>JBBGZY010001722.1:240000-377500 GCA_037952925.1 Lithobates clamitans | reverse complement strand
AGGCCATCAGGTGAGGGCCATCACCCCCTAGGGTGGGCTTCCATGGACCAACTATCACCCAAGAGCATAGCTTCCAACTGTCCCTGATTTCGAGGGACTGTCCCTGATTTGGAGCAATGTCCCTCTGTCCCTCATTCATCCTCATTTGTCCCTCATTTTGGTCTGATCCATATAGTTGTATATAAAATGCACTTTTTATCTTTCAAAAAGTGTTTTCCAGTGCTAAACCTTTCATACAAATTCTAAATTGCTACATTTTTCAATTTAAAAAGCCAATATAAAGGTAGTAAAAAAAAAAAAAAAAGCACTTGTGGATTTAATTAACCTTTTTTTTGGTTAATTCTCCTTTAAGGGGGCGTGGCAGAGGGCGTGTCCTATGCCTACATACATTTGCTAGTAGGTGTCCCTCATTCTCATCTCAAAATGTTGGGAGGTATGCCTGAGAGTCATGTGAAAGAGTTAACGGGGTCAGACTGTTTATAAGAAACTTTTCCAGCAAATCCATCTGTAAGTCTGTCCCACCTGATCTTTGCGGTCAGAAACTGCACAGAATTATTGGCATCAAACTATTTTTTTGTACAGAAGACGTCCACTAAATAACCATAAGTATTGGGACGCCTGCCTTTACACGCACATGAACTTTAATGGCTTCCCAGTCTTAGTCTGTAGGGTTCAATATTGAGTTGGCCCACCCTTTGCAGCTATAACAGCTTCAACTCTTCTGGGAAAGCTGTCCACAAGGTTTAGGAGTGTGTCTATGGGAATGTTTGACCATTCTTCCAGAAGCTCAGTTGCGAGGTCAGGCACTGATGTTGGACAAGAAGGCCTGGCTCGCATTCTCCACTCTAATTCATCCCAAAGGTGTTCTATCAGGTTGAGATCAGGACTCAAGTCAAGTTCCTCCACCCCAAACTCGCTCATCCATGTCTTTATGGACCTTGCTTTGTGCACTGGTGTGCAGTCATGTTGGAACAGGAAGGGGTCATCCCCAAACTGTTCCCCCAATGTTGGGAGCATATATTGTCCAAAATGTCTTGGTATGCTGACACCTTAAGAGTTCCCTTCACTGGAACTAAGGGGCCAAGCCCTGAAAAATAACCCCACTCCATAATCCCCCCTCCACTAAATGTTTTGGACCAGTGCACAAAACAAATTTTATATTACACAAAGATAACCCGAGTAAATACAAAATGCTGTTTTTCAATGATGATTTAATTTATCCAGGGAAAAAAGCTGTCCAAACCTGACTGGCCATATGGGAAAAAGTAATTGCCCCCACCCCTTGCTTAATCATTAATAAATTGTGATTAACTACATTTTTTGGAAAGCCAAGTTAAATTTCACTTGCCACACCGAGGCCTGATTACTGTCAGACCTGTTGAAATGACTTAAAAAGAAGTTGCCTGATAAAGTGAAGCATGCTAAAAGAGCTAAGAGAGCTAAAAAAAAAAAAAAAAAAGCAACACATCATGCCCGCCATCTAAAGAAAGTCTAGAAAATAATGGAGAGAGAAAAAAAAGATGAGAAACAAAGTAATTGACATTTATCAGTCCGGAAAGGGTGACAAAGCCATTTGTGAGGGCCATAATCCACAAATGGAGAAAACTTGGCACAGTGGTGAACCTTCCCAAGAGTAGCTGGCCTACAAAAATTACTCCAAGAGCATGACGGCTCATCCAGAAGGTCAGAAAAGAACCCAGAACAACATCTAAAGAACTGCAGACCTCACTTGCCTCGTGTAAGGTTAGTGTTCATGATTCAACAGAAAGAAAGCGGTAAACAGTAAGAGGGCACAAATGGCGTCCATGAGAGAGTTCCGAGGCCAAAGCCACTGCTGGCCAAAAAAGAACACAAAGGCTCGCCTCACATTTGCCAAAAAACATCTTGATTATCCCCAAGACGTTTGGAGAAACATTCTGTGAACTGATGAGACAAAAGTTGAATTGGTTGTAAAGTGTGTGTCCCATTGCACCTGGCGTAAAACTAACACGTCATTTCAGAAAAAGAACATCTTACCAATTACCAACAATCAGACATGGTGGTGGTAGTCTGATGGTCTGGGGTTGCTTTGCAGATCCAGTAGCTGGATGACTTGCCATAATTGATGGAACCATGAATTCTGCGCTCTAGCAGAAAATCCTGGAGGAGAATGTCTGGCCATCAGTTCCTGACCTGAAGCTCAAGCGCACTTGGGTTATGCAGCAGGGCAATGATCCAAAACACACCAGCAAGTCCAAAGTATAAACAGAAAAGTCAGTGCTACTACCCATACACCACATAGATAGCAGAGCTCCCAGGTGCTCGATCCACAGTCACTGGCTGAGTAGAGTAATGTAGAAAAAATGGTCCGCACTCTGGTTGTTGCTCTTGGGCTGAAACGCGTAAAACTGACTTAATCTGCGTTTGTTCACTGTGGCTATTCAATAAAATGAAGAAATTTTAAGAGCAACAACCGGAGTGCGGATAATTTTTTCTACACCAGCAAGTCCACCTCTGAATGGCTAAAAAAAACAAAATGATGGTCTTAGAGTGGCCTAGTCAAAGTTCAGACTAAAATCCAATTGAGATGCTGTGGCCTCACCTTAAACAGGCCGTTCATGCTGCAAAACTCTCTAATGTGGCTGAATTAAAACAATTCTGCAAAAAAAAGTGTACCTAAAATTCCTCCACAGCGATGTGAAAGACTCATTGCCAGGTATGGCAAATGCCTGACTGCTGCTGTTGCCGCCTAGGGTGGCACAACCAGTTATTAGGGTTAGTTTAGTGTTCAGTGTGACAAATTAACAAAAAAAAAAAACTAAAAATCAAGAACGGGCAAATACTTTTTCACAGCACTGTACGACACCCTCTCCATGGCCAACAACATGTTGCCACATCTGGCAAGTGCAGCTCTTGTTTATCATCTAAACTATGAAGGCATGCTAAAATTTATTTATGAGAGCCAGTGACTCTGATACATCAGATTGGGCTTATGCCGCGTACACACGAGCGGATTTTACGGCATACTTTGCCCGGTGGACTTTTCGACGGACTTTATGACGGACTTTCCGAATGAATGGACTTGCCTACACACAATCCACCAAAGTCCGTCGAATTCGTACGTGATGACGTACGACCGGACTAAAACAAGGAAGTTCATAGCCAGTAGCCAATAGCTGCCCTAGCGTGGCTTTTTGTCCGTCTAACTAGCATACAGACGAGCGGACTTTTCGACCGGACTCGATTTCAACGGATAGATTTAAAACATGTTTCAAATCTAAGTCCGTCCAACTTTTGAGAAAACAAAGTCCGCTGGAGCCCACACACGATCGAATTGCCCGACGAAATCCCGTCCGCCGGGCAAAGTCTGCCGTAAATTTCGACCGTGTGTACGCGGCATAACTCTGCAAACACAATAGACTCTGCACAAAACGAAGACAAGGAGAACTTCAGCATTTTTCACTTTTAAATCCCATGTATTTTTTACTAATGCTAATTTATATTTTATAATGATCTTTTTTCTGTAAATATTTTTTTTTTAAATATTTTTCGTTTTTCACTTCTTTTTATTAAAGCAATATTTTCAAATCGTTAAGATGAATCTCTGAATGCTCTAATCAGAAATTCAAGAACTTTGTGAAGAAGCAAACGTTTTGTAAACTCTGTTACATTCCTGTCGGGGCTTGGCAGCGAGTGATACGGACATTCACTTTAAAAGGTCAAACTTGCAACAGCGGATGCTGTGATTGGTGCGCGTTTCCGTTAAAACAACCTGGTGACTACTGTGTGTGTGTAAAGGGTTAACAGCTTGAGCAACCCCAGTGACAATCACTCTCAGTCTGCTGGTACGTGGATTGTTGTCCCATGAGCTGAAAAGTCTCTCTATAGGGTGGGATTTGAATGTTTTTTAATCATCATCAGGGGAGGGAAGTAATTTAAATGTTTTTTTTTTTTAGTAGAAAAATTGCAGCTTTTGCTGTCCGTGAAATTTTGCTAAGCAGAAATTCCAAATTTCTCTTATTTATCTGCTTAGAAAAAAATTGCTCAGAAAGCTTTTTTTTTTTTATTTGTGTATAGGGATTACTAATGCACAAACCACATAGGGTGATACAAAATCTAAAACTAATTAAAGTAGCTGCCAACAAAAAAAAGGTGTTCACACACTAAGCATAAAAAAAAAAATTAATAGGAATGTGGCGCTTACTGAGCTAAGACTAAATGAACATTAATAGTAATAATAATAAAAAATTGCGGCAAATATAACAATGTCAAATATCCACTGAAAGCGATTGTGCAAAAAATGTGCAACGATAGCAACTAGGCAAATGAAGTGCAAAATAGTGCTACAATCTGGCAGACAATAAGTGTGCAAATATCAATTGTGCAATAATTGGGCAAACAATGGCAACATAAAGTGCAAATAGCAATCCGGGACTTCCAACAGTGCAAAACAGGTTCTTTGTGCAAGATATATATATATATATATATATATATATATATATATATAAAGTCCAATGTGTAAAAAAGTCTCTTTATAAAGTGCAATAAACTCCAAATAAGGTGCTACCCTGTTTCCCCGAAAATAAGACCTAGCGTGATTGTCAGTGATGGTTGCAATATAAGCCCTACCCCCCAAATAAGCCCTAGTTAAAATCCTTGTAGGTCTTCTTTTCAGGGTAGGGCTTATTTTCGGGGGAAACAGGGTAGGGCTTATTTGGGGGGTAGAGCTTATATTGCAGCCATCACCGACAATCACGCTAGGTCTTATTTTCCAGGAAACAGGGTAGATCCAAACATGCGGGCCAATTCATCTGACGTAAAGTGCATGTGCCACAATCTAACTAGCTTCCTCCATCCAGTGTGGGTGATAACGTTTCCCCCAGCCTCTCACCTCACAAATCGAATAAATAAGCCAAACTTGAACGATCCACACTGGTCGATCGGTCCCTGGCAGATCAGGCAGTCAGTCTGAGTGATGACACTCTGCAGAGCAGACCTCTGTCTAGCAGCTCTGTGAAGAGCTCGGCCTGTGGCCACCCCTTCCTCGGCTCTCTCCCCCCTCCACCTATCCCACATCCCCTACATCCTATCCCCCTACCGACCTACTCCAGACGCCGTTCTTAGTCGGCCAGCCGCTCAGGACACTCCGCGGCTCCGGCCCAGCCCCCCCCCCGCATTACCACGCCAGTCCCTCTCCCCTCTGACTCTCCGGCGGCCACCTTCAGCAGCCGGTCGGCCGCTCAGGACACTCCGCGGCTCCGGCCGCCCTCGGCTGGCTAGCCCGCAGCTCTCCACTTCTCCCCCCTGCAGCATCTGCCGGTCCCCCCTCTACCCATCCGGACGCCGCCTAGTCAGCCGGCCGGCCGCCCGGGACTCTTCGCGGCTCCTGGTCGGCAGATTACAGCACTTACCGTCCCCCTCTACTGACCAGCCGCTCCGGCGGGTCCGCACCCCTCTTCCTACTGATCATCTCCACCGGACGGTGTGGGCAACAACGTTAGGACAGCCCGCGGTTCGGGCCTAGCCGGCGGCCATCTTGGTACTCCCTCTGCCGGCCAGCCACGGCTTAGGCCCAGCCGGCGGCCATATTGGCACACCCAGGAAAACGGTGCAGCATCCTAGGACTTCCTCCTGAGGCCATCAGCCCCCAGCCACATCACCGCCCGATTGGACCCACTACCCCCTAGTCATCTATCCAGCCAGACCCCCCCCCCTCTGTGGCATCCACCGCAGCCGCGGTCTCAATCACCACGTTCTAGCCGCTAGAGTCGGTGGGACAGACCACGGCTGCAGCCTAGCCCAGCCAGCTTGCCACCACAACCCCCTCACTGTTGTCCAACAGAGCCCCGTGCCCTCTGCACCGGGAATCGCCCCTCCTGCTACTGGACCTCACTGCGGGGGCACTAGAGATTCACCGGGGGCCAGTCTACCTCAAATCGCCTGAGACGCAGCCACCGCACCACCCACCGCACCAGCTCCCCCTCCTTCACCTTCGGGACCTTCAGCACAGGTAAGCCACCGGGGGCACTCGAGAAGTTGATCCAGGGGCCCTTGTCCGATCGCCCCTCGGGGGGGTCAGGAAGGAATTTTTTCCTCGACTGCACCATTGGCCTACGCAGCCAGGGTTTTTTTTTGCCTTCCTCTGGATCAACGAGAGGGAGGTAGGCAGCCCACCTCCCTCCAGTACCTCCGCTCCAACACTCAGCCGTCACTCTCACCACTCCAGAGCAGTGGTCAGCCATCCGATCCCTCCATCCCCCTGCAAGGCTATCATCGCCACACCAGTGCCTTCGTCATACAAATTTCTTTTCTAGCAACGCCGCTTTCCGCATCATGTGCAACTTCAAGTACACAGCAGATACCCTCCACAGGCTAAGATACACGGCCGCAACTTTACCGACCACCACGCAAAAAAGACTAAAAAAAGAACAATTACTAAGGACCAACCCACAATCAACCATCAAAGGCAGGGAGACACCGATCCAACCACAACAACTAGCATGCGCCCTGATCAACACCAGATCTGCAGTCAAGCACAGGCTGGAAATCCGCGAGTTCATCACCGAAAACAACATAGACTGCCTCTTCATTACAGAAAGCTGGCTAACTTCCGACTGCAACACCATCCTAACTGAATTGGTGCCCAAGAACTACAGTATCCTATCTGAGCATAGAATAGGAAAAAAAGGAGGAGGTCTAGCAGTGATTTTCAAATCGCACCTGGGGCTCACCAAACCAAACTTACAGAACTCAGTGCCTTTCATGGAAACACTCTCACTGCACCTTCAAACAACACCTCAAGACACCATTCACATACTACTATGCTACAGACCACCTGGACCAAAGACCAATCTCCTCACACCGCTCACTGAATTCTTCTCAATGCACACCTTGAAAACCAAAAACCTTCTGGTACTTGGGGATTTCAATCTATGGGCAAACTCCGCCCAAGACCCTATGGCAACCGCCTGCGTTAACCAAATGGAAGAACTTGGCCTGCAACAACTGATAAATGCTCCTACGCATGGTTCAGGACACACTTTAGATCTCATCTTCAAACAGAATATGGACATCGACGTATTGAACAACACCCCACTACCATGGACGGACCACCATGCTATCAAATTTAAAATCACCACTAACACCACTCTCCAAAAACAGAAACGGGCAATAGCAACACACTGGAATAGATCTCAGAAGAAACTACACTCTGAACTCTTCAAAACTACATTGTCGAGCAAAATTCTTCTGCTAAACCCAAACCTCTCAACGGAACAAACACTCAACTCCCTAAACAATGCTTTACTACAAACAGCAGACTCCGTGGCGCCAAAACGCAGAACACCCGTCCGCACAAAAAACTCGAGTTGGTTTAATGGCACTCTCACCCTACTCAAGCAAGAACGCAGAAGAGCTGAGAGAACTTGGAGAAGAAATCCCACCAAGGAAAACCATGCTAACTACAAAGCACTCACGGTGAAATACCACAAGGCAATCTTCAAAGCCAAAAAAGAACATTTTGCAGACACCATCTCATCCGCCTTAAACCGCCCACGGGAACTTTTCAAAATAGTTGCTCAATCAATGAACCCGGCCTGCCTAGAGCCCCCTGCAAACGATACTCAAGAATTCTGCAATGAGTTATCAGATTTCTTCATCGACAAAATCGACAACATTCGGAAAGCAATTCATCAGAAAATAACAACCAACCTCACCCAACCAATGCAAAAAGAGGATATCGACACGAACATCACTCAACCACCAAAGTTCTCTTTGTCCCCAATCACCACGGACACGACTAAAAACATCATCAGAAGCCTTCGCGACAGCACATCACCGAACGACATCATCCCCACCAAATTGTTCAAAGCATGTTCCGACATCCTGGCCCCCACCCTAACACATCTCATAAATCAATCATTCAAAGAAGGGACTGTGCCAACCTCCCTCAAGCAAGGCATCGTCAAACCCCTGCTAAAGAAACCTAATCTCGACCCTAAAGACCCTAACTGCCGCAGACCAATAACAAGCCTCAACACCATCTCCAAGATTATAGAGAAAGCAGTAGTACAGCAGCTACAACACCACCTGGAGACACACCACCTCCTGGACCCTCTGCAATCAGGCTTCCGCCCAGGCCATGGCACAGAAACAGCACTTCTCAAAATATGGGACGACGCCCTTGAAGCAGCAGATGACGGGGAACCGAGTCTCCTGGTACTGTTAGACCTCAGCGCAGCATTCGATGCAGTGGACCACAATACTTTACTTGTCCGCCTCTCAGAAGTTGCAGGAGCCACAGATTCTGCCCTAAAATGGTTTACATCCTTCTTAGAGAATCGCTCTCAGACAGTGAAACTGGGAACATTCACCTCGGAATCTCGGGCAGTCTCCTGTGGAGTCCCTCAGGGCTCACCCTTGTCACCAGTGCTATTTAACATCTACATCCGCCCGCTTCTCAATATCATCAGGAAAACGGACCTCTGCTTCCACTCATACGCAGACGACACCCAACTCTACTTTCGCATTAATGGACAAAAAGATCATCATCAGCAACTACAGAAATGCCTCACTTTAATCAATGACTGGATGACCGCTAGCTCCCTCAAACTTAACGAATCAAAAACAGAACTTCTTCTCCTGCAAGCCAACAAAAATTCCAAAATTGAGACTCCGTGGACACCACCCTCCATCCTCGGACAGACCATCTCCCCCAGCACCAAAGTCAAGAGTCTCGGAGTCATCTTTGACTCAGGAATGACAATGGATGCACAAATAGGATCGGTGGTGAGCGGATCTCACCACCTCCTCCGCCTGCTTCGCAGACTCATCCCCTTCATCCCAGAAGAGGACAAAGCGGCAGTTGTGGGAACGATCATCAATTCCCGACTCGACTACGCAAATTCCCTCTACGTAGGTCTACCCCAATACCAGCTTGCGCGCTTGCAACTCATGCAGAACACGGCGGCAAGGCTGTTAACAGGGAAAAAGCCCTGGGAATCCATCTCCCCCTCCCTAAAGAGCCTACATTGGCTAACTGTGAAGAATCGGATCACATTCAAGACCCTCTGCCTCACCCATAAATGCATACAAGGAAACGCTCCGCAATATCTCCGGGAAAAAATAAAACACTACACACCGAATCGCAGTCTTCGATCAGCTAACCAAAACCTCCTCCTCATTCCCAAATACCGCTACAAAGCAAAGGGAGAACGTAGATTTGCAGTCCAAGGACCTCGACTATGGAATGCTCTCCCAACCAACCTCCGCATGGAAGAAAACCACCAGGCCTTCAGGAAAAAACTAAAGACCTTCCTTTTCTAGAAGCTGGCTACAGAGAATACATCTAGCGCCTTGAGGCGATTCAGTTCGCAATTTGCAGCGCTTTACAAATTATTCATTCATTCATTCATTCAGATCGATCCCCTGGTTATTCAAGAACAATAAAACTCTTAGGATGACAACGTTCAGTGGCATGGAAAAGTAAGAGGAGGGCTCCATGGTGCAGTATTTTGATAACACTTTTAATACAGTTAATAAAAACTTACAGTTGATATAACAGGTATACAGCATGTACAAACAGGAAAAAACCTCCCCCGCGACCGGAAGTGACGTCACCACGGCTCTTTTCCCTGACGCGTTGCATCACTGTCCACGTGACTTTTTCAAAGGGCTTTGAGAAAGTCATGTGGACAGTGACAGACCCGAAAACGGCTTTGTTCGGGTCTCAGCCGTGTCGGCAGACGCGCCGGCTGGTGGCTCGTGTCTCCCCCGATGGGACGGGAGGCCCAGGAAGAGCGGCGGAAGGTGGCGGGAGGGGGAGGATGTCCCTTCCTGCTCCTTTAGGATAACAGCCAAGCAGCTTTTAGCTGCATCGGTTATCACTAAAGAACTGACCCCCCCCCCCGCTCTAAAAAACGGTACCAGGGTGATGCCTTCAGCTGCATATCATCCCAGTATAACCCCTTCAAGCCATAAACGCAAATTTGAGTAGGGTCAGTGTGAAGGGGTTAACAGGGAGACAGCTAGGCAAATCTATGTGATGTATGCTTAACCGCTTGCCAACCACCGCACACAGATGTAAGTCAGCAGAATGGCACAGGCAGGCAAATGGGCGTACCTGTACGTCCCTTTGAATTTGCTGCCTATCGGTCGCGAGTGCGCCTGTGGCACGCCGCAGGAGCATGCCCGCGGGTCCTGGAAACTTGATGTTCGCTGGCGGCCCGTGATTGCGGTGTGGAGGGGCAGAACGGGGAGACGCCTATGTAAACAAGGCATTTCCCCGTTCTGCCTAGTGATATGACAGAGATCCACTGCTCCCTGTCATCGGGAGCAGTGATCGCTGTCATGTCAGTGGTAGCCCATCCCCCCCACAGTTAGAACACCTCCCTAGGACACACTTAACCCCTTGATCGCCCCCCCTAGTGTTTAACCCCTTCCAAGCCTGCGTCATTTACACAGTAATCAGTGCATTTTAATAGCATTGATCGCCTGTATAAATGACAATGGTCCCAAAATAGTTTCAAAAGTGTCCGATGTGTCCGCCATAATGTCGCAGTCACGATAAAAATCGCAGATCGCCACCATTACTAATAAAGAAAAATAATTAATAATAAAAATGCCATAAATCTATCCCCTATTTTGTAGACGCTATAACTTTTGCGCAAACCAATCAATATACGCTTATTGCGATTTTTTTTTCGCCAAAAATATGTAGAAGAATACATATCGACCTAAACTGAGAAAGAAATTAGTTTTTTTATATATTTTTTGGGGATATTTATTATAGCAAAAAAGTAAAAAATATTGCTTTTTTTTTTCAAAATTGTTGCTTTTTTTTTTTTTGTTTGTTTATAGCGCAAAAAATAAAAACCGCAGAGGTGATCAAATACCACCAAAAGAAAGCTCTATTTGTGGGAAAAAAAGGACATAAATTTTGTTTGGGTGCAACGTCGCACAGTTGTCTTGTCGGCTAGAGCGACGCAATCCTGAATCGCAAAATATGCTCTGGTCAGGAAGTGGGTAAAATCTTCCAGGGCTGAAGTGGTTAACAGAGGCTGTGATTGATTGATAGAGTCTGCTCAGTGTGCTGGTGCTGCTCATGCTGTCTTGAAAGTTTCACATGAATCCAATAGCTGGGAAGTATACTGGATAGTGGGAGGAAACCAGGCAGATGAGAGCATGGATGTCTATGCAGCCCTGGCCAATTAGAAGGGGAAGTGCCCCAAGGCATGCTGGGTGACTGTATTTATATCTGAAGAGCACATGGGCTCTGGGTCTTCTGCGGAGAGAAAGGTCCAGGTGAGGAGGGGGCCTGCCGCCCCTCCTCAGTGCAGGCTGCCATGGTCCTGTCTGGTTCTGCTGAAGAAGGCCACCCCACCCCCAGGGGATCCCTAGGACTTGTCCTGTTAGATCCCCCTCTGAGTGCTAGAAGTCAGCTATTGGGTGAAAGCTAAAAGGGACAAAGTTCACTGAGTTCCTTCTTCTACAATAGACTTGTTCATTCCATACAGGCGCTGTATGGTCCTACTGATAATCTGCTACACAGTTCTACACACCTCCCAACTTTTTGAAATGGGAATGAGGGACACCTATCTGCAAAAGTATGCAGGCATAGTACACACCCCTTGCCACGCCCCCTTAAAGGAGAATTGTACAAAAAAAACAATATTGGTTAACCCCACAAGTGCTTTTTTTACCACTACTATTCCTTTATATTGGCTTTTGGAATTTACAAATGCAGCAATTTAGAAATCAGACGAAAGGTTTAGCGCTGGAAAACACTTTTTGATAGATAAAAAGTGCATTTTTATGGATCAGACCAAAATGAGGGATGAATGAGGAGGAATGAGGGACAGAGTGACATTGCTCCAAATCAGGGACAGTCTCTCGAAATCCGGGACAGTTGGGCGCTATGGTTCTATAGAGAAAGAGTTGTCCTCACCTGTTTTAGTTCATTTGGAGTGTCCTACTGAATCCCTTCTCCTATCCAAGTTCTCCAAATAAAATACAAAAACAAATCCCCTAGACTGGTCGTTGAAGATAACGAGCGGAAGAGTGTGTGCACCTGGCTGTGTGAAAATACCCTGTAACTGGCTGTGGATTAATCAGTGGGAGGCCTGGGCAAACCAATATCCAAGCGGCTCCTGTGGGGGGGGGTACCACTGCACATTTGTAGCGGTACCCCCACAGGGGCTGCTCGTAATTGTAGTCCGTCTGTCACCCTGCCAAGTCAGGCACACAATTTTCAAGTATTCAGAGACATGAAACAGGCCTTGCGCTTGTTTTTTGTATTTTTATTGAGGGGATTCAACTTGGATGGGGAGAGGGTAATTATGAGATGCCCAGGTGATTGCAGAACGACATAGGGACTTGAGACTATATACAACCTCAGTATATACAACTCCTCTCTTCTCTCCAGCACATCACTTGCTTGCTCTTCCAGGACCAGCTAGCACTGATTTGCAGGCCTGACACTGGCTCAGCCAGGCGTAACATGAATGCCCTTTGCAGGCAGGGACCGTGGGCCCCTCAGGTGTAGCAAAAAAGTAGAAAGTTCCAGTGCTAGCTCTAAACGTGGCTACTGAGACCAGTACTGCATCTTCAAGGCCCTGCCAGTCCTCCTGGCTGCAGCTGCCTCATTCCACTGCCAGTGCCACCACAGTCCACTCAACTGGCTCTGCACCCATCCCAGCGTGCAATCGCCCAGTCCTCTCAGGCGTGCCTCCCAGTCCTCTCTTGACTGTATGTCACTCACCAGACCTCTTGGCTGTGACCTGTTGTTCCTCCCTGGAGACTTGCCTGGCAGTGCTCTCTTCTGCTGCCCTCTCCTTGCTCCCGTGCCACCTGTCCAAGACACCTCCGTGTGTCGTGAGAAGGGTCCAGTGCGCACCCGAGCCCAGGCCCAAGGGCACCACCCCCCCCAGACTAGGTAGAGCTCCCTCAAAGGCCACGACAGCCTAACGCTCCATCTCCAGCTTCCTCCCGAACAACTCCTCCCCAACTGGGCTGACCCTGAGTATTTAAGGAGGCATGCCCCCTGCCAATCCAATTGGGGATTGGTCAGGGCTCCTTAGAACACTCCACGCAGCTCCACCTCTTCTCTCCTCATTCCTTTCCAGAAGATTCTAGAAGGTTCAGGAAAGAAGTGGGAGATCTCAGTGATGTGGCCTGTGAGTCACCAGCTCTGCTCTGAGTTACTCCCAACCCAGCTGAAAAACACACCCAGGCTTGGCTGCCAGCCAAGCCCGGAAATGTACCTATTCTATCAAAAATCCTAGCCATACTACTTCTAGCACACTAGAGGGTGCTACACATTATTTTAGATTTCTTTTAATTTTACCCGAAACTGGTGGAAGCCAGAGCAGAGATTTCCCAAATCAAAAAACAGACACAACCCTCAAAAATAATATTTCACATAGGGCTTCCTGACCTCTTGGCAGCTTATTGGAAGAGAAATAATGTTCCTGTCTTGGGGGAAACATTTTTATGCACACAGCTGACTTTCTAACCAGCAATGGCACAGGAGGTCCCCGCAGGCGTTCTAAGAGTTGCTGGTAACAGAAGAATGAATTCTGTTTTCTTTGTAGCACACAGAGATATAACACAATCGTCTTGTGTTTGGCGCAGACACAGCAGCATGTAGAAGTGATTAATCATGGCTGCAATGTCACGTGACCGTACAATTGTGGGTCTGCTTCTGTAAAGGGGTCATGTGACACACAACAGCCTGATCTGGGTCTGCAGTCTCTGTAAGGGGCCACATGGAAGTATTGCCTGTTCTGCAACTTTTGTAAAAAGGGTCCCGTTTGGGGTCTGCAGCCCCTGTAAGGGGTCACATGTCAGTACTGTTCATTCTGGGTCCGCAGCTTCTCTGGCGGGTCGCATAACCTGTTTAGGGTCTGCAGCGTCTGAGGCGAGTCATGTGATATAAGGGCCTATTCTGGGTCTGCAGTGCAGCCCCTTTAAGGGGGTCACATGATAGTACAGCCCATTCTGGGTCTGCAGCTTCTGTAAGGGCCTATTCTGGGTCTGCAGCCCCTTTAGGGGGTCACATGATAGTATGGCCCATTCTGGGTCTGCAGCCTCTCTAAGAGGTGTTGCTGAAAGGGCAACATTTAGGTTGCATTCACACTTTTGCGTAGCAGGAACAAGCGTTCCGTTTGCGATTTTGGTTGAACAATTTGCAGGCGATTTTTCACTTCATGGGCTGCCCTACGTGCATTTGTCACTCGAAAAGAAGCTTGTGCTCCTTTGAGGGCAACAAACGTAGGGCATTTTTAAAACTCACGTTTTGCCACGATTGCGCCTTGCAATGATCATAGCAGAGTCGCTTCGTGTTTAGGATACCATTACAGAATAATGGCACCTAAAATGGCATCACGCGTTCTTCCGCGATTTGGGATCACGGGCAGGGTCGCAACGGTCCTGCCCGCGATCCCAAATCGCGAGGTGTGAATGGGGCCTAAAAATACACACATCTCTTTAAACAACATCATGGGACGCCCTAAACCTTCAGGTGAAGTGGCACAGCTATAGAATGTAGTACAGCAAAAGTGAGAAATGTTCAAAAGACTTCCCTGGCCCATTTGAAAAAACCGCGTTGCACTGAAATGCATGCATTATGGCGTGGGTGAAAACGTGTGCGATCTCAAATGCATGTGGGGTGCCATTAAGAATAACGGCACCGCCACATGTCTGCAAAAGGGAAGCGTGTTTCTGTGCATCATGGAAAAGCTAAAGTTACGTTCACACTTGCAGGAACGTGCACACAGAAACGCGTTGCCATTAATTCTTAACCCCCCCACTCAACAGTGAACGTGCACCATGCATTTCAATGTGGCACAATTTCTCAAAAGGGTCAGGGACTTATTTTGAACATTTCTCGCACATAGGGCAGCCCATTGAAATGAACGGGCTTGCTGCGCACACGCCATGCAGAAACGCGTTGCCCTTAATTCTTACGGGCACCCCCCACGCATCAGCCAACGTGCACCATGCATTTCAATGTGGCACAATTTCTCAAAGGGGTCAGAGACTTATTTTGAACATTTCTCGCACATAGGGCAGCCCATTGAAATGAACGGGCTCGCTGCGCACACGCCACGCAGAAACGCGTTGCCCTTAATTCTTACGGGCACCCCCCACGCATCAGCCAATGTGCACCATGCATTTCAATGTGGCACAATTTCTCAAAAGGGTCAGGGACTTATTTTGGACATTTCTCACACATAGGGCAGCCCATTGAAATGAACGGGCTTGCCGCACACGTGCCGCGCAGAAACGCATTGCCCTTAATTCTTAAGGGCACCCCCACACATCAGCCAACGGCCAACGTGCACCATGCATTTCAATGTGGCACAATTTCTCAAAAGGGTCAGAGACTTATTTTGAACATTGCTCGCACATTGGGCAGCCCATTAAAATGAACGGGCTTGCCGCACACGTGCCGCGCAGAAACGCATTGCCCTTAATTCTTAAGGGCACCCCCACACATCAGCCAACGGCCAACGTGCACCATGCATTTCAATGTGGCACAATTCCTCAAAAGGGTCAGGGACTTATTTTGAACATTTCTCGCACATAGGGCAGCCCATTGAAATGAACGGGCTTGCCGCACACGTGCCACGCAGAAACGCGTTGCCCTTAATTCTTACGGCCCCCCCCCACACATCAGCCAACGTGCACCATGCATTTCAATGTGGCACAATTTCTCAAAAGGGTCAGGGACTTATTTTGAACATTTCTCGCACATAGGGCAGCCCATTAAAATGAACGGGCTTGCCGCACACGCGCCGTGCGGAAACGCGTTGAAATGCACAGAACCACATGCACTCTCCGATGGTGTGAGTAGACCCTAACGGCAGTAAAATACCATTTACATATAAAAAAATAATTAGCATTTTTGAAATCTGTGATGACCCTGTATTATAGCAGACAGGTGGCATGGGTCACATACGGCCTGTAGATCCTATAAGGATGGGGGGGTCACATGACCTACATAGCGCTCGCTATCGCCGCCACAACAAGCAGCGCGCCGTGACAGCTTTGCTGTTTCTATTTTATTCTGCCTTAAAAAATGAGAGCTGCTCAGTGACATTCGCGGGGCGCTCAATCCATCAGCAGGGCGTCGAGCGATAATAGATTCTTCTGATTTATGCCCGGCGACATTTCAGAACGCGATGACACCGAAATACGCCTCGGCGTCTGGGAAAGGCGGAGGAGATGTTTCCATATAAATCAGATCACCTCCGCCGGTTTATAGAGGGATGAGACGCCTTCTTCAGAGAAGGTCAGACAACTTTTATGTTTTAAAGGTCCTTCCGGCCAAAACTGATGTTTCAGTTATCGGTGGAGCGTGCTGCGCTGAGTCAACCGCCGTCCTCCTACGTGTCTTGGCACCTCCTGCGGTGAGATCTCCAGTCTATTATTCCTGACTCTGCTTCTATCGGGTTCCAGCGATTTTTGGCATTTCTCACGCACGTGGCTGACTGTTAATAGACCGTGGATAGAAATGATCCCCCAGGAGGCGCTGTGGCTTCCTGCACTGACCCCAGTGTTATGTTCACAGCCAAGCAGCCTGGACCCGGTTAGCACATCACAGAGAAGAATACATTTGGAGGAAGTAAAGTGTAAAGGAAATAAAAGTAACTGTCTTCGTTTATTCTGCGTTCATCACTGAACCTTCCTCAGAGTTGGAGTTCCACTTTAAATTCAGTTCCTGCTGGGCTAGTGGAGGAAGCGCCTGTACTGGCTAACATGGAGCCGGGGGGGGGAGAATCTCACATTATGTTCTGCTATCCTTCTAAGTGGATTTTCTGGAGAGTGACATGTTTCAGGCACTGGGGGTAGTGGACAGAAACAGCACTCTGTATTCAGAAATGGAGAAAATAATTTCCAGGATTTGAAAATGATGTCACCCTCCTCACATGAGGGTGGGCACCTGGGGTGGTTGACTACAAGGGGAGAGTGGGCACTTGGGTTTGGCGACCGTATTAGGGCACTTGGTGCAGGAAAGATCAAGGGGTAAGGTGGGCACTCAGGGTAAGTGACTGTGCAGGGTTGGCGGGCAGATGGGATAGGAATCATCATGGCTAGGGATGAGCTTCGTGTTCGAGTCGAACCCATGTTCGACTCGAACATCGGCTGTTCGACCGTCCGTCGAATTGCGAACGATATGGGCCGTTCGCGCCAAATTCGTGTGGCGCGTCACGGCCCATAATTCACTGCGGCATCGCAGTGCATTGCTGGCTGATGATTGGCCAAGCATGCACTATGACCCGCATGCTTGGCCAATCACAGCGCCGTCAGTAGAGAGAGCTGTAATTGGCCAAAGCCAGGGTGGCTTTGGCCAATTATGGCTCAGGGGATTTAGTACACACCCCACACTATATAAGGCCGCCTGCACGGCGGCCCTGTGTACTGTGTGTTCCGGTGTGCTGAGCGATAGAGAGAGAGAGAGACAGTGTCATTTGATTTGAGTTAGATAGATTAGGCAGAACAGTCAGTCAGTTAGCTGCACTTACAGTGTATTGTGTATATATATGCATCCCAGGTGTTGCATATATATATATACACTGTATTCAGTTTAGCTAGATCCGTTCCTGTTATCTTCTATCTAGACTATTTACATTCAGTGCAGTGTGTCCTGCTCACAGTGTTCAGCTAGATCCGTTCCTGCTATTTACATTCAGTACAGTGCTTCCTGCTCACAGTGTTCAGCTAGATCCGTTCCTGCTATTTACATTCAGTGCAGTGCGTGCTGCTCACAGTGTTCAGCTAGATCCGTTCCTGCTATTTACATTCAGTGCAGTGCGTCCTGCTCACAGTGTTCAGCTAGATCCGTTCCTGCTATTTACATTCAGTGCAGTGCGTCCTGCTCACAGTGTTCAGCTAGATCCGTTCCTGCTATTTACATTCAGTGCAGTGCGTGCTGCTCACAGTGTTCAGCTAGATCCGTTCCTGCTATTTACATTCAGTGCAGTGCGTCCTGCTCACAGTGTTCAGCTAGATCCGTTCCTGCTATTTACATTCAGTGCAGTGCGTCCTGCTCACAGTGTTTAGCTACATCCGTTCCTGCTGTTTACATTCAGTGCAGTGCGTCCTGCTCACAGTGTTCAGCTAGATCCGTTCCTGCTATTTACATTCAGTGCAGTGCGTCCTGCTCACAGTGTTCAGCTAGATCCGTTCCTGTTATTTACATTCAGTGCAGTGCGTCCTGCTCACAGTGTTCAGCTAGATCCGTTCCTGCTATTTACATTCAGTGCAGTGCGTCCTGCTCACAGTGTTCAGCTAGATCCGTTCCTGCTATTTACATTCAGTGCAGTGCGTCCTGCTCACAGTGTTCAGCTAGATCCGTTCCTGCTATTTACATTCAGTGCAGTGCGTGCTGCTCACAGTGTTCAGCTAGATCCGTTCCTGCTATTTACATTCAGTGCAGTGCGTCCTGCTCACAGTGTTCAGCTAGATCCGTTCCTGCTATTTACATTCAGTGCAGTGCGTCCTGCTCACAGTGTTTAGCTACATCCGTTCCTGCTGTTTACATTCAGTGCAGTGCGTCCTGCTCACAGTGTTCAGCTAGATCCGTTCCTGCTATTTACATTCAGTGCAGTGCGTCCTGCTCACAGTGTTCAGCTAGATCCGTTCCTGCTATTTACATTCAGTGCAGTGCGTGCTGCTCACAGTGTTCAGCTAGATCCGTTCCTGCTATTTACATTCAGTGCAGTGCGTCCTGCTCACAGTGTTCAGCTAGATCCGTTCCTGCTATTTACATTCAGTGCAGTGCGTCCTGCTCACAGTGTTTAGCTACATCCGTTCCTGCTGTTTACATTCAGTGCAGTGCGTCCTGCTCACAGTGTTCAGCTAGATCCGTTCCTGCTATTTACATTCAGTGCAGTGCGTCCTGCTCACAGTGTTCAGCTAGATCCGTTCCTGCTATTTACATTCAGTGCAGTGCGTGCTGCTCACAGTGTTCAGCTAGATCCGTTCCTGCTATTTACATTCAGTGCAGTGCGTCCTGCTCACAGTGTTCAGCTAGATCCGTTCCTGCTATTTACATTCAGTGCAGTGCGTCCTGCTCACAGTGTTTAGCTACATCCGTTCCTGCTGTTTACATTCAGTGCAGTGCGTCCTGCTCACAGTGTTCAGCTAGATCCGTTCCTGCTATTTACATTCAGTGCAGTGCGTCCTGCTCACAGTGTTCAGCTAGATCCGTTCCTGCTATATACATTTAGTGCAGTGTGTCCTGCTCACAGTGTTCAGCTAGATCCGTTCCTGTTATCTTCCTACTGACAGGCAGGCTTGTCTGGTTACAGTATATAAAGCTACCTGAAGAAAATTACAGGTGTTCTATCCCAGCTTAGTGCAGCTACAGGCCATTAGTATGTCTGGAAGGCCAAGAAGGAGAGGCAGACAGTCACAAGCCAATAAGAGAGGGCAAGCAGGCTCTGTGTCTAGTGCTGGTCGTGGAGACGGTGCATCCTCATCAGCACGTGGCCATGGGACACGCTTGGCCTTTTTTTCGGCAGCTGGCCGTGTTGAGCCGCAACATGCGGAAGACTTGGTCGAGTGGATGACCAAGCCGTCCTCATCCTCCTCATCCTCTCTCACCCATGCCCAGGGTGCTTTGTCTGGCAAAGCAGCGGCCTCTTCCCTCAGCTCAATGTCATCAGTGACTCCTTCCCTAGCTCCACCATGTCCTCATGAGGATTCCCTCGAACTGTTTGACCACAGTGTTGGGTACATGCTCCAGGAGGATGCCCAGCGTTTGGAAGGCTCTGATGATGATACTGAGCTCAATGAAGGCAGTAACATGAGCACGGACAGAGGGGGTGCCCAAGAAGGACAGCAATCTGGCAGTCATGCTCCCCCTGCTGCAGCATACTGCCAGGTTTGCTCCAGTGATGAGGAGGGAGGGGATGATGAGGTCACTGACTCAACGTGGGTGCCTGATAGGAGAGAGGAGGAGGAGGAGGAGGAGGAGGAGGTGGCACATCACCAACTAGGCAGGATGCCCTCCAGGGGCCAGCCTAAGGGCAGCACATTGACTGCATCACACCCCAAAGCTCCACATGTGCAGGGCGCTGCAGTCTCTGCGCGTTATTCAAAAAGTTCTTTGGTGTGGGCCTTTTTTGAGACGAGTGCATCAGATCGCACCGCTGCTATTTGCAATATATGTCTCAAGCGTATCTCGCGTGGCCAAAACATCTCCCGCTTGGGTACCACATGCTTGACCAGACATATGTTGACCTGCCATGCAGTTCGTTGGCAAGCGTATCTAAAAGACCCACACCAAAGAACAAAGACGATCTCTCCTTGCTCCTCATCAGCTGAGATTTCCAACCCCACTAGACCTTCAGTCCTCTCTGCGACCTGCAGTGAGAGGAATGAAGGTGTAGAATTAGGTGTGTCACAGCCAAGTACTTATGGGCAATCTGCTTTTGGTACACCGACGTCAGATTGTACCAGGCAAATTTCCCTGCCCCAGCTGCTGCACCGCCGAAAGAAGTTTGCTCCCAGCCATCCACATGCCCAGCGGTTGAATGCTAGCTTGGCAAAATTGCTAGCACTTCAACTGCTGCCTTTTCAGTTGGTAGACTCTGCCCCCTTCCGTGAGTTTGTGGAATGTGCGGTTCCTCAGTGGCAGGTACCCAAACGCCACTTTTTCTCACGGAAGGCGATTCCGGCTCTCTACCGGCATGTGGAAGGCAATGTCCATGCCTCGCTGGACAGGGCGGTCAGCGGTAAGGTGCATATTACCGCTGACTCATGGTCCAGCAGGCATGGACAGGGACGTTACTTAAGTTTCACGGCGCATTGGGTGACTCTGCTGGCAGCTGGGAAGGATGCAGGACAAGGTGCAGTAGTGTTGGAGGTTGTTCCGCCACCACGCCTCCAAAATGCTGATTGTGACACACCTCTCTCCTCCACCCCCTCCTCTTCTTCTTCCTCCATGGCCTCTTCCTCGGAACCAGCGGTGCTCCGTAGGCGTTCAAGGGGCTACGCAAGTACGCAGGCCAAAAGATGCCATGCGGTGCTTGAGCTGGTGTGCTTGGGGGACAGGAGCCACACTGGGGCAGAGGTTCTGTCAGCTCTGCAGGGGCAGGTTCAGAGGTGGTTGACGCCACGCCAACTTAAGGCAGGAATGGTGGTTTGCGACAATGGCACCAACCTCCTCTCTGCCCTCCGACAGGGACAACTGACCCATGTGCCCTGTTTGGCTCACGTCCTTAACTTGGTGGTGCAGCGGTTCTTGGGCAGGTACCCGGGCTTACAGGATGTCCTGAGGCAGGCCAGGAAAGTCTGTGTGCATTTCCGCCGGTCATATAATGCCAGTGCTCGGCTGACGGACCTCCAAAAGGAGTTTAACCTGCCCAAGAACCGCCTAATCTGTGACATGCCCACCAGGTGGAACTCGACGTTGGCCATGCTGCAGCGGCTGCACACGCAGCAGAGGGCCATCAATGAGTACCTGTGCGACTATGGCACCAGGACAGGGTCAGGGGACCTTGGTTTTTTTTCCCCACGCCAGTGGGCCATGATCAGGGATGCATGCACTGTCCTGTCACCATTCGAGGAGGCCACGAGGATGGTGAGCACTGACAGTGCATGCATCAGTGACACTGTCCCCCTTGTCCACCTGTTGGAGCACACGCTGCGTGGAATAATGGACAGGGCACTTGAGGCAGAACAGAGGCAGGAAGAGGAGGACTTCCTTAGCTCTCAAGGCCCCCTTTATCCAGACAGTGTTCCTGCGTGCCCGCCGATCACACAGGAAGAGGACGAGGAGGAGGAGGAGGAGGAGGAGGAAGATTGTGTCAGTATGGAGGTGGAGCCTGGCACTCAGCATCAGCAGTCTTTAAGGGATCAGTCCCAAGGAACACATGGACTTGTACGTGGCTGGGAGGAGGTGGCTGCGGACGTTGTTGTCCTTAGTGACCCAGAGGACTCCGGACCGAATGCCTCAGCAAACCTACGCTGCATGGCCTCCCTGATCCTGCAAAGCCTGCGTAAGGATCCTCGTATTCGTGGTATCAAGGAGAAGGACCAATACTGGCTGGCAACCCTCCTTGATCCACGTTACAAGGGTAAGGTTGCGGACCTTATCTTGCCATCGCAGAGGGAGCAGAGGATGAAACATCTTCGGGAGGCCTTGCAGAAAGGTCTGTGCAACGCGTTCCCAGAGACTGGGAGGTTACAAACTCCTGTTTCTGGACAACGTGTTGCTGAGGCTTCGGTCAGTCAAAGAAGGAGCGGTGGAGAAGGTGGCCGTCTGACCGATGCGTTCAGACAATTTTTTGGTCCGCAGCCCCAAGGTATGATCGGTTCCAGCAACCATCGCCAGCGTCTGTTTTACATGGTGCAGGAATACCTAGGGGCAAGATCAGACTTGGACACCTTTCCCACCGAAAATCCTCTGGGTTACTGGGTCTTGAGGATGGATCACTGGCCAGAGCTTGCACAGTATGCAATTGAGCTACTGGCCTGTCCTGCATCCAGCGTTCTTTCGGAACGCACATTCAGTGCTGCTGGAGGCGTGGTAACCGATCACAGGGTGCGTCTGTCCACCGACTCGGTCGATCGGCTGACCTTCATAAAAATGAATCAGTCTTGGATCACCACCAGCTACCAAGCACCTGATGCAGATGTAACCGAATAATTTTTTTTGAAATCTCAGATCCCTTCAAAGACTGCCTATGCTGATGCTGAGTGACTATCCCTGAGTAATTATCCTCTTCCTCCTCAATCATCACGCTGATAGCTTGTAAGAACATTTTTGGTTCTGGGCGCCACCACCAGTGCCTAAGGCACAATTTTTCAGCCCCTGTTTAACAGGGGCGTGTAATTACAATTTTTGATGTAATACTTTGCAGCAGGGCTCGTTCCTGCATTCCAACTAGAGTGTCTGTGAGGGGTTGCAGTGTTGTGGCACCAGCACCAGTGCCTAAGACCCAATTTTTCAGCCCCTGTCTAACAGGGGCGTGTAATTACAATTTTTGATGCAATACTTTGCAGCAGGGCTTGTTCCTGCGTTTCAACTAGAGTGTCTGTGAGGGGTTGCAGTGTTGTGGCACCAGCACCAGTGCCTAAGACCCAATTTTTCTGCCCCTGTCTAACAGGGGCGTGTAATTACAATTTTTGATGCAATACTTTGCAGCAGGGCTCGTTCCTGCGTTCCAACTAGAGTGTCTGTGAGGGGTTGCAGTGTTGTGGCACCAGCACCAGTGCCTAAGGCCTAATTTTTCAGCTCCTGTTCAACAGGGGCATGTAATTACAATTCTTGATCTAATATTTCACAGCAGGGCCCTGTGAGGGCTTACAGTGTTTTGGCCACAGCAACACCTAAGGCCCAAATTTCTGCTGAGTATATAGGGCAGGACCCTACTTTCAAACATCTAACTTACAAACGACTCCTACTTGCAAACGGAAGGAGACAACAGGAAGTGAGATGAAATCTACCCCTAAGGAAGGGAAATTCTCTCCTGTAAGAGTTAATATGGGAAAACAATTTTTCCTTTCCACTGATGCTTTCCAATCCTTGTTCCACAAAAAAACCCAAATTTTCAAAAAACATTTTTCATTGGGACAAAAAAGTGAGGTGAAATCTTCTGAAGAGGAGGAAAGACGCAAAACAAATGTCACAGGTGTGATAACCCTTCCCTATGTTTTCCAAAAAGCTTAGAAAAGATTTTTTGGCTGGAGCTAAACACATTAAAAATGTTCAAAATTACAAACAGATTCTACTTAACAACAAACCTACAGTCCCTGTCTTGTTTGCACCGCCTGTATACTGCTGTTCAGAGTATATAGGGACCTTTCCTTATTTTAATTTGGGTGCGGGGTTCCCCTTAATATCCATACAAGACCCAAAGGGCCTGGTAATGGACTGGGGGGTACCCATGCCGTTTGTCTCACTGATTTTCATCCATATTGCCATGACCCGACATGACATTAAACCCGCAAGCAGTTTTAAATGAGATTTTTTCCTTTAAAAATGACATTTGGTGCAGGGACTGTTCTAAACATGGGAAACACGCGTCACTTTACACGCGTCACTTTACAGGCATACTATAGACACCCCCCAGGTACGATATTTAAAGGAATATTTCACTTTTTTTTTTTTACTTTAAGCATCATTAAAATCACTGCTCCCGAAAAAACGGCCGTTTTTAAAAGTTTTTTTTGCATTGATACATGTCCCCTGGGGTAGGACCCGGGTCCCCAAACCCTTTTTAGGACAATACCATGCAAATTAGCCTTTAAAATGAGCACTTTTGATTTCGAACGTTCGAGTCCCATAGACGTCAATGGGGTTCTAACGTTCGTGCGAACTTGCGGTCCGTTCGCGGGTTCTGGTGCGAACCGAACCGGGGGGTGTTCGGCTCATCCCTAATCATGGCGTAGGTGAGCGCTCAGGATATGTGACTGGGCAGGGTTGGTGGGCACACAAGGTAGGTGGTACTTGGGACAGGGGCAGGTTGATCGGGATAGATGACCACATTAAGTTGCAGGTGAGCAGTCAGAGTATATGACTGCGCAGGGTTGGTGGGCACTCAGGGTAGGTGGACAGGACAGTCATGGAATAAACATCAAGGGGTAGGTGAGCACTCAGGGTAAGTGTCTGCACAGGGTTGGTGAGCACTCAGGGTAAGTGTCTGCACAGGGTAGGTGAGCACTCAGGGTAAGTGTCTGCACAGGGTTGGTGGGCACTCAGAGTGAGTAAGTTGGATGTTCGAGTAGGAAACATCAAGGGGTGGGTAGGTACATGACATAAGTGACTTCACAGCGCAGGTGGGCACTTGCAGTAGGTTACCACTGGAGATAACTGACCACTGGAAGTAGGTGGGCACTTACAGTATGGTATGTGACCACAAGAGGTGCATAGACACTCAGGATAGGTGAACGCTCTGGGTAGGGGACTGCATGAAGTCAGTGGGCATGCAGGGTAGGTGACCCCACAGGGGTACTCAGAATAAGTGACTGTACTGGGTTGGTGGGCACTCAGGGTAGGTGGAAAATCAGAGTAGGAAACACCAAGCGGTCGGTGTATAAGATAAGTGACTGCTCAGTATTGGTGGGCCCTTGGGGTAGGTGACCATGGGGGATAGGTGGGCACTTATAGTAGGTAACCACAAGAGGTATGTATGCATGCAAGCTAGGTGATCATACTGGGTAGATGACTACAACAAGGCAGTGGGCATGCAGAGTAGGTGAACCAGCAGGGGAGAGGTGGGTACTCAGGGTAGGTAAGCACTGGAGCTAGGTGATCCTTCATTATGGGGGGGTGTAGTCGGAGTATGTAGGCACCCGGGATGAGTAAGCACATAGAATTCACTGGGTAGGTGGCCACCTGGGAGTCAATGACAACTCAGGGTTGGTGGGCACTGGGAATAGGGGAGCACATGAAATTTGTGGGGTAGGTGACCCCACAGGTGGACATGTGGGGTAGATGAGTACTTGGGATAGGCTAGGTGACCTGGTGAATGACTGAGGGGAGTCGGTGGTAACTCAAGGTAGGTGGGCACTGGGGATAGGGGAGCATATGGAATTTGTGGGGTAGGTGACCCCACAGGTGGACATCTGGGGTAGGTGAGTACTTGGGATAGGCTAAGTGACCTGGTGAATGACTGAGGGGAGTCGGTGGTAACTCAAGGTAGGTGGGCACTGGGGATAGGGGAGCATATGGAATTTGTGGGGTAGGTGACCCCACAGGTGGACATCTGGGGTAGGTGAGTACTTGGGATAGGCTAAGTGACCTGGTGAGTGACTATGGGGAGTCGGTGGTAACTCAAGGTAGGTGGGCACTGGGGATAGGGGAGCATATGGAATTTTTGGGGTAGAAGACTCCACAAAGGGGTAGGTGAGTACTTGGGATAGGCTAGGTGCCCTGATGAGTGACTGCTAGGAGTCAGTGGTAACTAGGAGTAGGTGGGCACTCGGGGTAGGTGGGCACTGGGGATAAGGGAGCACATGGAATTTGTGGGTTAGGTGACCCCACAGAAGGGTAAGTGGACTCTTGGGGTAGGCGAGTACTTGGGATAGGCTAGGTGAACTGGTGACTGGAAGTCATAGGGAACTCAGAGTAGGTGGGTCCTTGGGGTAGGTGCACACTCTGGGGAAGATAATAATTTTTAAGAATTTGACACCTGTACACTTTACATGTACTTTAGGTGCAGTGCACTAAAAAAAATTCCCCTGCTCTGAATTTTGGTGCGCTTTTGCACACTTTTTTTTTGCGCACATTATACGCACAGATGTGAATCCAGCCAAAACTGGGAAACTCTGCGCCAGGCTGGAGCTATAATCTCAGACAAGCCATTTTATCGCCATCATTTTCTTTCTTTTCTGCCTGGAGTTTCCCCGTGACGTCCTCCCTCAGGCATTTCCCTTCCTGGCAGCGTAACGCCGCGTTCGGGCCGTTCTCTACAACAATCACAGAGCGCCAAAAACACGGGGTCACGGCCTGACATTTCCACCCTGCGTTCTTTTCGCCTACTATGTCAGGACATTGCACCTGATCCGGGACACGCAGCCAACGCTGGAGGAGACGGTCGGATCCCTGTGCGCGAATTGTTTACAGCGGTGAGCCGGAGCGCCTGTGTTCCCGAGAACATCCCAGAATGTAAATATTTTTCCACAGCCTGAACATTCTGCTCTCCCCGGAATCCTTCCTGCGACACTACAGAGCGACCATCAATCTGACAACGATGTCGTGACCGAAAACGAGGAAAGGCAGTGCGCCGCACCTGGGGAAGACAAAGTGGTGACCCGCGGGCTTCAATATAATACAGCAACAGTTTCTTTTTTTTTTTTTTTTTTTTTTTGAGAAAAGCTCCACCTTTATAATTAAGGCTCCGTTCACACCTGCGCTTCACGCTAATGCGCGTTTGTTCATGCTTTTTTTTTTTTAGGCACATTTTTGCTGCCCTACATGCGGCAAACACGCCAATAGACGCTTCCACGCCTTTTTATCGGGTGGTGAGCACTGCGCCGTTCCTAGCTGTTAACAATGAACGGCCCCACAAGTTTGATGGGCGTTTTTTTCACGCGTTCCCGAAACGCGTATTTCTGTGCGCATTCCCAAAAGACAATTTATCAGTATCCATCCTTAGAGGAAATCTGCACTGCTGGTGGAGTGACAGAGGGAAAATATAGAAGTCTGTTGTGTTGGATGCCTAATTTTACAAATTACAAATTTAGTAATTCATAATTTGAACCCCCCAGACCCCCCCCCCCCCCAACAAACCTCACTGCAGAGTCTTACCTGCTTCTGTTCTGTGAATAACGAGATAGGCCAGGCCTATGCACTTGCTAAAATCTTTTAAAATGAGGGCTTACTCACATGATTAATCCCATGGTGGTCATAGGAAATAATGACCCCCCATTTTTGCTGGAAATGCGACTAGCTTTCCGTACTAAGCTCTGACTTGTCAATCAAAATGTAGGACATGCCTATGCCCCGCCCACTTTGCACTTGTTGGACATGCCGAAGTCCCACCCAGTCTGCACTTATTGGACATGCCTATGCTCCGCCCGCTCTACACCAGCCTGGCCACCCACATACCTGCAAAGGGTTGAGTATAATTTGCATAGGACACACCCACTTGCCAAGTCCCCTTTGAGAAAAAGAGAATCATGAGAAATGTAGTTCCCTACGGGAGGCACAACAGCTAGGACACTTATCAGAAATGACAGGCTCCTCCCACAATGAGTATAGGACTCCTCCCACCATCAGTATTGGGATCCTGCACTGGAGGCATGAGAAGGGGGACAAGATGTAGTAAAATTCAAGGGTTCCCACTGGGGTATGGATTGATTTCACAATGAAAATCAGTTATATGTGGAAAGCTTATAGTGCTTTATGCCACTTAATAAAAAGACACACACACTGTCTTTAGTTGCACTTTAAATTTTAAATGTAACTCAAGCCCCATAGCATTAGACAGGCAGGGAGCCTCCTATAATGGTGGAGCCGTGTTCCATGTTTGGTTTCAGTCCCTCTTTCCTATAATGGTGTTCCATGTCATACTCATTCTTTCCTTTAATAAGGAACTGAGCTCTATGTTTGGTCATAGTCCCTCTTTTCTATATCGGTGGATCCGTGTTCTATGTTTAGTAGTAGTCCCTTTTTCCTATAATGATGGAGCTGTGTCCTGTGTTTGGTGGTAGTCCCTCTTTCTTATAATGGTGGCGCTAAGTTCTATATTTGGTCACAGTCCCTCTTTCCTATAATGGTGGAGCTGAGTTCTATGTCTGGTGGTAGTCCCTCTTTCCTATAAAGGAGGTGTTGTGTTCCACGTTTGGTCATAGTCCCTCTTTCCTATAATGGTGGAGCTGTATTCCATGTTTAATGGCAGTACCTCTCTCCTATAATGGTGGAGTTGTGTTCCATGTTTGGTGGTAGTCTCTCTTTCCTATATTGGTGGACCTAAGGTCTATGTTTGGTGGTAGTTACTCTTTCTGTTAATGGTGGAGCTGAGTTCTATATTTGGTGGTAGTCCATTTTTCCCATAATGGTGGGGTTAAGCCCCGTGTTTGGTTGTAGTCCCTCTTTCCCATAAGGGTGAAGCTGAGTTCTACGTTAGGTGGTAGTTCCTTCTTCCTATAATAGTGGGGGGGAGGCCCATGTTTGGTGGGAGTCCTTTATTCTTATAATGGTGAAGCCGAGTTCTATGTTTGGTGGTAGTCCCTTTTTTTTTAATGGTGGGGTTGAGCCCCATGTTTGGTGGTAGTCTCTCTTTCCTATAATGGTGGATTTCTGTTCCATGCTTGGTGGTGGTCTCTCTTTCCTATAATGGTGGAGCTGAGTTCTATGTTTGGTGGCAGTCCCTCTTTCCTATAAAGGTGGAGCTGAGTTCCATGATTGGTCATAGTCTCTCTTTCCTATAATGGTGGAGTTGTGTTCCATGTTTTGGTGGTAGTCCCTATGATTGGGTTTTATGTTTGGTGGTAATCCTTTTTTCCTATAATGGTGAAGTTGAGCCCCATGTTTGGTGGTTGTCCCTCTGTCCTATAATGGTGGAGCTGAGTTCTATGTTTGGTGGCAGTCCCTCTTTCCTATAATAGTGGAGCTGAGTTATATGTTTGGTGGTAGTCCTTCTTTCCTATAACAATGCAGCTGAGTTCTATATTTGGTGGTAGTCCCTCTTTCTTATAATGGTGGAGCCATGTTCCATGTTTGGTGGCAGTTTCTCTTTCCTATAATGGTGGAGCTGAGTTTTCGATGTTTGTTGGTAGTCCCTCTTTCCTATAATGGTGGAGCTGAGTTCTATGATTGGTCATAGTCTCTCTTTCTTATAATGGTGGAGTTGTGTTCCATGTTTGGTGGTAGTCCATTCTTCCTATAATGGTGGAGCTGGGTTCTATGTTTGGTCATAGTTCCTCCCTCCTATAATGGTGGAGCTAAGTTCTATGATTGGTCATAGTCTCTCTTTCCTATAATGGTGGAGTTGTGTTCCATGTTTGGTGGCAGTCCCTCCTTGCTATAATGGTGGAGCTGAGTTCTATGATTGGTCATAGTCTCTCTTTCCTATAATGGTGAAGTTGTGTTCCATGTTTGGTGGTAGTCCCTTCTTCCTATAATGGTGGAGCTGGGTTCTATGTTTGGTCATAGTTCCTCCCTCCTATAATGGTGGAGCTAAGTTCTATGATTGGTCATAGTCTCTCTTTCCTATAATGGTGGATTTCTGTTCCATGCTTGGTGGTGGTCTCTCTTTCCTATAATGGTGGAGCTGAGTTCTATGTTTGGTGGCAGTCCCTTTTTCCTATAAAGGTGGAGCTGAGTTCCACGATTGGTCATAGTCTCTCTTTCCTATAATGGTGGAGTTGTGTTCCATGTTTGGTGGTAGTCCCTTCTTCCTATTATGGTGGAGCTGGGTTTTATGTTTGGTGGTAATCCCTTTTTCCTATAATGGTGAAGTTGAGCCCCATGTTTGGTGGTAGTCCCTTTGTCCTATAATGGTGGAGCTGAGTTCTATGTTTGGTGGCAGTCCCTCTTTCCTATAATAGTGGAGCTGAGTTATATGTTTGGTGGTAGTCCTTCTTTCCTATAACAATGCAGCTGAGTTCTATATTTGGTGGTAGTCCCTCTTTCTTATAATGGTGGAGCCATGTTCCATGTTTGGTGGCAGTTTCTCTTTCCTATAATGGTGGAGCTGAGTTTTCTATGTTTGGTCATAGTTCCTCCCTCCTATAATGGTGGAGCTAAGTTCTATGATTGGTCATAGTCTCTCTTTCCTATAATGGTGGAGTTGTGTTCCATGTTTGGTGGCAGTCCCTCCTTGCTATAATGGTGGAGCTGAGTTCTATGATTTGGTCATAGTCTCTCTTTCCTATAATGGTGGAGTTGTGTTCCATGTTTGGTGGTAGTCCCTTCTTTCTATAATGGTGGAGCTGGGTTCTATGTTTGGTCATAGTTCCTCCCTCCTATAATGGTGGAGCTAAGTTCTATGATTGGTCATAGTCTCTCTTTCCTATAATGGTGGAGTTGTGTTCCATGTTTGGTGGCAGTCCCTCCTTGCTAAAATGGTGGAGCTGAGTTCTATGATTGGTCATAGTCTCTCTTTCCTATAATGGTGGAGTTGTGTTCCATGTTTGGTGGTAGTCCCTTCTTCCTATAATGGTGGAGCTGGGTTCTATGTTTGGTCATAGTTCCTCCCTCCTATAATGGTGGAGCTAAGTTCTATGATTGGTCATAGTCTCTCTTTCCTATAATGGTGGAGTTGTGTTCCATGTCTGGTGGTAGTCCCTCCTTCCTATAATCGTGGAGCTGAGTTTTATGTTTGATGGTAGTCTCTCCTTCCTATAATGAGGGGGTTTGTGTTCCATGTTTGGTGGTAGTCCCTCTTTCCTTTAATGGTGGAGCTGAGTTTGATGTTTGGTCACAGTTAATCCTTCCTATAATGGTGGGGTTAAGCCCCATCTTTGGTTGTAGTCCCTCTTTCCCATAATGGTGGAGCTGAGTTCTATATTTAGTGGTAGTCCCCTTTTCCTATAAAGGTGGGGTTGAGGCCCATGTTTGGCGGTAGTCCCTCTTTCCTATAATGGTGGACCTGAGTTCTATGTTTGGTGGTAGTCCATTTTTCCTATAATGGTGAAGTTGAGCCCCATGTTTAGTGGTAGTCCCTCTGTCCTATAATGGTGGAGCTGAGTTCTATGTTTGGTGGCAGTCCCTCTTTCCTATAATAGTGGAGCTGAGTTCTATATTTGGTGGTAGTTCCTCTTTCTTATAATGGTGGAGCCATGTTCCATGTTTGGTGGCAGTTTCTCTTTCCTATAATGGTGGAGCTGAGTTTTCGATGTTTGTTGGTAGTCCCTCTTTCCTATAATGGTGGAGCTGAGTTCTATGATTGGTCATAGTCTCTCTTTCCTATAATGGTGGAGTTGTGTTCCATGTTTGGTGGCAGTCCCTCCTTGCTATAATGGCGGAGCTGAGTTCTATGATTGGTCATAGTCTCTCTTTCCTATAATGGTGCAGTTGTGCTCCATGTCTGGTGGTAGTCCCTCCTTCCTATAATAGTGGAGCTGAGTTTTATGTTTGATGGTAGTCCCTCCTTCCTATAATGAGGGGGTTGTGTTCCATGTTTGGTGGTAGTCCCTCTTTCCTTTAATGGTGAAGCTGAGTTTGATGTTTGGTCACAGTTCCTCCTTCCTATAATGGTGGGGTTAGACCCCATCTTTGGTTGTAGTCCCTCTTTCCCATAATAGGGGAGCTTAGTTCTATGTGTGATGGTAGTTCCTCCTTCCTATAATGGTGGAGTTGAGTTCTATGTTTAGTGGTAGTCCCCTTTTCCTATAAAGGTGGGGTTGAGGCCCATGTTTGGCGGTAGTCCCTCTTTCCTATAATGGTGGACCTGAATTCTATGTTTGGTGGTAGTGCCTTTTTCCTATAATGGTGGGGTTGAGCCCCATATTTGATGGTACTCCCTCTTTTCTATAATGGTGGACCTGAGTTCTATGTTTGGTGGTAGTCCCTTTTTCCTATAATGGTGGGGTTGAGCCCCATGTTTGGTGGTACTCCCTCTTTCCTATAATAGTGGAGCTGAGTTGTATGTTTGGTGATAGTCCCTCTTTCCTTTAATGGTGGAGCTGAGTTTGATGTTTGGTCACAGTTAATCCTTCCTATAATGGTGGGGTTAAGCCCCATCTTTGGTTGTAGTCCCTCTTTCCCATAATGGTGGAGCTGAGTTCTATATTTAGTGGTAGTCCCCTTTTCCTATAAAGGTGGGGTTGAGGCCCATGTTTGGCGGTAGTCCCTCTTTCCTATAATGGTGGACCTGAGTTCTATGTTTGGTGGTAGTCCATTTTTCCTATAATGGTGAAGTTGAGCCCCATGTTTAGTGGTAGTCCCTCTGTCCTATAATGGTGGAGCTGAGTTCTATGTTTGGTGGCAGTCCCTCTTTCCTATAATAGTGGAGCTGAGTTCTATATTTGGTGGTAGTCCCTCTTTCTTATAATGGTGGAGCCATGTTCCATGTTTGGTGGCAGTTTCTCTTTCCTATAATGGTGGAGCTGAGTTTTCGATGTTTGTTGGTAGTGCCTCTTTCCTATAATGGTGGAGCTGAGTTCTATGATTGGTCATAGTCTCTCTTTCCTATAATGGTGGAGTTGTGTTCCATGTTTGGTGGCAGTCCCTCCTTACTATAATGGCGGAGCTGAGTTCTATGATTGGTCATAGTCTCTCTTTCCTATAATGGTGGAGTTGTGCTCCATGTCTGGTGGTAGTCCCTCCTTCCTATAATAGTGGAGCTGAGTTTTATGTTTGATGGTAGTCCCTCCTTCCTATAATGAGGGGGTTGTGTTCCATGTTTGGTGGTAGTGCCTCTTTCCTTTAATGGTGAAGCTGAGTTTGATGTTTGGTCACAGTTCCTCCTTCCTATAATGGTGGGGTTAGACCCCATCTTTTGTTGTAGTCCCTCTTTCCCATAATAGGGGAGCTGAGTTCTATGTGTGATGGTAGTTCCTCCTTCCTATAATGGTGGAGTTGAGTTCTATGTTTAGTGGTAGTCCCCTTTTCCTATAAAGGTGGGGTTGAGGCCCATGTTTGGCGGTAGTCCCTCTTTCCTATAATGGTGGACCTGAATTCTATGTTTGGTGGTAGTGCCTTTTTCCTATAATGGTGGGGTTGAGCCCCATATTTGATGGTACTCCCTCTTTTCTATAATGGTGGACCTGAGTTCTATGTTTGGTGGTAGTCCCTTTTTCCTATAATGGTGGGGTTGAGCCCCATGTTTGGTGGTACTCCCTCTTTCCTATAATAGTGGAGCTGAGTTGTATGTTTGGTGGTAGTCCTTCTTTTCTATAACGAGCAGCTGAGTTCTATATTTGGTGGTAGTCCCTCTTTCTTATAATAGTGGAGCCATGTTCCATGCTTGGTGGTTGTTCCACTTTCCTGTAATGGTGGAGCTGAGTTCTATGATTGGTCATAGTTTCTCTTTCCTATAATGGTGGAGTTGTGTTCCATGTTTGGTGGTAGTCCCTTCTTCCTATCATGGTGGAGATGAGTCCCCTGTTTGGTAGTAGTCCCTCTTTCCTATAATGGTAGAGCTGAGTTCTATGATTGGTCATAGTCTCTCTTTCCTATAATGGTGGAGTTGTGTTCCATGTTTGGTGGTAGTCCTTCTTTCCCAAAATGGTGGAGCTGGGTTCTATGTTTGGTCATAGTCCTTCCCTCCTATATTGGTGGAGCTAAGTTCTATGTTTGGTCATAGTCCCTCCTTCCTATAATGGTGGAGCTGAGTTCCATGTTTGGTGGTAGTCCTTCTTTCCTATAATGGTGGAGCTGAGTTCCATGTTTGGTCACAGTCCCTCCTTCCTATAATGGTGGAGTTGTATTCCATGTTTGGTGGTAGTCCCTCTTTCCTATAATGGTGGAGCTGAGTTCTGGGTCTGGTGGTAGCCCCTCCTTCCTATATTGGTGGGGTTGTGCCCCATGTTTGGTCATAGTCTCTCTTTCCTATGGCGTGTTTGTGCTCCTGCCTGGATCTGTGAGACGGATGAGAAGATGTTCCTCAAGAATGTGGCGATGTTTGTGCTGTAATGTAATGTATTATTAGTAATGTAATGTATGGTGCACCAAACGCAGATAACGCCCGGACTTTCCTAATAAATCACACCTAAAAATAGCCAATGAGGACGGCTGAGGATTACCAGCTGGCGCTCCACCCGCTGCACTCTGCTCCGGTACTGGCGCCTCCAACCTCTGCTGTCGGAAAAAATGCCAGATGTTTATATTTTCCCCCCTGTCCGAGGACATTGACCAGGATCTGCTTTATTTAGTCCGCAGTGCTTGAAAGGGGGGTTCCCTAAAAAAATAAAAAATAAAAAATCCCCATTAAACAAGTACAGTGGCTGCGACTTTTAACACCTTCTGAGTTTCTTGTGTGCCCTTCAGTGTCCGTGTGATTTTACCCTGAGGAGTGAGACTCCCAATCTCTGAGTCTGTAATATTTTTTTACTGCGTCAAAACCTCACCTCCTGACACAGGCCTGATCTTTGTGTGCACCTTCTCCCAGAGCCTGAAACATGAGACAGTCAGCTGTTACGTATGAAAGGCAAGAGAGATTTCAAGCCCAGCTATATCTGTGAAGGTTTTCATTCATCAAGGTCATGTTATAGAGAGCAACAATCAATCACTTTCAACTGTGCAAAACACAACATAAAAGCTGAATGGGACAAGTTACTTGCAGCTATTCATTTATATACACTGGCGGCTACAGCAGCACCTGCATTGCAGGTTCCAAATCAAACCATGGCAGCTGAGAGCGAGTTTCTAATCAGAGCATTACTTGGAGGGGTGCGGTGCCAGCGCTGAAAGAACGACATCAAAATTCTGCTGTGTGAGGATTATTCAACTGTTGCTGTGAATGAGTCCTCTAAAGTGATGGCTCCACTATATATCACAAATATCTGTGCCACCACAAGAGCAACCCCCCCCCCCCTTATGTCAGGGTCCCCATCACAGAGTCCCACTTTACACCAGTGTCACCATCTGTGTCATTCCCGTACATTAAGTGTCCCCATCAAAGTCCCCTCTTACATCAGGGTCCCCATCAGAGTCCTCCTTTACATCAAGTGTCCCAATCTTAGGTCCCCCTTACATCAGAATCCTCATCAGTGTCCCACTTTACATCAGGGTTCTCATCAGAGTCCCCTCTTTTACATCAGAATCCCCATCTGTGTCATCCCTTACATCAAGCGTCCCCATCAAAGTCTCCCCTTACATCAGAGTCCTCATCGGAGTGTCCCTCTTTACATCAGGGTCTCCATATGAGTCCCCCTTTACATCAGAGTCCCCATCAGAGTCCTCCTTTACATCAAGTATCCCAATTTATAGGCCCCGCTTACATCAGAATCCTCATCAGTGCCCCACTTTACATCAGGGTTCTCATCAGAGTCCCCCTTTACATCATGATCCCCTTTTACATCAGAATCCCCATCTGTGTCATCCCTTACATTAAGTGTCCCCATCAAAGTCCCCCTTACTTGAGAGTCCTCATCTGAGCGTTCCTCTTTACATCAGGGTCTCCTTATGAGTGTTCCCCTTGAATAAGGGTGCCCATCAGAGTCCCCTTTACATCAGGGTCCCCATCTGAGTGTTCCCCTTACATCAGGGTCCTCATCAGTGTCCCTCTTTACATCAGGGTCTCCATCAGAGTCACCCTTTACATCAGGATCCCCATCTGTGTCATCCCTACATCAGGGTCCCCATCAGAGTTCCCCTTACTTGAGAGTCCTCATCTGAGCGTTCCTCTTTACATCAGGGTCTCCATATGAGTGTTCCCCTTACATAAGGGTCCCCATCAGAGTCCTCTTTACATCGGGGTCCCCATCTGAGTGTTCCCCTTACATCAGGGTCTCCATTAGAGTTCCCATTTACATCAGGATCCCCATCTGTGTCATCCCTTACATCAAGCATCCCCATCAAAGTCCCCCCTTACATTAGGGTTCCCATCTGAGTGTGCCTTTTACATCAGGGTCCCCATCAGAGTCCCCCTTTACATCAAAGTACTTATCAGAGTCCCCCTTTACATCAAAGTACTCATCAGAGCCCCCCTTTACATCAGGATGCCTATCTGAGTGTCCTCCTTTACATCAGGGTCCCCATCAGAGTCCCCTTTACATCAGGGCCTCCATCAGAGCCTCCCTTTACATCAGGGTCCCCATCTGAGTGTCCCCCTTACATAAGGGTCCTCATCAGTGTCCCTCTTTACATCAGGGTCCCAATTGGAATCCCCCTTTACATCAGGATCCCCATAAGAGTCCCCCTTTGCATCAGGGTCCCCATTTGTGTCATAAAGCGTCACCATCAAATTCCCCCGTTACAGCAGGGTCCCCATCTGAGTGTCCCCTTTACATTAGTGTCCCCATCAGAGTCCCCCTTTACATCAGGGTCTCCATCTGCATCATCTCTTAGATCAAGGGTCCACATTAGTGTCCCCCTTTACATTAGGGTCACCATTGGAGTTCCCCCTTATATCAGAGTTTCTATGGGAGTCCCCACTCACATCAGGGTCCCCTTCAGAGAGTCCTTCCTTACATCAGGGTCCCCATCTGAGTGTCCCCTTTACATCAGTGTCCCCATCAGAGTCCCCCTTTACATCAGGGTCTCCATCTGTGTCATCTCTTAGATCAAGGGTCCACATTAGTGTCCCCCTTTACATTAGGGTCACCATTGGAGTTCCCCCTTATATCAGAGTTTCCATAAGAGTCCCCACTCACATCAGGGTCCCCTTCAGAGAGTCCTTCCTTAAATCACGGTCCCCATCAGAGTTCACCTATAGATAAGGTTTCTCTTCAAAGTCCCCCCTTATATCAAGTGTCCACATCAGAGTCCACTCTTACATCAGGGTCTCTTGTAGCGGGCCGGTTTGGAGACCCCTACTCTGAAGCATAACGATCATTATTATGAGAAATGACAGCCAATGAAAGGTGAAGGAGCAGTCAGTCACATTCCGTAAAATGAAAGACTATTATGGCAAATGACACATCAGTGAGAGATCTTAGTGAACTGACCCTGATGGGATCTTACAGAGAGGAATATGAAATGTGGTGCCTGATATATATTTTTTTTTAATGTGTCCTATAGGGGGCGCTGACTTCTAATGGACATGTAACGGTAGGGATTTCTTGTAACATTTCTCCCGTCTCTAGCAATCTCCTGTATGACGCTCACAGTCTTTGACCATCTACTGTAGTAATGTGCAGTTCTCTGACCATTCTCTTTAGCATTACATACATTATGTGTGGCCCTTTGGTAATGTCGGGGGGCCGCACTTGAAGCCCTCTGTATCAAGAAAGTGGACCACCGCTGTGTTATACAGTTTTTACCAAGAACAGGTGTCCCCATTGGAAGATTTATCCCCGCTTCCTGTTCTGGTGACAACTGCAACATTTTCGATCTCACATCATTTTCAGTCCCGGTGAGAACGGTCACCAGTACAAGCAGCGGGGACACAGACAGCAATAAGAACCCAGCGGGGTCACCCCTCACCCTTCCACATTCCATCCAAAGAGGAAAAATAAATATTTTGATACATTTTTTACACATACATCAAAAATAAGACGTTTATGCTCCCCTATGATGTTCTGCTTTAACCTCAGCGAGGGGTCCCCCCCCCCCCCCCGCTCTGTGCGATCTGACACTCTCTTCCACCCTCATAAGGGGCGCGAGGCTTAACCCCGCAGTAAATTCATGGCGGCTCCGTATACGCGGCCTGACGTCCGATTCGCTCAGATTGAGGCTGATTAACTCGAATTTAAATCCCCCTTATCTTCCATAAAATCCACAACCTTCGCCGGCGTCCCCTCCTCACTCGTGTGACGACAAATTTCTCACATTGTCAGCATTTACAATCAGTCATAAATCTGAGCGGAAACAGACGCCGCCGATAATAAACCCGCAGATGTTATCTGCTCCATCAAATTAAATATGGCTGCCAAAGTAATCGTTCCTTGATGGAGCACCTGCTTCCTTTATACAATTTACATTATAGAGAGGAAAGGAGCAGAGTCCTCCAGTAGTGCAGAGTATTTCAGGAGAGGAGAGTTATAGAGGAAGGAGCAGAGTCCTCCAGCAGAGCAGAGTATTTCAGGAGAGGAGAGTTATAGAGGAAGGAGCAGAGTCCTCCAGCAGTGCTAAGTATTTCAGGAGAGGAGAGTTATAGAGGAAGGAGCAGAGTCCTCCAGCAGAGCAGAGTATTTCAGGAGAGGAGAGTTATAGAGGAAGGAGCAGAGTCCTCCAGCAGTGCTAAGTATTTCAGGAGAGGAGAGTTATAGAGGAAGGAGCAGAGTCCTCCAGTAGTGCAGAGTATTTCAGGAGAGGAGAGTTATAGAGGAAGGAGCAGAGTCCTCCGGCAGAGCAGAGTATTTCAGGAGAGGAGAGTTATAGAGGAAGGAGCAGAGTCCTCCAGCAGTGCTAAGTATTTCAGGAGAGGAGAGTTATAGAGGAAGGAGCAGAGTCCTCCAGCAGAGCAGAGTATTTCAGGAGAGGAGAGTTATAGAGGAAGGAGCAGAGTCCTCCAGCAGTGCAGAGTATTTCAGGAGAGGAGAGTTATAGAGGAAGGAGCAGAGTCCTCTGGCAGTGCAGAGTATTTCAGGAGAGGAGAGTTATAGTGGAAGGAGCAGAGTCCTCCAGCAGTGCAGAGTATTTCAGGAGAGGAGGATTATAGAGGAAGGAGCAGAGTCCTCCGGCAGTGCAGAGTATTTCAGGAGAGGAGAGTTATAGAGGAAGGAGCAGAGTCCTCCGGCAGTGCAGAGTATTTCAGGAGAGGAGAGTTATAGAGGAAGGAGCAGAGTCCTCCGGCAGTGCAGAGTATTTTAGGAGAAGAGGGCTATAGAGGAAGAAGCAGAGTCCTCCGGCAGTGCAGAGTATTTCAGGAGAGGAGAGTTATAGAGGAAGGAGCAGAGTCCTCCGGCAGTGCAGAGTATTTCAGGAGAGGAGAGTTATAGAGGAAGGAGCAGAGTCCTCCAGCAGTGCAGAGTATTTTAGGAGAGGAGGGTTATAGAGGAAGGAGCAGAGTCCTCCAGCAGTGCAGAGTATTTCAGGAGAGGAGAGGTAGAGGAAGGAGCAGAGTCCTCCAGCAGTGCAGAGTATTATAGGAGAGGAGAGTTATAGAGGAAGGAGCAAAGTCCTCCAGCAGTGCAGAGTATTATAGGAGAGGAGAGTTATAGAGGAAGGAGCAGAGTCCTCCAGCAGTGCAGAGTATTTCAGGAGAGGAGAGTTATAGAGGAAGGAGCAAAGTCCTCCAGCAGTGCAGAGTATTTCAGGAGAGGAGAGTTATAGAGGAATTAGCAGAGTCCTCCAGCAGAGCAGAGTATTTCAGGAGAGGAGGGTTATAGAGGAAGGAGCAGAGACCTCCAGCAGTGCAGAGTATTTCAGGAGAGGAGAGTTATAGAGGAAGGAGCAGAGTCCTCCAGCAGAGCAGAGTATTTCAGGAGAGGAGAGTTATAGAGGAAGGAGCAGAGTCCTCCAGCAGAGCAGAGTATTTCAGGAGAGGAGAGGTAGAGGAAAGGAGCAGAGACCTCCAGCAGTGCAGAGTATTTCAGGAGAGGAGGACTGTGTTTGTTGGTTGTGTCGTCTGTACTGGCCGCTGAATGAACTGACAGATAAATATTTGATGTAGAAACTCACAAACTGCCACCGCATATATCATATATAAAAATATGGCGCTGAGTGAAGTGAAGATCGGGACGGTCAAGGTAGAGCTGTCAGCAGATAACGGATTGTGTTTTATCGTCAAGGTTTTCTCGTCACAGATCAGTGACACTCACATGGATTATACAAACAGCGCACAGTAGGCAGCGGCATTGAACGCAGAGTCCTTGGCACCTTCGGGGTCACCAATCAATGTGTGAAGACCAGAAACATCAACGGCAGTCTTGTGTCACCTTCTGAACTTCTATAACAATGGAGGAGCTGCAGAAGGAGGTGGAAGTATCCAGGATGAAGCCAGGGATGTTTATATATATATATATATGCTGGAAATGAAATGAAGAACCGCAGTTGAAAGCAAAATGTGGTTGACTAATCATCTACATATCCAAATATAGAACTACCCCCGCAGGAGCCGCTTGGTAATTTGGGTTCTCTGTTTTGCATACAGGAAAATTCACCTGCTCCCATACGGCTGGAGAAGGACAACGGGCGGCACCTTCCTGCCATCTTGGGGTCCCCCCTTGGTGGTGGAATGCCAGAGCCCGTTCGCAAGTGCGACCTTTCCGCCACTGGTGTCAGCAGTTATTTTATTTCTGTTGTTTTATTTTCTTATTATTTATTTTACCATTCACTTTATTTTTTTACATTTCCCTGCCCTCCATTGTCCTTCTGCAGCCGCTGAATGTGTGCGGGAGGGAGAGGAGGAGAAGCGGGCATTCAGCAGCTACATGGAGGGATCGGCTCCTCTACATCAGGGATCCTCAAACTGGGGCCCTCCAGCTGTTGCAGAACTACACATCCCATGAGGCATTGTAAAAACTCTGACATTCACAGACATGACTAGGCATGATGGGAATTGTAGTTCCTGAACACCTGGTGGGAAGCAGTTTGAAGACCCCTGATGCTGCTGCCCTCTTACCTAGACATACAGGGGGCCACATGGACCCCCTGGAGCATGGGGCTGGGTCACAATGGCAACCCCTGGGACGGAGACCAGACCAGTCACCCTGCACAAGGAGAGAGAGCAGAGCTCTGGGAGAGGCCCAGTAGGCACCACCCACTACAGGTTACCTGCAGAAAACTACAGGAGGGGGCGGAGACAAGACCAGTCAGCCTGCACAAGGAGAGAGGGCAGAGTTGAGGGAGGGGCCCAGTATGCCCATCCCATTAGAGGCTGCCTGCTACAGGAGGGGTTGAGACCAGACCAGTCACCCTGAACAAGGAGAGAGAGCAGAGTTGTGGGAGGGGCCCAGTATGCCCCTCCCACTACAGGCTGCCTGCTACAGAAGGGGTTGAGACCAGACCAGTCACCCTGAACAAGGAGAGAGAGCAGAGCTGTGGGAGTGGCCCAGCAAGCCCCACCCATTACAAGCTGCCTGCAGAAAACTTCAGGAGGGGGGCGGAGACAAGACCAGCCACCCTGCACCAGGAGAGAGAGTAGAGCTGTGGGTGGGGCCCAGTATGCCCCACCCACTACAGGCTGCCTGCAGAAAACTACAGAAGGGGGGCGGAGACTAGGCCAGTCACCCTGCACAAGGAGAAAGAGCAGAGCTGTGGGAGGGGCCCAGTATGCCCCACCCACTACAGGCTTCCTGCAGAAAACTACAGGAGGGGGGCGGAGACAAGGCCAGTCACCCTGCACAAGGAGAGAGCAGAGCTGTGGGAGGGGCCCAGTATGCCCCACCCACTACAGGCTGCCTGCAGAAAACTACAGAAGGGGGGCGGAGACTAGGCCAGTCACCCTGCACAAGGAGAAAGAGCAGAGCTGTGGGAGGGGCCTATTATGCCCCACCCACTACAGGTTGCCTGCAGAAAACTACAGGAGGGGGGCGGAAACAAGACCAGTCACCCTGCACAAGCAGAGAGAGCAGCAGTGAGCGGTCTTTATTACACAGATCAGGAACAGATCAGGAAGGAATACACAAAGCCCACCAAGATCCAATAAGAACACACATGATGACTGTTTGGATATCTCTGAGTTCAGATTCAAATTTCTTCAGCAAAACCAGTTTGTGGGAAGGTGGCGGCGGAGGGATCTCAGCCCAGAAAAGCTCCGCCGTCATATATTTTCCATCGGCACTTTAAAGAAACGTGAAATTAAAAGAAAATAATAATAATTTAGCTTTCCCGCAGCTTTCATTGGAGCTCATCAGCTGCAAGACGTATCATTTTCTCCGTAATCTTAGTTGAAGTGCGGCGTGCACACCGGTGCGCCGTGAAAAGGCGCTGGAGAGGCGTCACGCTGACAGGAAGGAACAGGACGGCGTCTTGTCTGCCAATTACCGGCGACACGCACAATATCACTTGTGAGTCATTACAGATGTAGCGCTGAAGGGCTGGAATTACGCGCCTCTCCTGGAAGGAAGCGAACACTTTCGGAAGACGTCTGCTTTCATATCGCATCTTTTTCACCCCCCCGACTCGCACTCGCTGTTGGCAGGCGGCTCGTTTCTAATTGGGGTCTCTTGACGAGTCATTTAAATGATACACTTCAAATATCACCGCGTCCGTTTTTTTTTTTTTTTTTTTTTCGTCTGTCTCAAGAGGCTCCAATTCTTCTCTCTTGACAGATCAAGTTTGAGATGTAAACCCAATTACTCCAATCTTATAGAAGTTCTAACAAGATGATGTCATTTCTAAAGTCATCTTCAGTCTTTTTATACAGTGGGTGAGGAATTATTATTTGATCCCCTGCAGATTTTGTAAGTTAGCCCACTTACAAAGAAATGAAGGGTCTATCATTTTTATATCATAGGTGTATTTTATATGATAGAGACAGAAAAAAAATAGAATTAGAAGAGGAAAAAAAATTTGAATAGAATAAATTCAAAAAGAATAGACAATAATAGCATAGAAAAGAATAGAATGAAAAAAAAAAACAATAGAATAGATTAGAAAGAATATAACCATTTCCCAAAATGTGAATAGAATAGAAGAGAATAGATTAAAATAGAACAGGGGCGGCCCATCCATTGAGGGCACACGGGCCCCGCCCCCTCTATCTATGCCGCCGCCCCCCATATCCATGCCCTCAGCAGGATGCCGGAAGCATGAATTCCAATACGGGGGGGGGGGGGGGTTTGAAGCACTGATTAGAGCCAGAGGTTCTAATGGCCTTCAAAACAGGGTGGCCTCAGGGCGCAGAGGATGCTCTCGGAGCCCGCCCAGGTGTGTTACAATAACGAATGAATATTCACTATTGCAACACTGATCCTCCTCCTGGCCAATCAGGAAGCGGGTCTGAGACCCGTCACCCGATTGGCTGAAAGGACAGGTGATCCTATTGGATGCCTTGGGGGAGGGGAGGAGACGCACGGCCGATGGAGGTAAGGACACAGGAGCCGCTGCACAATGCCTGCTGCCCGCTGCCTAGATGGAGTAAGTGCCGGACCAACCGGCAGACAGCAGGCGGGGGGGGGGGGGGGTGTTTGCCACCCCCCCCCCAAAAAAAAACCACCAGCCGTCAATGGAATAGAATAAAAAATGAAAGAATAGAATATAAAAAAAAAATAGAATAGAACAGAAAGAATATAACCATCTTCCGAAATTCGAATAGAATCATTTTGAACAGCATAGAAAAGAATTGAATATAATAGAAAAGATTTCAAATAGAATCAACTCGATTTTGAATGGAATTCAAATCCATTAGAATTTTTGGGTATGAAAATAACGTATTAAAACTTAACACATTTTTTCGGCCTGCATATGTCGATATGTCTAGTAGAGGCCAGTTAAAACCAGAACTCGGTGCCGGAAACCCACGTTCTGTTTCTGTTTCTGTTCCGGCTTTCCCGCACCATGTTCAAAATGCACTGCCCTTGCGGGGGGTCATTGCAATGCAAACGACACCCCAAATGCAGGTCACAAATGCAGTGCATTTTTCACATCTCTCTGAGGGGGGAAACACGCTGACCTTCAGCAGATGCGTGGGGGTGCCATTAAATGCTGCATGCACAATTTGTGGTACATTGGGCATTCCAGCGACACAATGTGCATCAGCCTGCGTAGGTTTTGGAACCACGGACAGAGCCCTAAATACCAGTATGACATGGGACAGCATTTAACCCCCCCCCAGCTGCAGCCTGCCATAGACTTTGACAGGCTGCCTGCAGCGGGGCTGGAAGCAGAGGTGTTCTGGAGAAGCCATTGGAAGAAGAGGTGTTCTGGAGAAGTCTTAAGAGGCAGAGGTGTTCTGGAGAAGCCATTGGAGGCAGAGGTGTTCTAGAGAAGTCATTGGAAGCAGAGGTGTTCTGGAGAAGTCAATGGAGGCAGAGGTGTTATGGAGAAGTCATTGGAAGCAGAGGTGTTTTGGAGAAGTCATTGGAGGCAGAGGTGTTCTGGAGAAGTCATTGGAGGCAGAGGTGTTCTGGAGAAGCCATTGGAGGCAGAGGTGTTCTGGAGAAGTCATTGGAGGCACAGGTGTTCTGGAGAAGTCATTGGAGGCAGAGGTGTTCTGGAGAAGTCTTTAGAGGCAGAGGTGTTCTGGAGAAGCCATTGGAGGCAGAGGTGTTCTAGAGAAGTCATTGGAGGCAGAGGTGTTCTGGAGAAGTCATTGGAGGCAGAGGTGTTCTGGAGAAGTCATTGGAAGCAGAGGTGTTTTGGAGAAGTCATTGGAGGCAGAGGTGTTCTGGAGAAGTCATTGGAGGCAGAGGTGTTCTGGAGAAGCCATTGGAGGCAGAGGTGTTCTGGAGAAGTCATTGGAGGCACAGGTGTTCTGGAGAAGTCATTGGAGGCAGAGGTGTTCTGGAGAAGTCATTGGAAGCAGAGGTGTTTTGGAGAAGTCATTGGAGGCAGAGGTGTTCTGGAGAAGTCATTGGAGGCAGAGGTGTTCTGGAGAAGTCATTGGAGGCAGAGGTGTTCTGGAGAAGCCATTTTTAGGCAGAGGTGTTCTGGAGAAGTCATTGGAGGCAGAGGTGTTCTGGAGAAGCCATTGGAGGCAGAAGTGTTCTGGAGAAGTCATTGGAGGCAGAGGTGTTCTGGAGAAGTCACTGGAGGCACAGGTGTTCCGGAGAAGTCACTGGAGGCACAGGTGTTCTGGAGAAGTCATTGGAGACAGAGGTGTTCTGGAGAAGTCACTGGAGGCACAGGTGTTCTGGAGAAGTCATCAGAGGCACAGGTGTTCTGGAGAAGTCATTGGAGGCAGAGGTGCTCTGGAGAAGTCATTGGAGGAAGAGGTGTTCTGGAGAGGTATTTGGAGCAGAGGTGTTCTGGAGAAGTCATTGGAGGCAGAGGTGTTCTGGAGAAGTCATTGGAGGCAGAGGTGTTGTGGAGAGGTATTTGAGGCAGAGGTGTTCTGGAGAAGTCATTGGAGGCAGAGGTGTTCCAGAGAAGTTATTGGAAACAAAAGAAGTTCTGGGGAGGCATTGGAGGCAGAGGTGTTCTGGAGAAATCATTGGAGGCTGAGATGTTCTGTAGGAGTCCATGGGGCAGATGTGTCCTGGAGAAGTCATTGGAGGCAGAGGTGTTCTGGGGAATCATTGGGGCAGAGGTGTTCCAGAGAAGTTATTGGAAAAAAGGTGTCATTGCAGGCAAAGGAGTTCTGGGGAGGCATTGGAAGTAGAGGTGTTCTGGAGAGGCATTGGAGGCAGAGGTGTTCTGGAGGAGTTATTGAAGACAAAGGTGTTCTGGGGAGTCATTGCAGACAGAAGAGTTTTGGTGAGTCATTTGGGGGCAGAGGTGCTCTGAAGGAGTCATTAGAGGCAGAGGTGTTCTGGAGGAGTCATTGGAGGCAGAGGTGTTCTGGAGAAGCCATTGGAGGCAGAGGTGTTCTAGAGAAGTCATCTGGAGAAATTATTGGAAACAAAGGTGTCCTGGGGAGTCACTGCAGGCAGAGGAATTCTGGGGTGGCATTGGAGGTAGAGGTGTTCTGGAGAAGTCACTGGAGGCAGAGGAGTTCTGGGGAGGCATTGGAGGCAGAGGTTTTTTGGAGAAGTCATTTGAGGCAGAGGTGTTCTGGAGAAGCCATTGGAAGCAGAGGTGTTCTGGAGAAGCCATTGGAGGCAGAGGTGTTCTGGGGAGGCATTGGAAGTAGAGGTGTTCTGAAGAAGTCATTTGAGGCAGAGGTGTCCTGGAGAGTCATTGCAGGCAGAGGAATTCTGGAGAGGCATTGGAGGCAGAAGTGTTCTAGGGAGGCATTGGAAGTGGAGGTGTTCCGGAGAAGTCATTGGAGGCAGAAGTGTTCTGGGGAAGTCATTAGAGGCAGAGGTGTTCTGGAGAAGTCATTGGAGGCTCGGGTGTTCTGGAGAAGTTGTTGGAGGCAGAGGTGTTCTGGGGAGACATTTTCAACAGCATGTAAGTGCATTGCGCTGTGCTGCAACACTGGGAAGTTTTGATGAGGGTGGCGTTCAGAATGCCAACCCCAGGGGGGAAACACGCTGACCTTCAGCAGATGCGTGGGGGTGCCATTAAATGCTTCATGCACAATTTGTGGTACATTGGGCATTCCAGCGACACAATGTGCGTCAGCCTGAGTAGGTTTTGGAACCACGGACAGAGCCCTAAATACCAGTATGACATGGGACAGCATTTAACCCCCTCCAGCTGCAGCCTGCCATAGACTTTGACAGGCTGCCTGCAGTGGGGCTGGAAGCAGAGGTGTTCTGGAGAAGCCATTGGAGGCAGAGGTGTTTTGGAGAAGTCATTGGAGGCAGAGGTGTTCTGGAGAAGCCATTGGAGGCAGAGGTGTTCTGGAGAAGCCATTGGAAGAAGAGGTGTTCTGGAGAAGTCTTTAGAGGCAGAGGTGTTCTGGAGAAGCCATTGGAGGCAGAGGTGTTCTAGAGAAGTCATTGGAGGCAGAGGTGTTCTGGAGAAGTCATTGGAGGCAGAGGTGTTCTGGAGAAGTCATTGGAGGCAGAGGTGTTCTGGAGAAGTCATTGGAGGCAGAGGTGTTCTGGAGAAGCCATTGGAGGCAGAGGTGTTCTGGAGAAGTCATTGGAGGCAGAGGTGTTCTGGAGAAGTCATTGGAGGCAGAAGTGTTCTGGAGAAGCCATTGGAGGCAGAGGTGTTCTGGAGAAGTCATTGGAGGCAGAGGTGTTCTGGAGAAGTCACTGGAGGCACAGGTGTTCCGGAGAAGTCACTGGAGGCACAGGTGTTCTGGAGAGGTCATTGGAGGCAGAGGTGTTCTGGAGAAGTCACTGGAGGCACAGGTGTTCTGGAGAAGTCATCGGAGGCACAGGTGTTCTGGAGAAGTCATTGGAGGCAGAGGTGCTCTGGAGAAGTCATTGGAGGAAGAGGTGTTCTGAAGAGGTATTTGGAGCAGAGGTGATCTGGAGAAGTCATTGGAGGCAGAGGTGTTTTGGAGAAGTCATTGGAGGCAGATGTGTTGTGGAGAGGTATTTGAGGCAGAGGTGTTTTGGAGAAGTCATTGGAGGCAGAGGTGTTCCAGAGAAGTTATTGGAAACAAAAGAAGTTCTGGGGAGGCATTGGAGGCAGAGGTGTTCTGGAGAAATCATTGGAGGCTGAGATGTTCTGTAGGAGTCCATGGGGCAGATGTGTCCTTGAGAAGTCATTGGAGGCAGAGGTGTTCTGGGGAGTCATTGGGGCAGAGGTGTTCCAGAGAAGTTATTGGAAAAAAGGTGTCATTGCAGGCAAAGGAGTTCTGGGGAGGCATTGGAAGTAGAGGTGTTCTGGAGAGGCATTGGAGGCAGAGGTGTTCTGGAGGAGTTATTGAAGACAAAGGTGTTCTGGGGAGTCATTGCAGACAGAAGAGTTCTGGTGAGTCATTTGGGGGCAGAGGTGCTCTGAAGGAGTCATTAGAGGCAGAGGTGTTCTGGAGGAGTCATTGGAGGCAGAGGTGTTCTGGAGGAGTCATTGGAGGCAGAGGTGTTCTGGAGAAGCCATTGGAGGCAGAGGTGTTCTAGAGAAGTCATCTGGAGAAATTATTGGAAACAAAGGTGTCCTGGGGAGTCACTGCAGGCAGAGGAATTCTGGGGTGGCATTGGAGGTAGAGGTGTTCTGGAGAAGTCACTGGAGGCAGAGGAGTTCTGGGGAGGCATTGGAGGCAGAGGTGTTCTGTAGAAGTCATTGGAGGCAGGGGTGTTCTGGAGAAGCCTTTGGAGGCGGAGGTGTTCTGGAGAAGTCTTTGGAGGCAGAGGTGTTCTGGAGAAGCCATTGGAGGTAGAGATGTTTTGGAGAAGTCATTGGAGGCAGAGGTGTTCTGGAGAAGTCATTGGAGGCAGAGGTGTTCTGTAGAAGTCATTGGAGGCAGGGGTGTTCTGGAGAAGCCTTTGGAGGCGGAGGTGTTCTGGAGAAGTCTTTGGAGGCAGAGGTGTTCTGGAGAAGCCATTGGAGGCAGAGGTGTTCTAGAGAAGTCATTGGAGGCAGAGGTGTTCTGGAGAAGTCATTGGAGGCAGAGGTGTTCTGGAGAAGTCATTGGAGGCAGAGGTGTTCTGGAGAAGTCATTGGAAGCAGAGGTGTTCTGGAGAAGTCATTGGAGGCAGAGGTGTTCTGGAGAATTCATTGGAGGCAGAGGTGTTCTGGAGAAGTCATTTGAGGCAGAGGTGTTCTGGAGAAGTCATTGGAGGCAGAGGTGTTCTGGAGAAGTCATTGGAGGCTCGGGTGTTCTGGAGAAGTTGTTGGAGGCAGAGGTGTTTTGGGGAGCCATTTTCAACAGCATGTAAGTGCATTGCGCTGTGCTGCAACACTGGGAAGTTTTGATGAAGGTGGCGTTCAGAATGCCAACCCCAGCACACCAACCCATGTAACATGCATTGCCACATGTTGCAACAACGCACATGGTAGCGCACTCACAGCACTTACAGCAACGCAATTGCGTGAATGTGCCCATAACATTTTTTTAATGACCAATGTGCACATTGGCGCGCTCCTATTCCTGCACAGTATGTGCATTAGAGAAAATTGCATTCCTTTTTTCATGGCGTGGATGTAACTCGAACATAGGGAACATACATTTTTTAGCAAAGCACCCTTGGTAATAATTGTAGCGGCCTGTCAATGTGTATTTCCGCGCATGGCGGGAAAATTCCTCCTGCACGCAGTTTACTTGCTTGCGCACAACTGATAGACTTCTGTCCGTGCCGATCCTTAGTAAATCAGGACCATCGTGTATTTTTATATTGCTACTTATTTCCTTCCTTTACATTGTACTGCGATACGGTCATTAGCTGCTATGAACTGAACCGTCCACCACCTTCATCCATCAATGGCCGCCTCCCACGTGGACAGTTATACAATCTTTCTAATGAATTAATGAACCGGTTAACCACTTAGTAATGATCTCTTCCCAGAATCCTTCACTCTGGCAATTACAGGTAATATGTAGCAGAGCAGAGACGCGGGGCAACGTTAACCGCAGATGGGTTTCACGGAGAGGCGTAGGAGGAGGGGACATTTATGGGGAGGGACTGTTTTATATATATATGTATATATATATATATATATATATATAAAGATTTTTTTCTTTCTTTTTTTTTTTTTTTACTTATTTGCATTGGAGTGAACAGCAGGGACCCTTTGTGATCAGCTATTCTGCCCCCACCTGGTAATTCCCACACAATACACCCTTTACTAATTGACTTTATCACATTTCCGGGGTGCCTTGTGACCTTGGCACCTGCATAGGCACCTTTTTTACTTTTTTTTATTTTTTTATTTGGCACTTATGTTTGTGTCTTTTTCACTTCCATTATCCAACTCCGCTCCTGAATGTTTGACCCCTTCATGACAAGGCCATTTTTCTGCTATTCAGCACTGCGCTAATGTACCTGGCAATAGTGCGGTCATGCACCATTAAACAAAATATATTTTTTCCATACAAATAGAGCTTTTGTTCGGTGGTATTCGATCACTACTGTTTTTTTTTATTTTTTATTATATAAATGAGAAAAGACTGAAAATTTTGGAAAACAAATAACAATTTTTTTTTAATTACTTTTACTTTTTTACTTTTTTTTTTACTTTAAAAAATTATATCATTTTTTCCACACAAATAGAGCTTACTTTTGGTGCTATTTGATCATCTATATTTTATTTTTTGCGCAATTTTGATTAAAAAACAAACAATAATTTTTTACTTTCTGCTATAAAACCTATCCAATAAAAAAAGATGTAAAAATCGAATTTCTTCATATATTTTTGCCAAAATGTATTCTGCTACATGTCTTTGAAAAAAAAAAAACCCAATAAGTGTATATTGATTGGATTGTTGGAAAATTATAACTTCTACAAACTATGGGATATAAACTGGATTATTTTTTTATACTACTGATGGAGGTGATCAGCAACTTATAATGGTACTGTGATTGCCTGTGGGGCAATATGACATTATCTGACGCTGAAGGGAACTGACTAACTGCCACTGACATCACCAGTGACAATAATACTTAGATCGGTGATAATAATATACACTGTCACTGTACTAATGACGCTGGCTGGGAAGGGGTTATCATCAGGGGTGATCAAAGGGTTAAGTGTGTTCCTAACAATGTGTAATGTGTGTATTATGTGCTGCTTTTTACTAAAGATATCTTAGTTTCTTATCCCTGCTTTGCAGGGATAAGAAACAGAGAGATTGTTCCCTCTGTACAGAGCCCTGTGTTGATTGTCAACACAGGGCTCTGGGTTGTGATTGGACACAGGTGATCAGCAGGTCCCGGCCACAAATCAATGGCCGGGACTTGCCGACAGACTCTCGCTATAACACAATGTTATAACTTGCAATAACAGAATGTCGGCGGGGGGGCGCGCATGCGTGCGCCCTAAAACACGGAAACAAGCAGTGATGTACCAGTACGCCGCTTTTCCTGTACGAACCACCTGTCCGCAGTACATTGCAGACGGGCGGCCCTTAAAGGGTGTGGGTCTTCGGGCTTACCCTGAAGCCTGGGGGGGGATGTGTGGCCCTTAGGGAGTTCTTGCTTCAGGAGAGCCCCCCCACCTAGTACTTTTGGGTCGGACTCAGCTAACCATGAGGAGCGGGGTCCACGCCGGCCTTTAGGCTAGGCGGACATAAGTGTGCCTTGCCCCCCATCAGGAGTCTTGCACCCCCGGGGGGGGGGGTAAGGGAAGGGTCATTCCATTTCAGGAGGGGACCATATGACACACCATAAGCCCCGGTTCACACTGATGCGACTTATCATGCGACTTGATGCAACTTGCATCACATAAAGTTGCATAACAAGTAAAAACATATTCATTTTAATGGGTGCCGTTTTAATCAGTGCAAAAGTTCCTGCACTACCTTTCTGCGCCTTGGGTGCGACTTCAGTGCCATAGACTGCAATGCTAAAATCACAAAAATTCGAAGGATTGTCCCACGGGTGCTCAACCTTTGGCCCTCCAGCTGTTGCAGAACTACAAGTCCCATGAGGCATTGCAAGGCTGACTGTTACAAGCAGGACTACCAAAGGCAGAGGCATGATGGGGGCTTCCACGGCAGCTGGAAGGCCCGCTGGTTAAGCACCCGGAAATCTATGCGACTTTGATGCGACAGTATCCAACTTCAGAGGGTTTTTAACCAAAGCCAAAGTCGCATAACATCAAAGTCACATGAAAGTTGCATTGAAGTTGTGTTGAAGTCACATCAAATTGCAATACAAAGTCGTACTGGAAGTCGCAGCAGTGACAACCGAGCCTTAGTGCACTTTTTTGTGTGTGTTTCACGTGCACTTTTTATATACTTTGGTGTTTCGTTTTTGCACACTACCCTGCGGGCCCTTAAAGGAAAAGATCGAATTCAGATTGCAGCCTGGAGAATCGCATCATGCGGCAGATCTGCTAATTCATAGACAGAACTCATTTTGGACATTTTTTGTTTTTATTGTACGGTATGGTCACATGTACATGTACTAATCCAAAAAACGATTTTCGAACAACTTCCCGGTCCAGATCACGAGCCGCGTTATCTGATCCGTACGATCGAAAATTGCAATCACGCCATTTTGAGCATTTTGGAAATTTTGGGTTATTCTGTGCGGTACGGTCCCATACACAGTCCTTTTTTTTTTTACTGGACTCGCCTCCGAGAAAAAAAAAAAATCCAGATTTCCTAAAGAACTTCCCGATCCAGATCACGAGTCGCGTTATCTGATCCGTACGATCGAAAATTGCAATCACGCCATTTTGAGCATTTTGGAAATTTTGGGTTATTCTGTGCGGTACAGTCCCATACACAATCCTTTTTTTTTTTTTTACTGGACTCGCCTCCGAGAAAAAAAAAAAATCCAGATTTCCTAAAAGAACTTCCCGATCCAGATCACGAGTCGCGTTATCTGATCCGTACGATCGAAAATTGCAATCACGCCATTTTGAGCATTTTGGAAATTTTGGGTTATTCTGTGCGGTATGGTCCCATACACAGTCCTTTTTTTTTTTTTTTTTTACTGGACTCGCCTCCGAGAGAAAAAAAAAATCCAGATTTCCTAAAAAACTTCCCGATCCAGATCACGAGCCGCGTTATCTGATCCATACGATCGAAAACTGCAATCACGCCACGGCGAGCGAATTTGCATAATTGCCCCGCTAGGTTGGTCTGATTGACTTTGTGCTCATCTTCATTCCCAGCCGCTGGATTCAATGCAGCACAATAAAAATCCGTATAATGGAAGTTTCAGTCTATGCCGGGAATAATCAAACAATGGAATATCTTTCCCCGGACAATAGCAGCAGATATACGCTCCGGGGAATTTTATGGGAAATACAATAGTGAATGAACTTCATCATCATATCAGTAAATATAACCCGGGAGAGAAAATATTTTCTGATAAAAGCTGCTGAGCAACACAAAGAACTCCAAAAATATACACAGAATGGTTTGAAGAAACATTTTACTTTTATCAGAGCTGCATTCTGGATCATGTAGGGTTTCATTGATGTCAGAGACCGCCATCTAGTGGACTGAAGCCACTACTACAGGGGTTCATTTACTAAAACTGGAGGTGGCAAAATCTGGTGCAGCTGTGCACAAAAACCAATCAGCTTCCAGGTTTTTTTTTTGTCAACGCTTAAGCCTGGGTTCACATTCACATTGTAGCGATGCGGGAACTGGTGCGATTCCAGCGCCGGTCTCCGCATCGAATCTCCCCCGCAGGCAGTTCACACTGCCCTCTGCAATACAATGTTAATGACACCCCCAGATCGGTTCGCAGACCGCAGTACGAACTATGGATTCGGACAGGAATTGGATCGAACGGGTGAGAATACCCATGCGATCCGGTTCCAGTGCCGGGGAAAAAAAAGTCCCTGTACCCTTTTTTTATGCTAATCCAATGCGAGTTCAGCCATACATGTTTCCTTAGTATATGTAAGGCCCCTTTCACACGTGCGGACCGTATGTCCGTATTTCATCCATCCGATTTTTGATGAAATACGGACATACATGCATCCCTATGGGATAGCGGGTGTCAGTGGATGAACATCCGCTGACACCCGATATCATCCGTCCCCACTCTCGTCCGATTCTGCAGACGGAGGAAAATCCTATTTTTTCTATCTGTCTGCAGAGTGGATCGGATGAAAACGGACAGACGGTCCGTGCTCATCCGATCCCCCATAGGGGAGAGCGGAGATCTGAGAGGGGCGGTCCCTGCACAGTGTGCGAGTCCCGTCCTGTCATCCGCCGGCTCAGCTGGGAAAAACGGAGCGATCCCCGCTGGCAGCGGATGTTCACGGGTCGGATCAACGCGGATCCGTCCCGTGTGAAAGGGGCCTAAAGCTCCCTTTAGGAACCAGTAGGTTGTTAATGGACCACTTTATACATCCAATAACATTCCAAATGTTGTCTATGTAAGTGATGGAGATGCGGGAACTAAAGTGAACCCATTAGAAGGCTGGCAGGCTGCCAAGTTTCTTCTGCCAAAGGAAATATGAACAGAGGAGCTGCCACTTCAGTGCTTCTGTTCTAAAGATTCATTTTTCCACAGTGCCTACAGCCACCCCCAATCGAATGCCAGTCTTCTGTTTCAGATAGTAATATTAAATCTGTGGGTTCACCTTGGTGCCACCAGCCAATCAGTATAAGGGAAATAATGAATAGGGCAGAACAGTAAATCTATCTAGATTGCTTGTGATTCACTTGAAATAAACTGATTTAGGAGCACCTACCAGCACCCCCCCCCCCCCCCCATCATTCACATGAAACAAAATAGTGAAGTACCAGGATGGCCTGGAGGTGTCTCTCTCTTAACCCCCCTCGCTTTTTCATACTGGCTTCTCTCTTCCTCACACCCTTTTCTTTTTACTCCTCTCTGTCCTTCTCTATCCCCTTCCTCCCCTTCCCTTACTTTCTCTGTGCATTCTCCCCCCCCCCCTCACCCTTCCTGCCTTCTCTCTCTCTATCCCCCCCATCCTTCTTGCCTTCTCTCTCTCTATCCCCCCCCATCCTTCCTGCCTTCTCTCTCTCTATCCCCCCCATCCTTCCTGCCTTCTCTCTCTCTATCCCCCCCCCATCCTTCCTGCCTTCTCTCTCTTTACCCCCCCCCTTTTTTTCCACTCTCCCTCTTTGTGTCTCCACTCTCTCTACCTGTATCCTTCCCCCCATTCTTCCTCTCCCCTTCCTCTCTCCTATCACTCCCCTTTTCCCCTCTACTATCTTATCTCCCACTTCCCTTCCCTTCTTCTCTCCATCTTTATCTCCCTCCCTTCTCCCCCTTTCCACCTCCCCCTCCTTCCCTCTGTCTGTCTCTCTCCCCTTCCTCTCTCCCCTGTCTCTCCCTTTCCTTCTCTCTCTCCTCTCTCTATCCCTTCTTCCCCTCTCACCATTCTTCCTCTCTTCTTCCCCTCCTTCTTTCCTTTCCTCTTTTCCATCTCTCTCCTCCTGTCTCTCTATTCCCCCCTCTCTCTTCCCTCTGTTTATCTCGTTCACCTGCTCCTCTCCCTGTCTCTCTTCTCCTCTCCTTGTCTCTCTTCTCTTTCTGTCTTTCCTCATCTCTCTTTTCTCTTCTCCCCATTTCTCTTGCCCTCTCCTCTACCTGCCCCCCCCAAGCCACCTCCATGTCTCTCTTCTCCTCCTTTCCTCTACTCTCCCTGTCTCGACTCACCCCCCCCCCCCCCAATCTCTCTTTCTCTACCTGTCTCTCTTCCCTTTCCTCTACCTATGTCTCTTCCCCTCTCCTCATCTCTTTATCTCTCCTCTCTCTTTTTCGCTTCCCCTCTATCCTCCTTTTCCTCCTCTCTCTTCTCCTCTCCTCCACTCTCTTCTCCTCTTTCTGTCTCTCCTCTCCTCCTCTCTTCTCCCTGTCCCCCCCCCCATCTCCCTGTCTCTCCCCCTCTCCTCATCTCTTTCTCTCCTCTCCCTGCCTCTCTTCTTTCCTTTCTTCTCCTCTCCCTGTGCTTCTTCCCCTCTCCTTTCTTCCCCTCTCTGCTCTCCTCTTCCTGTCTGCTATAACTCTCTCTTCCCTCCCTCTCTCCTCTTTCTCCCCTGTGTGCCCCCCCCCCCCACTCCCCTCTATTTCCTGTGTCTGTTCCTCTCTCTTCCTCCTCTCTCTCTCCCCTGTGTGCCTGTCTCTCTTGCCTGTGTGCCTGTCTCTCTTTCCCCTCTCTCTTTCCTGTGTGCCTGTCTCTCTCCCCTGTGTGCCTGTCTCTCTTTTCCCTCTCTCTTTCCTGTGTGCCTGTCTCTCTTTCCCCTCTCTCTTTCCTGTGTGCCTGTCTCTCTCCCCTGTGTGCCTGTCTCTCTTTCCCCTCTCTCTTTCCTGTGTGCCTGTCTCTCTCCCCCTGTGTGTGTATGTCTCCCTTCTCTATTTCCCACCTCTCTCTCTCCTGTGTGTGTGTCTCTCTTCTCTCTCCTCCCTCTCTCTCCTCTGTGTGCCTGTCTCTCTTTCCCCTCTCTCTTTCCCGTGTGCCTGTCTCTCTCCCCCCCTCCCCTGTGTGTGTGTCTCCATTCTCTCTTTCCAGTCTCTCTCTCTCTCTCCCCTGTGTCTCTCTCCTCTCTCCCACCTGTTTATCCCCCCCCCCCCCCATATCTCTCTCTCTCCTCCCTGGTGATCTGACTCCACCACTTTAAAGAATTGAACTCTTTGTAGTGATTTCCCTCCACTTGTCCTCAGCTGGATGGGGGGAGTCCTCGCCATCCATGTACAGGGGGGGTCCTCTCCATCCATGTACAGGGGGGGTCCTCTCCATCCATGTACAGGGGGGGTCCTCTCCATCCATGTACAGGGGGGTTCCTCGCCATCCATGTACAGGGGGGGGGTCCTCGCCATCCATGTACAGGGGGGGTCCTCGCCATTCATGTACAGGGGGGGTCCTCGCCATCCATGTACAGGGGGGGGTCCGGGAGGTCTCCAGCCTATGATGATTAAACATGGAGAGGGAAGCTCTGGTCACAGTGGAGGGTGATTTGCATTGAAGTGAGGATGAAGAGTGAATCCCAATTATGGGAGATGATGGAGGGGCGGCGGGGAGGGGCGGATGTGGGTGGGAACAACTCGGATTTCGTAATCCCCCCCAACACTCTATAAGATGGAAATGTAAAATCGATCTCCGGACACGGCTCATTGGTGGCTCCGTCCAATACTGAGGCCTGTCTATGTAGCTCTATAGATTGATCCAGGCACTGGGATAATCGGAATGTGACTCTATGTCTGGGAAATAGGGGAGTAATAAGGAGATCGGGATTATGATCATATATATTGATGAATCCAACCAGTTCAGCCCCAGTCTGCCCAGTTCTGTGTTGGTTACCCAGCAAGTAAATGATCTGGAAATGTAAATGTGAATAAAGTGAACCTGTCTGTAATTTTACACCTCTGCATGAATAAATCCCTGACAGGTCACAATGTACAGCAACAGGGCCATTGTTCAAAAAAAGTTCCACCTTTTATTTTTATAAAGACATTCATGACTTTGCTTAGACTCATATGATGTCATCAGTCTGCTGCAGGCAACAGGAAGCATTTCCTCTGTCTCCCCTCCCCCAATGATCAAACTGTACATTGTAGCTTTGTAGCCAGTTGCAAGGTGAGAGGCTGCAGCAGGGGGCTGATTTGCCTCAGACTTTTGTGGACGCAGCTAAGAACTGCACAGGCTTCAAGATTTACATGATTGTGTCATCTCTGAGCCGGCATCTCAATCCAGGAAGTAAATGGTGACCCTGGGTGATGCCGGAACAAAGACAGTGCTGTCCTTCCGGAGAGGAAAGCAGATGAAGGTATTGTAAGAGGGAGCACTGCAAGGGTAACACAGACACATTACCCAGAATGCTGCACTTAGAGGAACCGCAGTCTGCTCACATAATTTGTAATAAAAACATCTTTGTCATTCTGAAGCTTCCCTCCAACCACTTTGCATATTATTTTATATATACTGTTATTCTGTACTTGGCAAATGTGCTGCAGAAATCTCCCTCCACTAAGTCAGGCTGCAACCATTTTAACTGTGGGCAGCTGAAGCTGCTGCCTGTTCACTTCCTGGATTTACACAGACACACCTCCAGCTCTGCAGCTCTTGTTGGCCCTCTTATGACTCACCCCCCCCTCCCTTACTGGCAAACTCTCACAAGAGGGAGAGAGAGAGCTGTACATGATGAAATAAGCCTAGGCTAATGACCAAACAAGAAACAGGAAGTGGGCTGTATAAGGTATTTACTGGCAGAAAAAAAGATGTTTTACTATCCAAAGTTAAAACAACAACAAGAGCAGAAGATTTAATAGATGGAAAGATGAAAAAATGACTCAAAGTCCACTTTAATTAAACTCTTTATACTGTATTAGGGAATGATTGGGTCAGTGGCGGCCCGTGCACTGTGGGCGCACGGGCGCCACCCCCCCCATCCATGTGCCAGGCCCCTATCAGGACGCCGGACGCATGGATTCCTATGACGGGGGCGGGAGGGGGTGGTACTTTTTGAAGCACCTGATTAGAGCCAGAGGCTCTAATAGGCTTCAAAAGAGGGTGGGCTCGGGGCGGACAGAGTGCGCCCTGATCCCACCCAATTGTGTGACGATAGCGAATTAATTTTCACTATTTTCACACTAACCTTCCTCCCCGCCAATCAGGAGGCAGGGCGTCAGACCTGTTTCCGGATTGACCAAAGCGCCAGGCCACCCTATTGGATGCCTGGCACTTAGGAAGAGGAGCGGACTCAGCGGAGGAGACACACGCTGGAGCTGAGGCCGCCGCCGCTCTGGTGCACTCACTGCACTGAGAGGAGCTGCTTCCTGGCGGTAAGTGTCAGGGGGAGGTGTCAGAGCCGTGTGCGCGGTGGGGGGGTTGGGTTGTGCTGTCAGAGCCGCGAGTGGTGGGGGGGGGTCGGTGGGCACAGTGGCTGCATATGATGGGCACAAATGGCTGCATATACTGGGCACAAGTGGCTGCATTTGACGGCACAGTGGCTGCATTTGATGGGCACAGTGAGGCTGCATATGATGGGGGGGTGGTTCAATATTTTTAAGTTTGTTTGCGCCCCCCAAAAAATTTTGAGCACCAGCCGCCACTGGATTGGGTTAGTTTATTTCATTTAGAGATGTAGTTCCAAAAAAAAAATAATTGCATAGCAATTCACTTAGTGAAAGCGCATGTACATTCATTTTGTGCGAATGGGGCAAAAAGAAAAAAAAAAATATGAGGAATGTTATTAGGCTATTTCCTGTACTGGTCGAATATTTTTCATTGATTTCAAAGGCAAATACCACAATTGGCTACTAGATGGCACCAGGCATCATACAATTTTCCTACTATACTTAGTGCCATCTAGTGGCCAAATGCTGTAAGTATCAAAAGGTATTTTCTGTGACGCTTAGTGCCATCTAGGGGAAAATTACAGCAAGTATCATAGGAACTTAGTGCCATCTAGTGGCCAAATGTGGTAAGCATCTCCGGAATTTTCTACGATGCTTAGTGCCACCTAGTGGAAAAATATGTATTAAATGTATTAGGTATTATGTAGTAGTATGTATTATGTATTAAAAAGTATTAAAGGAATTTCCTATGATATTTAAAGTGGATGTAAACCATATTCATGAAATTTTACCCAGGCATATATATCTGCAGTGTTTTCTTATCTCTCTTCAAAGCACTATGTCCCTTGGCTTTCTCCTGCTCTGTTCTTCTGTTATCAGCATTTTAACTTCTGACAAGTTCTCTGTTAACTGAGATGAAGCCAGGCTGAATTTTGTGTGGAGGGAGGATGCTATAAATAGATTAGCAGAGAGCTGGTCTATTCACAGAACAGCTCTGCTAGTCTCTACCTATGTGGAGAGGGGGGTGTGCCTTTCCTCCAATCAGCTGTCTTTGCTGTATGCCCAGACTTTACTTCCAGTGCTGAACAGGAAGAGAAAATCTTGAACATGATGTGCACTTTCTAAAGAATATAGAAAGGGAAAGACAGCAGATATACATGTAAAACTTATGAAGGGAGATTTGTTTAATCTCTGTGTATGATCTGAGGCTGTTCACTTCACTGGGTATAAGAGAGGGTTTACATCCACTTTAATGCAATCTAGTGGCCAAATGTGGTATCATAGGAATGGCTTATGATACTAACGCCATCTAGTGGAAAAATACAGGAAGTATCACAGGAATTGCCTCTGATACTTCTGAAAATATTACATTTGGCTACTAAATGGCGTCAAGTATCATACAAATCTCCTATGATACTTAGTGCCATCTAGTGGCCAAATGCCATAAGTATCATAGGCATTTTAGACGATGCTTAGTGCCATCTAATGAAAAAATACAGCAAGTATCATACAAATTTCCTATGATGACTTAGTGCCATCTAGTGGGCAAATACTGTAAATATCATAGGAGTTTTCTGTAATGCTTAGTTCCATCTAGGGGAAAAATACAGCAAGTATCATACAAATTTCCTATGATGACTTAGTGCCATCTAATGGCCAAATACTGTAAATATCATAGGAGTTTTCTGTAATGCTTAGCACCATCTAGGGGAAAAATACAGGAAGTATCATAGGAATTTCCTTACTTAGTGCAATCTAGTGGCCAAATGTGGTATCATAGGAATTGCCTCTGATATGTCTGAAAATATTACATTTCGCTACTGGATGGTGCCAAGTATCATGCAAATCTCCTATGATACTTAGTGCCATCTAGTGGCCAAATGCGGTAAGTATCTCAGGAATTTTCTATGATGCTTAACTTAGTGCCACCTAGTGGAAAAATATGGCAAATATAAAAGGAATTTCCTATGATACTTAATGCAATCTAGTGGCCAAATGCGGTATCATAGGAATTGCTTATGATACTTACGCCATCTAGTGGAAAAACACAGGAAGTATCATAGGAATTGCCTCTGATACTTCTGAAAATATTACATTTGGCTACTAGATGGCGCCAAGTATCATACAAATCTCCTATAATACTTGGGGGCCATCTAGTGGCCAAATGCCGTAAGTATCTCAGGAATTTTCTATGATGCTTAGTGCCATCTACTGGAAAAATATGGCAAGTATAAAGAATAAAAGGAATTTCCTATGATACTTAATGCAATGTAGTGGCCAAATGTGGCATCATAGAAATTGCCTCTGATACTTTGGCTACTAGATGGCGCCAAGTATCATACAAATCTCCTATGATACTTAATGCCATCTAGTGGCCAATTGCGGCAAGTATCTCAGGAATTTTCTACGATGCTTGGTGCCACCTAGTGGAAAAATATAGCAATTATTAAAGGAATTTCCTATGATACTTAATGCAATCTAGTGGTGTCATATGAATGACCTATGATACTTAGCAGCATCTAGTGGAAAAATTTGGCAAGTGTCATAGAAATTTCCTCTGATACTTAGTGCAATCTAGTGGCCAAATGTGGTATCATAGGAATTGCCCCCAATATGCGTGAAAATATCACATTTAGCTACTAGATGGCGCTAAATGTCATACAAAGCTCCTATGATACTCAGTGCCATCTAGTGGCCAAATGCGGTAAGTATCATAAGAATTTTTTACAATTCTTAGTGTCTTTAAAAAACACGGCAAGTATCATAGGAATTTCCTATAATAGTACAATCAAGTGGCCAAATGTGTTGTTATAGGAATTGCCTATGATTCTTAGTGCGATCTAGTGTCCAAATGCAGCAAGTATTATAGGAATTTCCTGTTACTTAGCGCCATCTAGTGGCCAATGTGGTCTTTTGCATTTAAAAAAAATCAATGAAAAACATTCGACCAGCACAGTAAATAGTGTAATACACTTTATTTTGCACCACTCACACAAAACAAATGTACATGCACTTTCACTTGGCGAATTGCTATGCAATTTTTCATAAATGGACCCCCTAGTGATTTATTTTTTCCCTTTCTGTGTATTTATGTATAACTACTTCTATCTATTTGTTTTCTCTTTTTTTTTCTCCATAATTTTTTATTGTTTTCTGGATAATTTGTACAAACAAAAGAATATGTCAAATAACGCTTATATTGGAAAAATGCTAAATTTTATTGTCTTTTTTTTTCTTTCTTTCTGTGGATAGAACATAAAATGATGAGGATAATAAGGGGCAATTTTTTTGGCTCAATAATAGATTCAGGATAGATGAAAGGAGCTTCTGTAACCCTCAGGAGACATTTAAAGCCCCTTTAAAAAAAAAAAAAACACCTTTCTCTTTACCTGTCGACACTAAAACATTTCTCCGAAATTTTACCCAAATTTCCAATTTTTTTGCTGACATTTCTGGTAAATGAAGACTCTGGGCTTTACTAATAGAAGGATGATGGAGGAGGAGGAGGGGGGGGGAGCGATCGGTGAACTGTTCTTTTCTCCGACTTTGAAAGCCATGGCGTATTAGGCGTGCGCTCTACTGGAAGCGAAGCCTTTTCTCTCTCATCCTGACATTTAGCGGACGAGCATCTCTCCCCCCCCCCCTCTCTCCCCCCTCGTCAGCCTGTCACACATGACAAGCCCTTATAGAGTGGAGCTGCGCTCAGATCAATGCAGAGACTTCTCATTGGGTGCCGGGGATGGAGCAGGACGCCAGGCGAGGAGCAGCTCCCATCCTCAGTCCGGTGTTGGGGATCTCAGGGCTCGGCTCTGGACGTCGCTGAGCTCCATGGACAGACGTAGAAGGGCCACCCTGGCGCTGACTCTGAATTTCCTCTCTCTCCTCTTCTCCATCACCGCCTTCAGCAGCAGCTACTGGTGCGAGGGGATCCGCAAAGTGCCCAAACCCTTCTGCCAGGGCAGCTCCAGGGAGAAACAGACCTTCTGCATCCGCTTCAACAACTCCGACACCAACGGCAGCAACGTGGTCCAATACACCTGGGAGACCGGGGACGACAAATTCATCGAAAGGCATTTCCACGCCGGGATCTGGTATTCCTGCGAGGAGAACATCAACGGAGACGGTGAGTGCCGGGAGAACTTAGAGGACCAATGATCGAATTTGTTAGTGGTTCGCAGAGAGCCAACGTTATCCATAGAGTTAGGGGCACCGCACCACAGGAGCTTACAATCCATTACCATACTGTAGTATTTATTTTTTTTACATTTATATAGCTTTGAGAACAATGTAACACATACATCAGCCTCTGCACCAGAAGAGCTTACAATCCATTATCCCAACCATACAATAATACAATAATAATAATAACTATGATTATTACTAGTAGTAGTATTCTGAGAACAATATAACCATACACATCAGTTTTTGCACCACAGGAGCTTACAATCCATTACCATACTGTAGTATTTTTTTTTATTTATATAGCTTTGAGAACAATGTAACACATACATCAGTCTCTGCACTAGAAGAGCTTACAATCTATTATCCCAACCATACTATATCATAATAAAATAATAATTATTATGATTATTATTAGTAGTAGTATTCTGAGAACACTATAATATACACATCAGTTTCTGCACCAGAGGAGCTTACAATCCATTACCATACTGTAGTATTTATTTTTTTACATTTATATAGCTTTGAGAACAATGTAACACATACATCAGCCTCTGCACCAGAAGAGCTTACAATCCATTATCCCAACCATACTATAATAAAATAATAATAATAACTATGATTATTACTAGTAGTAGTATTCTGAGAACAATATAACATACACACCAGTTATTGCACCACAGGAGCTTACAATCCATTATCCCAACCATGCAATAATAAAATAATAATAATTATGATTATTATTAGTAGTAGTATTCTGAGAACAATATAACCATACACATCAGTTTTTGCACCAGAGGAGCTTACAATCCATTACCATACTGTAGTATTTTTTTTATTTTTATTATTTATATAGCTTTGAGAACAATGTAACACATACATCAGTCTCTGCACCAGAAGAGCTTACAATCCATTATCCCAATCATACTCTATAATAATCATAATAATTATTATTATTATGATTCTTATTAGTAGTAGTATTCTGAGAACACTATAATATACACATCAGTTTTTGCACCAGAGGAGCTTACAATCCATTACCATACTGTATGACGATGAATATCATCATCATTATAATTATATATTTATAGCTTCGAGAATGAAAAAAACCCGCACCACAGGAGCTTACAATTTATTACCCCAGCCCATATTATATTTATTATTTGTATTATTATAAATATAGCTTAGAGAACAATATAACATACACATCAGTCACCAGAGGAGCTTACAATCCATTATCCCAACCATACTATATAATAATATAATTAATAATTATTATTATGTTAAGTATTATTAATATTGTGAGAACAATATAACATACACATCAGTTTCTGCACCAGAGGAGCTTACAATCCATTATCCCAACCATACTATATAATAATAATAATAATATAATTATTATTTTAAGTATTATTATTATTCTGAGAACAATATAACATACACATCAGCTTCTGCACCAGAGGAGCTTACAATCCATTACCATACTGTATGACGATGAATATCATCATTATCATTATTATTATATATTTATAGCTTCGAGAACAATAAAACACGCACCACAGGAGCTTACAATTTTATTATCCCGGCCCATATTATATTTATTATCATTATTATTTGTATTATTATAAATATAGCTTAGAGAACAATATAACATACACATCAGTCTCTGCACCAGAAGAGCTTACAATCCATTAGCATACTGTATGACGACGAATATCATTATTATTATTATTATTTATTTATATAGCTTTGAGAACAATTTAACCTGCACCACAGGAGCTTACAATTCATTTTCCCAATCCATACTATATTAATATTATTTGTATTATTATTTTTTATAGCTCAGAGAACAATATAGCATGCACATCAGTCTCTGCACCACATGAGCTTACAATTCATTATCCCAACGGATACTATATTATTATTATTATTATTATTATTATAAGTTCTAGTATTATTATTTTATAGCTCAGAAAACAATATAACATACAGAACAATCTTTGCACCAGAGAAGCTTACAATCTGTTCACCATATTATTATTATACATTTATTTAGCTCTGACATATTCTTCAGTGCTGTACAGAGAACACTGATCTATTCACATCAGAGGAGCTTACAATCCTTTACCATACTGTATTATTGTTATTATACATTGCTATGCTTCCGACATAAGCTACAGTGAGTGTTATACAGAGAACAATGAGCCATTCATATCAGTCTCTGCACCAGAGGAGCTTACACTCTAATGTCCCACCACAGTCACACACGATTATTATTCATTTATATAGCTCTGACATATACTGTAGTGCTGTACAGAGAACACTGAGCCAAACACATCAGTCTCTGCACCAGAGGAGCTTACACTCTAATGTCCCACCACAGTCACACATGATTATTATACATTTATATAGCTCTAACATATTTTTCAGTGCTGTACAGAGAACACTGAGCCACAGGAGCTCACACTCTAATGTCCCCCCCCCCCCCCCCGTGCCCCAGTCACACACCATTATTATCATAGATTTATATAGCTCTGACATATACTGTAGTGCTGTACAGAGAACACCGAGCTAATCACATCAGTCTTTGCACCACAGGAGCTTACACTCTAATGTCCCCTGCACGTTCTAGATACACACACATTCGGCTGCTTTTGGGTGGATTCCAGTTGCCCGTCTTGATGAATTTTGGAGAAAACCCAAACACAAGGAGAACATCCCGACTCCTGGCAGATGGGATCCTGGTTAGAATCAGACACGCTGAGTCTAAACAGGATACTCTGGCGCCCCCATCTGTTCGGACACAAAAATGTATAAAAATGCATCAGAAGAAATTAAATTTATTAAAATTTAAAAAATTTAAAAAATAAAAAAATGTTTTTCTTTTTGTTTTTTTTAATTAAAAGAGCTATAGTGTGCCAGGCAACCAATCAGAAACCAGCTTGCAGCAGCTAAAGAATTATACAATTTTGTGTCCAAAACTAAAACGAGACGTTAGCAGTCAGTTGAAGCAGATTGGACAGTGTGTGGGGATGTCTCTCCATGGGGAACAGACCTGGATGGAGAGATACGATTGTTCAGGCACATTGTGCTGGTTTTGTGTTTGATGGAGAACTTTGAGTGCCATCTGTCGCCCCCTGGTGTGCGGGTAAGGTGTTTTGAAGAAAGGTCCTTTGACCATCTGCCTGACACTATGGGGACTATTTATGAAAGGTCATCGTTGATTTTGTGCCATTTTTTTTTTTTTCATGTATCTATTTATAAAGCCGCTCTGGGCAAAGGTGGGAATAATCTGGCAAGATCTGGGCAACTGCTGAGATAAAACTAATTTCAGGATAAGTTACCTAGAGGGTGTATTGTGTTTGGTGACTCAGTATATAGTTAGTCCATACACTTAGGGGTCTGTTTATAATTCAGCCATGCATCCAACGAATCTGCATGTACTTACATTCTGTGCAAATAGGGCAAAAACAAATGTTCTTTAGATTTTTTTCCCTCTCTTTTAAACAAACGTTCTTTTATTACTGTTAGTAGTAAAATACTGCTTTATGGCCAGTAGATGGAGCTGAGAAGCATAGGTAATACATTGTATCTTTTGTTGCAAAGACATATGTATCAGTATTAGTGAAAATCAGCAAATAAATGTAGCTATTGCTTACATGTATTTGCTAATTCCCTCTAGCATTCTCCATAAGGTCCCATTCTCACTTTGTGTAGCAGTAATGAGCATTCCCACACACTTTTTTTTTTTTTTTTGCGTGTTTTTGTTACGTTTCCACATGTCGCGCATAGAGCAGCATGGGGTTCCCAAAGAATCTCCTGCACCTTTTTGGGTGCGATGAGCTTCACAGGTTTTTTTTTTCAAGCGCGCTTTGCTGCGATTTCCAAACATTTTTGCCACACGACAGTCGCGCTTAAACGGTACGGCATTTGGGCAGCCATTAAGAATGAATAGCACCCAATCCCATGTTCTTATACGACTAGCGCCATTTTGATTCAAAGCCGCTCTTGTGTGAACAGTGTCTAATTGTACCTGTTGCTACAAAGTTGTATGTATTTCTTATGCTACTCAGCTCCATCTAGTGCCCGTAATGCAGCATTTTACCACTGCCCATAAAAAAAAAAAAAAAAAAAGTTGTCCATTTCTGGGGTCCCTCGGTGGCGGCTCTTGCGGCTCCTCCCCGCATCGGAGAAGCGTCCAGCATTCGGCGTCCATAGAGGCCAAATGCAGGACTCGGCTCCGCCCCCCCATCGCCCGCATCATTGGATTTGACTGACAGCAGCGGGAGCCAATGGCTACGCTGCTATCAATCTATCCAATTAAGAGCTGGGAACCCGTGGAGAGAGGGACGGCGGGGACGCACCGACGGAAATTCAGGGCTCAGGTAAGTAAAACGGGGGGGCTGGGGGGCCGGTGACTGCAAGGTATTTTTTCACCTTTATGCATAGGATGCATTAAGGTATAAAAACACGAGCCTTTACAACCCCTTTAAACTCACTTGCTGCCTTATCTGCATTAAATTAGCCCCAGAACCTGTGTAATTCATATGTTACATAGTTACATAGTAGGTGAGGTTGAAAAAAGACACAAGTCCATCAAGTCCAACCTATGTGTTTTAAAGGGAAGAGGTGGCAACCCTAGGAGGGGCACAATTTGGCACCTTTGCCCTGGATGATCTCATCCCGGCACTGGATGGAGGAATCTGTCAGATCTCAGTCATTCAGCCTGCAGTGTATGACCAGCTCTGCACTGAGAGGGAGGAAGAAGAGTAAAGCGCAGTCACTAAATAATGGGCCAATATGGCCGCCCCCCCTCCCCCGCTCATATATAAAGAGAAACATTATTTCTGACCTTGATACATTTATATACATCCCCCATCACACGAGTTTCCTGATGTAAAGATGATAAATCCTCAGCCGTTCCTTGAGCTATTAGTTACCTGACATGAGACGAGCTGCGTTGGCTGATGGCGTTCGCCGACTCGGTTTAATTAGATGGAAAAGGAAAAAAAATGAATCCACTTTACTGGAATGAAGAGCCGATCAATCTTCCCTGGGTCACTAATGCTGAGCGAACGTCAAATCATTTCTGGTGTCTGCCATGCGTTAGAGATTTGCAATATCTGGGAAGGCCGGTGATGAAAGAGAAGGACGCAACACCTGGAATGACCTGGGGGAGGCAGTACATTGGAAACATTGTGTATATAGTTCAGGTGATATAAAATCTATCAAGGCAGCAAACCCCATTTATTATACCATAGAGCACAATCCATGTGTGTGCAGGACCGGTGCTACCACTAGGCAGACGCCTAGGGCACCCTGCTGCCTAGGGCACCCGGCCGCTGGTGTTCCCACTCTCTTCTCTCTGCAGGTAGCAACTAAGTCTCAGCATCAGCAGGCAGCCGCCGCTTCATTCGCACATAGTGTCAGAGGCGCAGCGGCGGCAGAGGACTGTGTCTGTGTCCCGACTCCCGAATAAATGGAAGCAAGCAAACATTCATTGATGGGCACTGGTAGGGTGCATTGATGGGCGCTGGTAGGGTGCATTGATGGTCGCTGGTGAGGCTGCATTGATGGGCGCTGGTGAGGCTGCATTGATGGGCACTGGTGGGGCTGCATTGATGGGCGCTGGTAGGGTGCATTGATGGGCGCGGGTGAGGCTGCATTGATGGGCGCTGGTGAGGCTGCATTGATGGGCGCTGGTGAGGCTGCATTGATGGGCGCTGGTGGGGCTGCATTGATGGGCGCTGGTGGGGCTGCATTGATGGGCGCTGGTGAGGCTGCATTGATGGGCGCTGGTTAGGCTGCATTGATGGGCGCTGGTGAGGCTGCATTGATGGGCACTGGTGAGGCTGCATTGATGGGCGCTGGTGAGGCTGCATTGATGGGCACTGGTGGGGCTGCATTGATGAGCGCTGGTGAGGCTGCATTGATGGGCGCTGGTGAGGCTGCATTGACGGGCACTGGTGAGGCTGCATTGATGGGTGCTGGTGAGGCTGCATTGATGGGTGCTGGTTAGGCTGCATTGATGGGCGGCTGGTGAGGCTGTATTGATGGGCGCTGGTGAGGTTGCATTGATGGGCGCTGGTGAGGCTGCATTGATGGGCGCTGGTTAGGCTGCATTGATGGTCGCTGATGGGGCTGCATTGATGGGCGCTGGTGAGGCTGCATTGATGGGCACTGATGGGGCTGCATTGATGGGCGCTGGTGGGGCTGCATTGATGGGCGCTGGTGAGGCTGCATTGATCGGCACTGGTGAGGCTGCATTGATAGGCGCTGGTGGGGCTGCAATGATGGGCGCTGGTGAGGCTGCATTGATGGGCGCTGGTGGGACTGCATTTGATGGGCACTTTATTAAAAAGGTGGGGTATACATGGGCAGGGAAAAGTGGGTGGAGCCAAGGGGTGGCGGCAAAATGAGGTTTCACCTAGGGTGTCAAAAATGACACCTTGCACCAGCCCTGGGTGTGTGTAGCTCAGCCTTTCATTGTCTTACCAACAATACTGAACATTACCCAACTGTATTGCTGCAAGTATACTTATATGGCTACAATAACCTTACGGAGCGGCGTTCTGACGTCACCACCATACCACGCTGAACCCGGAAGGAACGGGCAGCAGCTGAAGCCGGCCGGCGCTATATTGATTTTAGAGGCGATCTTTTACTGCACAATGTGTAAGTGCTTTTCTTTTATTTAATAAAGTGGCTTTTAACTGTATCACGCTATGGAGCATTTTTCTTTACATTTATCTATGGATTGTGAGCGGATACATCATCTTTAGGCTGATTCCCTGGAGAGGTGGCTTGTGATTAGGGATGAGCCGAACACCCCCCGGTTCGGTTCGCACCAGAACCTGCGAACGGACCGAAAGTTTGCACGAACGTTAGAACCCCATTGACGTCTATGGGACTCGAACGTTCGAAATCAAAAGTGCTCATTTTAAAGGCTAATTTGCATGGTATTGTCCTAAAAAGGGTTTGGGGACCCGGGTCCTACCCCAGGGGACATGTATCAATGCAAAAAAAACTTTTAAAAACGGCCGTTTTTTCGGGAGCAGTGATTTTAATGATGCTTAAAGTAAAAAAAAAAAAGTGAAATATTCCTTTAAATATCGTACCTGGGGGGTGTCTATAGTATGCCTGTAAAGTGACGCGTGTTTCCCATGTTTAGAACAGTCCCTGCACCAAATGTCATTTTTAAAGGAAAAAATCTCATTTAAAACTGCTTGCGGGTTTAATGTCATGTCGGGTCATGGCAATATGGATGAAAATCAGTGAGACAAACGGCATGGGTACCCGCCAGTCCATTACCAGGCCCTTTGGGTCTTGTATGGATATTAAGGGGAACCCCGCACCCAAATTAAAATAAGGAAAGGTCCCTATATACTCTGAACAGCAGTATACAGGCGGTGCAAACAAGACAGGGACTGTAGGTTTGTTGTTAAGTAGAATCTGTTTGTAATTTTGAACATTTTTAATGTGTTTAGCTCCAGCCAAAAAATCTTTTCTAAGCTTTTTGGAAAACATAGGGAAGGGTTATCACCCCTGTGACATTTGTTTTGCGTCTTTCCTCCTCTTCAGAAGATTTCACCTCACTTTTTTGTCCCAATGAAAAATGTTTTTTGAAAATTTGGGTTTTTTTGTGGAACAAGGATTGGAAAGCATCAGTGGAAAGGAGAAATTGTTTTCCCATATTAACTCTTACAGGAGAGAATTTCCCTTCCTTAGGGGTAGATTTCATCTCACTTCCTGTTGTCTCCTTCCGTTTGCAAGTAGGAGTCGTTTGTAAGTTAGATGTTTGAAAGTAGGGTCCTGCCCTATATACTCAGCAGAAATTTGGCCTTAGGTGTTGCTTAGGTGTTGCTGTGGCCAAAACACTGTAAGCCCTCACAGGGCCCTGCTGTGAAATATTAGATCAAGAATTGTAATTACATGCCCCTGTTGAACAGGAGCTGAAAAATTAGGCCTTAGGCACTGGTGCTGGTGCCACAACACTGCAACCCCTCACAGACACTCTAGTTGGAACGCAGGAACGAGCCCTGCTGCAAAGTATTGCATCAAAAATTGTAATTACACGCCCCTGTTAGACAGGGGCAGAAAAATTGGGTCTTAGGCACTGGTGCTGGTGCCACAACACTGCAACCCCTCACAGACACTCTAGTTGGAACGCAGGAACGAGCCCTGCTGCAAAGTATTGCATCAAAAATTGTAATTACACGCCCCTGTTAGACAGGGGCAGAAAAATTGGGTCTTAGGCACTGGTGCTGGTGCCACAACACTGCAACCCCTCACAGACACTCTAGTTGGAACGCAGGAACAAGCCCTGCTGCAAAGTATTGCATCAAAAATTGTAATTACACGCCCCTGTTAGACAGGGGCTGAAAAATTGTGCCTTAGGCACTGGTGGTGGCGCCCAGAACCAAAAATGTTCTTACAAGCTATCAGCGTGATGATTGAGGAGGAAGAGGATAATTACTCAGGGATAGTCACTCAGCATCAGCATAGGCAGTCTTTGAAGGGATCTGAAAAAAATTATTCAGTTACATCAGCATCAGGTGCTTGGTAGCTGGTGATGATCCAAGACTGATTCATTTTTATGAAGGTCAGCCGATCGACCGAGTCAGTGGACAGACGCACCCTGTGATCGGTTACCACACCTCCAGCAGCACTGAATGTGCGTTCCGAAAGAACGCTGGATGCAGGACAGGCCAGTAGCTCAATTGCATACTGTGCAAGCTCTGGCCAGTGATCCATCCTCAAGACCCAGTAACCCAGAGGATTTTCGGTGGGAAAGGTGTCCAAGTCTGATCTTGCCCCTAGGTATTCCTGCACCATGTAAAACAGACGCTGGCGATGGTTGCTGGAACCGATCATACCTTGGGGCTGCGGACCAAAAAATTGTCTGAACGCATCGGTCAGACGGCCACCTTCTCCACCGCTCCTTCTTTGACTGACCGAAGCCTCAGCAACACGTTGTCCAGAAACAGGAGTTTGTAACCTCCCAGTCTCTGGGAACGTGTTGCACAGACCTTTCTGCAAGGCCTCCCGAAGATGTTTCATCCTCTGCTCCCTCTGCGATGGCAAGATAAGGTCCGCAACCTTACCCTTGTAACGTGGATCAAGGAGGGTTGCCAGCCAGTATTGGTCCTTCTCCTTGATACCACGAATACGAGGATCCTTACGCAGGCTTTGCAGGATCAGGGAGGCCATGCAGCGTAGGTTTGCTGAGGCATTCGGTCCGGAGTCCTCTGGGTCACTAAGGACAACAACGTCCGCAGCCACCTCCTCCCAGCCACGTACAAGTCCATGTGTTCCTTGGGACTGATCCCTTAAAGACTGCTGATGCTGAGTGCCAGGCTCCACCTCCATACTGACACAATCTTCCTCCTCCTCCTCCTCCTCCTCCTCCTCGTCCTCTTCCTGTGTGATCGGCGGGCACGCAGGAACACTGTCTGGATAAAGGGGGCCTTGAGAGCTAAGGAAGTCCTCCTCTTCCTGCCTCTGTTCTGCCTCAAGTGCCCTGTCCATTATTCCACGCAGCGTGTGCTCCAACAGGTGGACAAGGGGGACAGTGTCACTGATGCATGCACTGTCAGTGCTCACCATCCTCGTGGCCTCCTCGAATGGTGACAGGACAGTGCATGCATCCCTGATCATGGCCCACTGGCGTGGGGAAAAAAAACCAAGGTCCCCTGACCCTGTCCTGGTGCCATAGTCGCACAGGTACTCATTGATGGCCCTCTGCTGCGTGTGCAGCCGCTGCAGCATGGCCAATGTCGAGTTCCACCTGGTGGGCATGTCACAGATTAGGCGGTTCTTGGGCAGGTTAAACTCCTTTTGGAGGTCCGTCAGCCGAGCACTGGCATTATATGACCGGCGGAAATGCACACAGACTTTCCTGGCCTGCCTCAGGACATCCTGTAAGCCCGGGTACCTGCCCAAGAACCGCTGCACCACCAAGTTAAGGACGTGAGCCAAACAGGGCACATGGGTCAGTTGTCCCTGTCGGAGGGCAGAGAGGAGGTTGGTGCCATTGTCGCAAACCACCATTCCTGCCTTAAGTTGGCGTGGCGTCAACCACCTCTGAACCTGCCCCTGCAGAGCTGACAGAACCTCTGCCCCAGTGTGGCTCCTGTCCCCCAAGCACACCAGCTCAAGCACCGCATGGCATCTTTTGGCCTGCGTACTTGCGTAGCCCCTTGAACGCCTACGGAGCACCGCTGGTTCCGAGGAAGAGGCCATGGAGGAAGAAGAAGAGGAGGGGGTGGAGGAGAGAGGTGTGTCACAATCAGCATTTTGGAGGCGTGGTGGCGGAACAACCTCCAACACTACTGCACCTTGTCCTGCATCCTTCCCAGCTGCCAGCAGAGTCACCCAATGCGCCGTGAAACTTAAGTAACGTCCCTGTCCATGCCTGCTGGACCATGAGTCAGCGGTAATATGCACCTTACCGCTGACCGCCCTGTCCAGCGAGGCATGGACATTGCCTTCCACATGCCGGTAGAGAGCCGGAATCGCCTTCCGTGAGAAAAAGTGGCGTTTGGGAACCTGCCACTGAGGAACCGCACATTCCACAAACTCACGGAAGGGGGCAGAGTCTACCAACTGAAAAGGCAGCAGTTGAAGTGCTAGCAATTTTGCCAAGCTAGCATTCAACCGCTGGGCATGTGGATGGCTGGGAGCAAACTTCTTTCGGCGGTGCAGCAGCTGGGGCAGGGAAATTTGCCTGGTACAATCTGACGTCGGTGTACCAAAAGCAGATTGCCCACAAGTACTTGGCTGTGACACACCTAATTCTACACCTTCATTCCTCTCACTGCAGGTCTCAGAGAGGACTGAAGGTCTAGTGGGGTTGGAAATCTCAGCTGATGAGGAGCAAGGAGAGATCCTCTTTGTTCTTTGGTGTGGGTCTTTTAGATATGCTTGCCAACGAACTGCATGGCAGGTCAACATATGTCTGGTCAAGCATGTGGTACCCAAGCGGGAGATGTTTTGGCCACGCGAGATACGCTTGAGACATATGTTGCAAATAGCAACGGTGCGATCTGATGCACTCGTCTCAAAAAAGGCCCACACCAAAGAACTTTTTGAATAACGCGCAGAGACTGCAGCGCCCTGCACATGTGGAGCTTTGGGGTGTGATGCAGTCAATGTGCTGCCCTTAGGCTGGCCCCTGGAGGGCATCCTGCCTCGTTGGTGATGTGCCGCCTCCTCCTCCTCCTCCTCCTCCTCCTCCTCTCTCCTATCAGGCACCCACGTTGAGTCAGTGACCTCATCATCCCCTCCCTCCTCATCACTGGAGCAAACCTGGCAGTATGCTGCAGCAGGGGGAGCATGACTGCCAGATTGCTGTCCTTCTTGGGCACCCCCTCTGTCCGTGCTCATGTTACTGCCTTCATCGAGCTCAGTATCATCATCAGAGCCTTCCAAACGCTGGGCATCCTCCTGGAGCATGTACCCAACACTGTGGTCAAACAGTTCGAGGGAATCCTCAGGAGGACATGGTGGAGCTAGGGAAGGAGTCACTGATGACATTGAGCTGAGGGAAGAGGCCGCTGCTTTGCCAGACAAAGCACCCTGGGCATGGGTGAGAGAGGATGAGGAGGATGAGGACGGCTTGGTCATCCACTCGACCAAGTTTTCTGCATGTTGCGGCTCAACACGGCCAGCTGTCGAAAAAAAGGCCAAGCGTGTCCCATGGCCACGGGCTGATGAGGATGCACCGTCTCCACGACCAGCACTAGACACAGAGCCTGCTTGCCCTCTCTTATTGGCTTGTGACTGTCTGCCTCTCCTTCTTGGCCTTCCAGACATACTAATGGCCTGTAGCTGCACTAAGCTGGGATAGAACACCTGTAATTTTCTTCAGGTAGCTTTATATACTGTAACCAGACAAGCCTGCCTGTCAGTAGGAAGATAACAGGAACGGATCTAGCTGAACACTGTGAGCAGGACGCACTGACTGCACTAAATGTAAATAGCAGGAACGGATCTAGCTGAACACTGTGAGCAGGACGCACTGACTGCACTAAATGTAAATAGCAGGAACGGATCTAGCTGAACACTGTGAGCAGGACGCACTGACTGCACTAAATGTAAATAGCAGGAACGGATCTAGCTGAACACTGTGAGCAGGACGCACTGACTGCACTAAATGTAAATAGCAGGAACGGATCTAGCTGAACACTGTGAGCAGGACGCACTGACTGCACTAAATGTAAATAGCAGGAACGGATCTAGCTGAACACTGTGAGCAGGACGCACTGCACTAAATGTAAATAGCAGGAACGGATCTAGCTGAACACTGTGAGCAGGACGCACTGCACTAAATGTAAATAGCAGGAACAGATCTAGCTGAACACTGTGAGCAGGACGCACTGCACTAAATGTAAATAGCAGGAACAGATCTAGCTGAACACTGTGAGCAGGACGCACTGCACTCAATGTAAATAGCAGGAACGGATCTAGCTGAACACTGTGAGCAGGACGAACTGCACTAAATGTAAATAGCAGGAACAGATCTAGCTGAACACTGTGAGCAGGACGCACTGCACTAAATGTAAATAGCAGGAACGGATCTAGCTGAACACTGTGAGCAGGACGCACTGCACTAAATGTAAATAGCAGGAACGGATCTAGCTGAAAACTGTGAGCAGGACGCACTGACTGCACTAAATGTAAATAGCAGGAACAGATCTAGCTGAACACTGTGAGCAGGACGCACTGCACTAAATGTAAATAACAGGAACGGATCTAGCTGAACACTGTGAGCAGGACGCACTGCACTAAATGTAAATAGCAGGAACGGATCTAGCTGAACACTGTGAGCAGGACGCACTGACTGCACTAAATGTAAATAGCAGGAACAGATCTAGCTGAACACTGTGAGCAGGACGCACTGACTGCACTAAATGTAAATAGCAGGAACGGATCTAGCTGAACACTGTGAGCAGGACGCACTGACTGCACTAAATGTAAATAGCAGGAACGGATCTAGCTGAACACTGTGAGCAGGACGCACTGACTGCACTAAATGTAAATAGCAGGAACGGATCTAGCTGAACACTGTGAGCAGGACGCACTGACTGCACTAAATGTAAATAGCAGGAACGGATCTAGCTGAACACTGTGAGCAGGACGCACTGCACTAAATGTAAATAGCAGGAACGGATCTAGCTGAACACTGTGAGCAGGACGCACTGCACTAAATGTAAATAGCAGGAACAGATCTAGCTGAACACTGTGAGCAGGACGCACTGCACTAAATGTAAATAGCAGGAACAGATCTAGCTGAACACTGTGAGCAGGACGCACTGCACTCAATGTAAATAGCAGGAACGGATCTAGCTGAACACTGTGAGCAGGACGAACTGCACTAAATGTAAATAGCAGGAACAGATCTAGCTGAACACTGTGAGCAGGACGCACTGCACTAAATGTAAATAGCAGGAACGGATCTAGCTGAACACTGTGAGCAGGACGCACTGCACTAAATGTAAATAGCAGGAACAGATCTAGCTGAAAACTGTGAGCAGGACGCACTGACTGCACTAAATGTAAATAGCAGGAACAGATCTAGCTGAACACTGTGAGCAGGACGCACTGCACTAAATGTAAATAACAGGAACGGATCTAGCTGAACACTGTGAGCAGGACGCACTGCACTAAATGTAAATAGCAGGAACGGATCTAGCTGAACACTGTGAGCAGGACGCACTGACTGCACTAAATGTAAATAGCAGGAACAGATCTAGCTGAACACTGTGAGCAGGACGCACTGACTGCACTAAATGTAAATAGCAGGAACGGATCTAGCTGAACACTGTGAGCAGGACGCACTGACTGCACTAAATGTAAATAGCAGGAACGGATCTAGCTGAACACTGTGAGCAGGACGCACTGACTGCACTAAATGTAAATAGCAGGAACGGATCTAGCTGAACACTGTGAGCAGGACGCACTGCACTCAATGTAAATAGCAGGAACGGATCTAGCTGAACACTGTGAGCAGGACGAACTGCACTAAATGTAAATAGCAGGAACAGATCTAGCTGAACACTGTGAGCAGGACGCACTGCACTAAATGTAAATAGCAGGAACGGATCTAGCTGAACACTGTGAGCAGGACGCACTGCACTAAATGTAAATAGCAGGAACAGATCTAGCTGAACACTGTGAGCAGGACGCACTGCACTAAATGTAAATAGCAGGAACAGATCTAGCTGAACACTGTGAGCAGGACGCACTGCACTAAATGTAAATAGCAGGAACAGATCTAGCTGAACACTGTGAGCAGGACGCACTGCACTAAATGTAAATAGCAGGAACGGATCTAGCTGAACACTGTGAGCAGGACGCACTGCACTAAATGTAAATAGCAGGAACGGATCTAGCTGAACACTGTGAGCAGGACGCACTGACTGCACTAAATGTAAATAGCAGGAACAGATCTAGCTGAACACTGTGAGCAGGACGCACTGACTGCACTAAATGTAAATAGCAGGAACGGATCTAGCTGAACACTGTGAGCAGGACGCACTGACTGCACTAAATGTAAATAGCAGGAACGGATCTAGCTGAACACTGTGAGCAGGACGCACTGACTGCACTAAATGTAAATAGCAGGAACGGATCTAGCTGAACACTGTGAGCAGGACGCACTGCACTAAATGTAAATAGCAGGAACAGATCTAGCTGAACACTGTGAGCAGGACGCACTGCACTAAATGTAAATAGCAGGAACAGATCTAGCTGAACACTGTGAGCAGGACGCACTGCACTAAATGTAAATAGCAGGAACAGATCTAGCTGAACACTGTGAGCAGGACGCACTGCACTAAATGTAAATAGCAGGAACAGATCTAGCTGAACACTGTGAGCAGGACGCACTGACTGCACTAAATGTAAATAGCAGGAACAGATCTAGCTGAACACTGTGAGCAGGACGCACTGCACTCAATGTAAATAGCAGGAACGGATCTAGCTGAACACTGTGAGCAGGACGAACTGCACTAAATGTAAATAGCAGGAACAGATCTAGCTGAACACTGTGAGCAGGACGCACTGCACTAAATGTAAATAGCAGGAACGGATCTAGCTGAACACTGTGAGCAGGATGCACTGACTGCACTAAATGTAAATAGCAGGAACGGATCTAGCTGAACACTGTGAGCAGGACGCACTGACTGCACTAAATGTAAATAGCAGGAACGGATGTAGCTGAACACTGTGAGCAGGACGCACTGCACTAAATGTAAATAGCAGGAACGGATCTAGCTGAACACTGTGAGCAGGACGCACTGCACTAAATGTAAATAGCAGGAACGGATCTAGCTGAACACTGTGAGCAGGACGCACTGCACTAAATGTAAATAGCAGGAACGGATCTAGCTGAACACTGTGAGCAGGACGCACTGCATTAAATGTAAATAGCAGGAACAGATCTAACCTAATCTAGCTAACTCAAATCAAATGACACTGTCTGTCTCTCTCTCTATCAGCACACCGGAACACACTACACAGGGCCGCCGTGCAGGCGGCCTTATATAGTGTGGGGCGTGTACTAAATCCCCTGAGCCATAATTGGCCAAAGCCACCCTGGCTTTGGCCAATTACAGCTCTCTCTACTGACGGCGCTTTGATTGGCCAAGCATGCGGGTCATAGTGCATGCTTGGCCAATCATCAGCCAGCAATGCACTGCGATGCCGCAGTGAATTATGGGCCGTGACGCGCCACACGAATTTGGCGCGAACGGCCCATAACGTTCGCAATTCGACGGACGGTCGAACAGCCGATGTTCGAGTCGAACATGCGTTCGATTCGAACACGAAGCTCATCCCTACTTGTGATATACGCACTGACAGAGACCCAGTGGCTGGGGGACACAGCCACATGTGTGCATGATCTCTCTGACAGGAGATCTTTGGATCTGGTAAGGGGCTTACCTTACTTGAGGTGGAGGAACTCCCTTTAACACCACGCTCCCTACGGAGATAACCTTTTTACATCACTTGAAGGAAGGGTGTTTTTTCTCCCTCTATCCAACAATTTTCTGCACCCACAAGAATTTTAGTTTATTTTATTTTATGATTATATGGACTCAATTCAATTGTTCTGTTCACTGAATTTTTCACTCACCATTTCTGCATGCGATTTATGCTTTTTTTAATATTGCATTTTCTATTATTTTGGTCACATTTTACTGTTATGAAATATTTTACTTATGTTCATTTGTCACCAAGGTGGCTGTATTCAATATGATCACGCTCATTTATTAGCAGCGCAGCCTATTATTTGTACAGTTAGTAAGGTGGGGGTTGTCTCACATTTAAGGTTGCAGCAGCATTTTTTATTTTTATTTTATTTTTTGTTTGGTTTTGTTTGTTATGTTTGTTTTCACTAAACACATGTGGGGATCATTTTCACTTATGGGATAGCGCAGTATTTTTTATGATATTACATGATACCACAGTGCCCAGGGCAGCCACCTCTCCTGCCCACCCCTTGTCCCAGCCCTGCCATAGTGGCTTAGTGGTTAGCACTGGGATTCAAGTCCTAAGCGGGACACTATCTGCATGGAGTTCTCCCTGTACTTGTGTGGGTCTCCTCCGGGTACTCCGGTTTCCTCCAACACTCCAAAGACATGCTGGTAGGTTAATTGGCTCCTGTCTAGATGTGTATGAACATACTTCAGATAGGGACCTTAGATTGTGAGCTCTTGGGGTGAATGTACAATATATAAATAAATTGCTGGCTCTATAATAAATCTGATAAGGAGAAGGAATGGATGGTAGCGGTTGTTATATCTACTTATATCAGATAAGGGCTCAGTCCTCACACAGCTCAGCAGAAGTTGATGAGCTGAGGGAGGTTAATGAGCTGCATCCTCTGCGACCCAACAGACCAGACTTTAACCCATTCCTGGAGAATCTCAGTGCTGCCCTCCCCATGTAACAGCTGGTATTACACTTTCATACACCAGCTCCATCATTCAGGGGGGGGATTTCATCTTCTGCCGACAAGTGTGATCCCCCCGGAGAGTCGTCCATCACGGATATTCCGTGTTCATTACAGAGTTCCCGGGGGGTACAGGGAGGGGGCTTAGGGGACGACACCGACTAAATGTCATTCGTCTCCGATGACACCCGCGCCGTCCGTGGCAAAAAAATTCCCGCAGTAAGCTGCGATGGTTATTAACATTTTCTGCGTGTTGGCAATAAGCCGGCGGAGTTTATTATGCAGCGCTGCGTATTCAGCACCTGAGTTGTGTTTATTGTATTTTCCATATCAGCTCCGCTCTAATGGAACAACGATGGGACCGCCGGGGACCAATTAACATTGAAGGGCAGGAGAAGTGCTCAGCCGGGGTCTGATGTCCTTGCAAATTGCATGGCGATCCTCCCCTCTGTGCATATTGATGGACAGCATTGCTCATGCAGGAACAGAGCTGGAAATTGGCATATATATGTATATATATATATATATATATATATATATATATATATATATATATATATATATATATACACACTCACCGGCCACTTTATTAGGTACACCTGTTCAGTTGCTTGGTGACACAAATTGCTAATCAGCCAATCACATGGCGGCAACTCAATGCATTTAGCCATCTAGACGTGGTGAAGAAGACTTGCTGAAGTTTAAACCAAGCTTCAGAATGGGGAAGAAAGGGAATTTAAGTGACTTTGAACGTGGCATGGTTGTTGGTGCCAGACAGGCTGGTCTGAGTATTTCCAAAACTGCTGATTTACTGGGATTTTCACACACAACCACATGAATGGTCCAAAAAAGAGAAAATATCCAGTGAGCGGCAGTTATGTGAAGGAAAATGCCTTGTTGATGTCAGGGGAGAGAGGAGAATGGGCAGACTGGTTGGAGATGATAGAAAGGCAACAGTAACTCAAATAACCACTCGTTACATCCAAGGTATGCAGAATACCATCTCTGAATGCCAGTGGCAGCTGGTGCTCAAAATTTTTTGGGGGGGCGCAAACAAACTGAAAAATTCTGAAAAAAAACATCAATCGCAGTCTCACTGTGCCCATCAATTGCCACCACTGTGCCCATCAATTTCTCCCACTGTGCCCATCAAACACAGCCACTGTGCCATGAAATGCAGCCACTGTGCCATCAGTGCCCATCAAACACAGCCACTGTGCCATCAAATACTGCCACTGTGCCATAAAATGCAGCCACTGTGCCATCAAACGCAGCCACTGTGCAATATCAAATGCTGCCAGTGTGCTACTGTGCCCATCAATTTCTTCCACTGTGCCCATCAATTTCTTCCACTGTGCCCATCAATTGCCACCACTGTGTCCATCAATTTCTTCCACTGTGCCCATCAATCGCCGCCACTGTGCCATCAAACGCAGCCACTGTGCCATCAGTGCCCATCAAACACAGCCGCTGTTCCATCAAATGCAGCCACTGTGCCATAAAATGCAGCCACTGTGCCATATCAAATGCTGCCAGTGTGCCCCCCGCCGTCTGCACTTACCTGTCTCAGTGGGACAGCTCCTCGATGTCTTCTCCCGTCCTCTCTTCCCATCCTCTGCTATGATTGGATGCCTGGCGTCCAATCACAGCGCCTGTCTTTTCAGCCAATCAGGTGACAGGTACCAGATCCAAGCACCTGATTGGCAGAGAGGTGGTTTAGTGCTAGGAAAGCGATTATTCATTTGCTTTTCTAACACAGCTGAGTGACCTGCGTGCGCCCAGCATGGCGATCGCAGATCACCTTTTTTTGACACATATTAGAGCCTATGGCTCTAATCAGGGGCTTCAAGACCACCCCCCGCCGATGTGATTCAGGCGCCCTGTGCCCGAAAAGGGGGTGGCAGCGGCGGCCATAGATAGATTCATGCAATGCATGAATCTATCTATTGGTGCTAGAGGGGGGTGGCAGGAGAGAGGGGGCGGCGCCCGTGCATCCTTAATGCATGGGCCGCCACTGCTGAATGCACAACACATCAAATCTTGAAGCAGATGGGCTACAGCAGCAGAAGACCACACCGGGTGCCACTCCTGTCAGCTAAGAACAGGAAACTGAGGCTACAATTCGCACAGATCACCAAAATTGGACAATAGAAGATTGGAAAAACGTTGCCTGGTCTGATGAGTCTGGATTTCAGCTGCGACATTCAGATGGTGGGGTCAGAATTTGGCGCATGGATCCATCCTGCCTTGTATCACCGGTTCAGGCTGGTGGTGGGGGTGTAATGGTGGGGGGGGGGATATTTTCTTGGCACACTTTGGGCCCCTTAGTACCAATTGATCATGGTTTATACACCACGACCTACCTGAGTATTGTTGCTGACCATGTCCATCCCTTTAGGACGACAGTGTCCCCATCTTCTGATGGCTCCTTCCAGCAGGATAATGCACCATGTCACAAAGCTCCAATCATCTCACCACTGGACAATGAGGTCCCTGTACTCCAATGGCCTCCACACTCACCACATTTCATCCAATAGAGCACCTTTGGGATGTGGTGGAATGGGAGATTGGCATCATGGATGTGCAACTGACAAATCTGCAGCAACTGTGCGATGTTATGTCACTATGGAGCAAAATCTCTGAGGAATGTTTCCAACACCTTGTATCTATGCCACCAAGAATGAAAGCCAATGGGGGTCCAACCCGCTACAAGCAAGAAGGGTTGCCACCTCATCCCTTTAGCCCAGGTTCACATTGAGCTGCAGGAATGAAGATTTCACTCCCGCATGTCAGTCCCGATTTCGGACGCGATTTCAGATATTTTTTTTTTATTTGCCGCTTTTTCAATGTGAAATGTGTAAATATATGTGTAAAATATTCACTAACAAAGAAAACTAAAAAAAAGTTGTTATTGTTTATAGAGGTGAACAAAAAAAAAAGCAGGAAAATAATTAAATGGAGGAGAATAGGGAGCTAATGGCTGATTAGAGTAAATGAAGGGTTATTAAGGGGTTAAACAGAGGAACATTTGTTCATCCCTTTGATCTGCAGATGAAGAAACAGAAATATACAAAAAGAAACAATGTTTCTTTTTATTTTAGTGTTTCAGGGCTGCTTTTTTTTTTTTTTTTTTTGACAGCTCCAATTTACCGGACTTCTTTAACACTTCAGCTGTCAACAGGGGAGACCCCGCTGACAGCTCAAAGAACCGAGCCTAAAAGTATCGGTTTCAGGTATCGGTGCATTTGCACGAGTACCGATACTTGTGGAAATACTCGGTATTGGCACCGATACCAATACTAGTATTGGTGAAACCCTAATATATATATATATATATATATATATATATATATATACCGTATATATAATTTTTTTTATTTTTTTTTATTTTTTTAAATTATTTTTTTTTTCTTATTTGTTTGTTTTGCTGGTTTCATTTCTGGTATCACTTCTCCTTTTACATAACATCTTCCTTATTGTTTTTATTTATTTTATTCATATATATATATATATATATATATATATATATATATATATATATATATATATATATATATATATATACGGTATATATATATTTTTTATATATATATATATATATATATATATATATATATTCAGCAAAAATATATATAAATGTAGGTAAAGGAAATGGGAAGGTAATAGTGCTGTTAACTACAGATTACTAAGGGGTTAAATAGGAGCAATTATTATTTTGGTGGGTAGACTATCTACAGCAGAATAGGAGGACCATAGTATGCTTGGTATTTCCAAAGTACTTAAATTAGGTTGTTAAGTGCCCTACCACCTGTCTGCTCACCCCTCACCCCACCATACTCTCCATCCTATAAGCCTTGGTATGTATGTATCCCACCAACACTCACCACGCCCTAATTCCATTTTCTTTTCCTTTTGCTTTAGTCAAACTCCCCATACAACCAATGGTGAGACCCGGATCTTACGACAACCCCGTATTAACCCCTTCTTCGGCCCCCAGTGGGGGTTAAAAGCGCCCCGCTAGCGACCGAAAAGTGTCACTAAAGCGTCACTAAAACGAGCGGCGCTTTAGCGCTAATTCTTGGCAGCCCCAGTGTAAAGACATTCATTGATTTTAAAGGGATGCTTTTTTCTTGAGTTTTTCAGGCTTTTTTTTTCTTATTTAATATTTTTTTATGTAATATTTTATTATTATTAGTAGTATATTATTATATTATTTTTATTACTATATTTTTATATAATATAATAATACATTAAATAATATAATAATATACTGTACTAATATAGCATACTACTACTACTACTACTAATAATAATAATAAAAAAATATGTATATATATATATATATATATATATATATATATATATATATATATATATATATATATATATATATAGTGGGGATGGAAAGTATTCAGACCCCCTTAAATGTTTCACTGTTTGTTATATTGCAGCCATTTGCTAAAATCATTTATGTTTATTTTTTTCCTCATTAATGTACACACAGCACCCCATATTGACAGAAAAACACAGAATTGTTGACATTTTTGCAGATTTATTAAAAAAGAAAAACTGAAATATCACATGGTCCTAAGTATTCAGACCCTTTGCTGTGACACTCATATATTTAACTCAGGTGCTGTCCATTTCTTCTGATCATCCTTGAGATGGTTCTACACCTTCATTTGAGTCCAGCTGTGTTTGATTATACTGATTGGACTTGATTAGGAAAGCCACACACCTGTCTATATAAGACCTTATCCCCGGTTCACACAGGGGCGACTTGTCAGGCGACCTAGCCGCCTGACAAGTCGCCTCCCGTTCTGTACAATGGAACCGTTCTAATAGGAGCGACGCAAGTTGCTCCGACTTATAAAAAGGTTCCTGCACTACTTTGGGGGCGACTTGCATAGACTTCTATGCAGAAGTCGTTTTGCAAGTCGCCGTGGCAGTCGTGTGCAGGTCGCCTCGGTGAGGCGACCTGCAAGTCGTGCCGCCCCTGTGTGAACCGGGGCTTACAGCTCACAGTGCATGCCAGAGCAAATGAGAATCATGAGGTCAAAGGAACTGCCTGAAGAGCTCAGAGACAGAATTGTGGCAAGGCACAGATCTGGCCAAGGTTACAAAAAAAATTCTGCTGCACTTGAGGTTCCTAAGAGCACAGTGGCCTCCATAATCCTTAAACGGAAGACGTTTGGGACGACCAGAACCCTTCCTAGAGCTGGCCGTCCGACCAAACTGAGCTATCGGGGGAGAAGAGCCTTGGTGAGAGAGGTAAAGAAGAACCCAAAGATCACTGTGGCTGAGCTCCAGAGATGCAGTCGGGAGAGGGGAGAAAGTTGTAGAAAGTCAACCATCACTGCAGCCCTCCACCAGTCGGGGCTTTATGGCAGAGTGGCCAGACGGAAGCCTCTCCTCAGTGCAAGACACATGAAAGCCGCATGGAGTTTGCTAAAAAAAACACCTGAAGGACTCCAAGATGGTGAGAAATAAGATTCTCTGGTCTGATGAGACCAAGATAGAACTTTTTGGCCTTAATCCTAATGCAGCGGACACACGGGCCGACTTTTCGACCCGACTGGTCCGACGCTCTATCCGGCGGACTTCCGATGAACTTTCCCAACGAACGGACTTGCCTACACACGATCACACCAAAGTCCGACGGATTCGTACGTGATGACCGGTTACCATCCCCCCCCCTCCTGCCGCCTCCTCTCCTGGGTCCCATCGCCAGGTAAGCAGACTGCATGGGAGTCTAGAGGAGAGGTAGACCCCTACTCTCTCCATAAAGAGGACCTGTCACATCCCATGATATCACAAGGGTTGTTGTTCATCCCTTGTAATAGCAGTAAAGTTAGTACAAAAAAAAAAGTGTAAAAAAAAATCTATTTTTGTATAAAAAAGAATAATAATGATAAAAAAATTTTTTAAAGCGCCCCCGTCCCACCGTGCTTACGCGCAAATGCGAATGCATACGTTACTCCCGCACACACATGTAAACAGCGATCAAAACCACATGTTAGGTATTCTCGCGAACATCAGAGCGAGAGCAATAATTCTAGCACCAGACCTCCTGTGCAACTGGTAACCTGTAAAAGGCGTTTAAAGAGTCGCCTATGGAGAATTTTAAGCACCATAGTTTGCCGCCATTCCACGGGTAATTTTAAAGAGTGACATGTTCGGCATCTATTTACTCGGCGTAACATTATCTTTCACATTTATACAAAAAAATTGGGCTAACTTTAGCGTTCCTTTTTTTTTTTTTTTTTTTCAATTCATGAAAGTGTTTTATTTCCCCCAAAAAATTGCGTTTGAAAAACCGCTGCGCAAATACCGTGTGACACAAACATTTGCAACACCCACCGTTTTATTCTGGAAGGTCTCTGCTAAAATTGCTAATAAGATTGGAAGAACTGAAGCCCAATGAATGAAAGGAGCGGGCCTGGGACAGTCAGGCTGGACATTCTTCAGCCAGGAAATGAGGCGGAGCTCTATCTGACTTTCTGTAGGTTCTAATGCACATTATGAGAAGCTCACAGTATGCGGTGAAATCAGAGGAAGCCGTTTCAGTCCAGGAGAGGAGCCGGTACAACTGTGCAAGACTGAAGGGAAGGATGGAGTTCAGATTTACTATCCACCTTAATTTCCCAATAGACTCCAATTTACTGCAGATTCAGAAGTTTTGCCCAAAATGCCCGAATTTCTATGATGTCTGCAAATTGTAAACAGTTCATTTTGCTCATCCGTCACACCCATAAATCTAGTCTCTCCGCAGGATGGATGGCAGCGACTGTCTGGTGGATATGATATACTACTGATATACTACTGATATACTACTGATATACTCTTTATACCAATTCTTCTATAGCGGAGAATTTTCCTCTGCACCCACCCAGACGCGGCGCTCAGCAGAGGTTTTTAATCACCGGAGGGGATTGTATACAGCTGGTGCCAAAATTAAAATCAATATTTATTCATTTTACATTGGAGCCGCGCTGATTGTACGGCAACCACAAAATCACCTAAAGCTGCCAGAAGTGGAAGTTTATAATGTACAGCTGTACAGTACTGTAATGTAATGTACAGCCGGGAGGTGAGTATATGGAGCGAGACGCCGCGTGGGTGCAATGAGTGGGGGAGGGGTAGGCTGATGCAGAGAAAACTCAGGGCAAGTGTAAATATAATAATAAATAACAAAAAAAATTAATAAATAATATATATATATAAATATATATATATATATAAAATTATGAAAACTCAGGGCAAGTGTAAATATAATAATAAATAAAATAATATATATATATATATATATATATATATATATATATAATATATTATTATTATTACTAGTAGTAGCATATTATTTATTATTATATTATTTATATATAATATTAATTAATATTAATATATATATATATATATATATATATATATATATATATATATATATATATATATATATATATATATATATATATATATATAGTAGTAGTAGTATGCTATATTAGTACAGTATATTATTATAAAATGTATTATTATATTATATAACAATATAGTAATAAAAATAATATAATAATATATTACTAATAATAATAAAATATTACATAAAAAACATATTATAAGAAAAAAAGCCAGAAAAGGGCATCCATTTAAAATCAATAGTAGCATATTATTTATTATTATATTATTTATGTATAATATTATTATATATAATATTAATATATAGATAGATAGAGATCTATCTATCTATCTATCTATCTATCTATCTATCTATCTATCTATCATTATTATTAGTAGTAGTATGCTATATTAGTACAGTATATTATTATATATTAATCAATGTCCTATTATAAATATATAACAATATAGTAATAAAAATAATGTAATATACTACCACTAATAATAAAATATTACATAAAAAACATATTAAATAAGAAAAAAAAAGCCTGAAAAACTCAAGAAAAAAGCATCCCTTTAAAATCAATGAATGTCTTTACACTGGGGTGTCGCGCTTTTGCTGCGGTGAAAAAAAAAATCCTTGCAGCATCTTTGGGGCAAGTTTAGGCTACTTTCACACTGGGGCCGTCGAGCATTAGCGCTAAAGCGCCACTCTTTTTAGCGGCACTTTAGCAGGACTTTTCGGCCACTAGCGGGGCGCTTTTATCCCCCACTGGCAGCCGAAGAAGGGGTTAAAAGCACCCATGTTGCAGCGCTTTGGAAGCATTTTCCATTTATTTCAATGGGCAGGGCGTTTTGGGAGCGCTCCCAAACCGCCCCAAAGATGCTGCTTGCAGGACTTTTCCTAACGTCCCCCAAGCGCACCGCCCCAGTGTGAAAAGTCATACTTTGGGGAGTTTTTCTGGACTTTTTTCTGGTTTTTGGTTCCATAGACTTCAATGGATCAAAAACGTGTATTGAAAAAAATAAATAAATAAAAAATAAACGTGTTTTGAAAAACGCAAAATGCACCTGGAATATGTAAACTGCATAGGTGTGAATCAGGCCTACGGCTCCACCCATAACAACAGAATGTGCGTTGTGCTTGTGGTGCCATTCGTTGCTAATGGTGCTCCAAACATGACCAACAGACGCGCGTTTACACCTGGTAAAAAAAAACGCAAAGCTTAATTCCCAAAGAGGCGAAGGAGTTTCTTTGGCGCATTTGCCACATGTAGAGCAACAAATTCCGGTGAACGGGCAGCCCTATGCCGTAGCACAAGAATGCGCAAAAAAAAGTGTAAAAAGAAAAAAAAAAACACGCGTTCACACAACGCGGAGAGGTGAATGCTGGCTAAACTGGACATGGATTTCTCATGGAAGGTGGAAGATGGGAATTTCTTCACAGCGGAGTCACGCAGTCTGCATGCTTTAGGCCGCATTCACACCTGTGCGACGCAACGCGTTTTTTTTACCGTTTGTATTGCGTGCTGCCCTATGCAAGACAAATGCACCAAAGTAGGTCCTTTTTTGGCAATGAGCCAAGAGCTTTTTGCGTCGCAAGTTTTGCCACATTTTTAGGCCTCTTGCATACGATAATCCTGTTTGAGCATCTGTTTTTTCAGACTTTTTTTTTTTTTTAACCACTTCCCGCCCGGCCGTCATTCTGCTATAGGCCGGACGGGAAGTGGTTGAAAGAAAAAAAAAAAAAAAAACGGCTGAAAAAAGAGATGCTCAAACAGGTGGTTCCGTTATCCTGACTGGACGTCATATGACGCCTTTCGGGATAAAAAGCCGGCGCGCTCCCGTGTCAGTCTGACACACCGCAACACCGATCTAGGTAAAGAGCCTCTGACGGAGGCTCTGTACCACGTGATCAGCCGTGTCCAATCACAGCTGATCACAGTGTAAACCAGGAAAAGCCGCGTATCGCTTTTCCTCTATCGCGTCTGACAGACGCAACTAGAGGAGAGCTCGATTGGCTGCTGTCCTGACAGGGAGGGTCTGTGCTGATTCATTATCAGCACAGCCACCACCCAGGACCACCAGGTATGCCACCAGGGATGCCCACCACTGATGACCACCAGGCACCAGGGATGACACTCGGTGCCCATAAACTATGCCAATCAGTGCCTATAAATGCCAATCAGTGCCCATCAGTAATGCCTGCCAGTGCCTCCTTATCAGTGATGCCCATCAGTGCCTCCTGTCAGTGTCTATCAGTGCCACCCATCAGTGTCCATCCTTGCCCAAGAGTCTAACCCATAAGTACCAATCAGTGCAACCTATCAGTGCCCATCCCTGCCCAAGAGTCTAACCCATAAGTACCCATCAGTGCCACCTATGAGTGCCCATCAGTGCCGCCTATCAATGCCCATCAGTGCCACCTATCAATGCCCATCAGTGCTGCATATCAGTGCCACCTATCAATGCCCATCAGTACCCCCTATCATTGCCCATCAGTGCTGCATATCAGCGCCACCTATCAGTGCCCATCAGTGCCGCCTTTCAGTGCCCATCAGTGATGCATATTAGTGCCCATCATCAGTGCAACCTCATCAGTGCCACCTCATTGGTGCCACCTCATCAGTGCCTGTCAGTGAAGAAGAAAACTTCATCAGTGCCACCTCATTGGTGCCACCTCATCAGTGCCCATCATCAGTGCCACCTCATCAGTGCCTGTCAGTGAAGAAGAAAACTTGCTTTTTTACAAAATTTTATAACAGAAACAAAGAAAAAAACCCCAGAGGTGATCAAATACCACCAAAAGAAAGCTCTATTTGTGGGAACAAAATGATAAAAATTTCATTTCGTTTCAGTGTTCTATGACCGCGCAATTGTCATTTAAAAAGCGACAGCGCTAAAAGCTGAAAATTTACCTGGGCAGGAAGGGGGGAAAGTGCCGTAATGTATTTGCGTGTACTGTATATGCGTTTGCGCATTTCGCGGGCATGTGCACAAACTTATTCTCACGTTTGCAATATGTTGATGGACATTCGCGCACAACTGAGGCGTAAATTACTGACCAAAAATGCAGAATTTTCTATTTTTATTTTTTTTACTGAAGAATGCAGAGTGCTTGTTTACGTTCCTGTGTGCATAGTCACATCACAATGAATGGGCCGTATTTTAGCTGTACTGAGCTTTTTCAAGCTGCCGTGTGCAAGAGGCCTTTGCGTGACAAACGCGCGGCAAAAGGCAGTATTGCGTTTCCAGAAATAAGAGCAGGACGGCGCTTTTCTGTCTGCGTTCTCTGCTATTCTGACATCACAACCTTCCGCTCAGAACGTCATTTTTATGGCAGTATCAGACGCAACACAAAGCAGTCCCCCCCCCCCCCCCGTTTACAGAGCACTGCAGCACTAGGGAGCCGATTTCGATCGATGTGACCAGATGCTCTTTTGCGCCTCTTCTTCATCCTTTACATCATCTGGTTGTCTGGGCAGAGTTGGCGCTCCACACTACAAACAAAACCCCTTCAGTTTCCATAACAGCCGGAAGATTGTTAACCCCTCCGCTGCCTGAAACATGTAAGGATGCGCGGTGTGTCTGCGGAGATGAAGGTGTCGCGGCGAGGAAGGGGTTAAAAATCTCCATACACGCTCACGCTGCCTTTCATCTTGTGTGAACACCGACGGCCCAACACAATCTAATGAGAGCGCCAAATAAAGCCGGATGAGGGTCCAAAAACTATAAAGTGACCACAGCACAGACCTATCGATTTCTAATCAATCTGGAGCACGAGCGATCACAAACAAGTGATCCATCATCAATTAACATATCAGGCCAGGGCAGAAAATGATCAATCATATTGTATCTCCTCCCAGCCACCCTGATATACATCTGATCATGGAGATGACACGTGGAAATGCAGATGTGATAACTTTGTGATTGCATTTCTATTGATCGAGACCCGCCTCCTGTTATGTGTTATATCAATCGAATGGATTGAGAGTTATCGATCAATTCTTTTTGGGAGGTATTGATTGGAGAGAAATCTATAATTTATGAAATGCATATGTCACCATCATTGGTCTCATCAATACACGTGTGACCACCTTTAATAACGGCGTTGGGTCACAGAAGCCACCGCATTTTGGGGAATCCAAGGCCCCCCCCCCTCTTCCGGGATACAAAACAGATATTGGTTCATTTAAATCTGCGGTGTTTGAACTTCTATATAAAAATATATAAACCTCTAGATACAAATATCATAACAGAATTCATAATGTATAAATATATAAAGATAAAAGCATAAACTATTTCATTAAAATGAAAGAGAATGTTCAATTGTAACCAATAAAAAATAACAATCCCCTGTTTTCTATTGTCCTGGTGTGTGTGTGTATGTATATATAGATATCTAGATATATATACATATATATCTATATCTATACGCACTCATTTTTGTAAATATTTTCTTCTATCTTTTCATGTGACAACACTGAAGAAATGACACTTTGCTACAATGTAAAGTAGTGAGTGTACAGCTTGTATAACAGTGTAAATTTTCTGTCCCCTCAAAATAACTCAACACACAGCCATTCATGTCTAAACTGCTGGTAATAAAAGTAAGTACATCCCTAAGTTGGGGCCCAATTAGCCATTTTCCCTCCCCGGTGTCATGTGACTCGTTAGTGTTACAAGGTCTCAGGTGTGAATGGGGAGCAGGTGTGTTAAATTTGGTGTTATCGCTCTCACTCTCTCATACTGGTCACTGGAAGTTCAACATGGCATCTCATGGAAAAGAACTCTCTGAGGATCTGAAAAAAAGCATTGTTGCTCTACATAAAGATGGCCGAGGCTATAAGAAGATTGCCAAGACCCTGAAACTGAGCTGCAGCACGGTGGCCAAGACCATACAGTGGTATAACAGGACAGGTTCCACTCAGAACAGGCATCGCCATGGTCCACCAAAGAAGTTGAATGCACGTGCTCTGCGTCATATCCAGAGGTTGTCTTTGGGAAATAGACGTATGAGTGCTGCCAGCAGAGGTTGAAGGGGTGGGGGGTCAGCCTATCAGTGCTCAGACCATACGCCGCACACTGCATCAAATTGGTCTGCATGGCTGTCATCCCAGAAGGAAGCCTCTTCTAAAGATGATGCACAAGAAAGCCGGCAAACAGTTTGCTGAAGACAAGCAGACTAAGGACATGGATTACTGGAACCATGTCCTGTGGTCTGATGAGAACAAGATAAACTTATTTGGTTCAGATGGTGACAAGCGTGTGTGGCGGCAACCAGGTGAGGAGTACAAAGACAAGTGTGTCTTGTCTACAGTCAAGCATGGTGGTGGGAGTGTCATGGTCTGGGGCTGCATGAGTGCTGCCGGCACTGGGGAGCTACAGATCATTGAGGGAACCATGAATGCCAACATGTACTGTGACATACTGAAGCAGAGCATGATCCCCTCCCTTCAGAGACTGTGCCGCAGGGCAGTATTCCAACATGATAACGACCCCAAGCATACCTCCAAGATGACCACTGCCTTGCTAAAGAAGCTGAGGGTAAAGGTGATGGACTGGCCAAGCATGTCTCCAGACCTAAACCCTATTGAGCATCTGTGGGACATCCTCACATGGAAGGTGGAGGAGCGCAAGGTCTCTAACATCCACCAGCTCTGTGATGTCATCATGGAGGAGGGGAAGAGGACTCCAGTGACAACCTGTGAAGCTCTGGTGATCTCCATGCCCAAGAGGGTTAAGGCAGTGCTGGAAAATAATGGTGGCCACACAAAATATTGACACTTTGGGCCTAGTTTGGACATTTTCACTTAGGGGTGTACTCACTTTTGTTGCCAGCGGTTTAGACATTAATGGCTGTGTGTTGAGTTATTTTGAGGGGACAGCAAATTTACGCTGTTATGCCGCGTACACATGAGTGGAATTTGCATCGGAAAAATCTTGGATGGTTTTTCTGACGGAATTCCGCTCAAGCTTGCCTTGCATACACACGGTCACACGAAGGTTGGCTGAACATACAACACTACGACGAGCCGAGAAAATGAAGTTCAATGATTCCGAGCATGCGTAGGAATTTTGCGCGTCAGAATTGCTACAGACGCCCGGAATTTCCGATCGGACCTTTTTCCAACCGAAAAATTGAGAACATGCTCTCAATCTTTTGCTGGCTGGAATTCCTCCAGCAAAAGTCCGATGGAGCATACACACGGTCGCATTTTCCGACCAAAAGCTCTCATCGGTCTTTTGCTGGCCGAATTTCCGATCGTGTGCACAGGGCATAATACAAGCTGTACACTCTCTACATTACATTGTAGCAAAGTGTAATTTCTTCAGTGTTGTCACATGAAAAGATAGAATAAAATATTTACATAAATGTGAGGGGTGTACTTACTTTTGTGAGATACTGTATATAGAATATTTGGGGGTAATAAGTAATTTTCTAACAAAAAATTTGTAAACTAAAAGTGCCAGAAAGGCTTGGTCGTCAAGTGGACAAGGAAGTGGCGGGCTCTCCAATGTAAACAGTACACTGTTTACATTTGTGATCACTGTGACTGGTCATCACAGAGATTGCATGGTACAGAGCCGCTCCGATCAGCTCTGTACACTCAATCCAAAGATGGCGCAGTGCACTGGTCACTCGTGGATTATTTTTATTTAGTCCTTTTTATAAGGGGCATTACAAAAAAAAAGGGTTTACCACTTCACCATTCAAAGAGGTATGTATGGCAGTACATCAGTGGTTACATTTTTCAGTATATTCTTAATCAGATTGTTGTACGGTGAACGATTGTTCCCTTAATTACAGTAGTAGGAGGGAAGGCTAATAAGATCACATGTATACACAAATAGGACATCGCTACGGAAATCAAAGGTTAAAAGTTGAAACATTTCATTCCAACGAACATCATTTTTCGATCTACACTTATCTTTCAAAAGAAATGTGTGGAGTCAGTGAAGGAATCATCGAATGCCCGGAGGGATAATTTTCAGAAATACGAACGTTCTGATCAATAATCTAACTATCTGGGGACCCTTATTACTGGGATTGTGTTTACAATTGATTTCAGTTACATTCTGTCACAATGAAGTGATTCCAGTGATTTTTGTCTGACACATTGTTGCAATTACTGTCAGCACAGTGCGCAGATCAGACCCGGCTCATCACCTTTGTTTCATGTTGTCTATATTGTGGGAGGTGTTCTGTAGTCCACAGAAAACAAACAGCCCCTCATTAGATGAACCATGGTGCTAACCCCTTTGTATATAAACAAAGCCATGTGATCAGTGCCAGGACAAGGTCATCTAGAGCCCCGGGTGACTATACCAAATTGTGCCCCCCTGCAAGATGTATGAACATTATGTGTTGGCAAACCCCCCCCCCCCCCCCAAAAAAAAAAAAAATTGAGCATCAATCTGCATGCTTACCCCCATACAAGTCCGGTCCCTGCTGGAATCCCCTTCGTAGCGCAAATCGGTGCCCCCCCCCCCCCAACCCTCCCAGCTCATTCTCTGTATGCTCCCCAGCACAAATCGAACAACCTCCTGAAAAATACCCCCCCCCCCCCCCCAGTACAAATCCTCTCCAAATCCCCCTCCCAGCACAAATTCTCCCAGTCCCCCATTTTAGCACAATCCCCCCCCCCCCCCCCAAAATGTCCCCACCTTCCACAAATACCTCCAATCGACCCCCCAACCCCACCCCCACCACACACACACACAATTCCCCCTTCTAGCGTGAATGTTCTTCCCCGTGCCCCTTCCCAACACAAATCCCCCCCCGCAATTCTCCACTCCTAGCAACCCCCCAAAATGTCCCCTCTATTCTTATCCTCTGCCGCCCCCCAAATTCCCCCTTACCAAGACAAATCCCCTCCCCCCAGCCTCATTGTGGTCCCCCCCCCCCCATCTCACATGATACCACAGTGCCCAGGGCAGCCGTCCCCCCTGCCCACCCCTTGTCCCGGCCCTGCATGTGATCACTAAGAACAAGCCATGTGATTTTTTTTTTTTTTTTTACCTGCAGTCCACATTCATTTTACGGTGTGTGTGTGTGTGTGTGGGGTGACCATAAGAAATATAATAAACTCATCCTCTGCTTCTGAAAATGCTAGTTCCCTGGCTGTCACGTTGATCCATTCTGGTTCCGGAATAGAATGGGGGCTCTGACTGCCATGAGTACATGTTACAGGTCAGTGACCATAGGTGTGCACAGCCTTTTGTATTAGGGTGTGCACCCCAAAGCTCAATCGTGTGTGTGTGTGTGTGTGTGTGTGTGTGTGTGTATATATATATATATATATATATATATATATATATATATATATCTATATAGATATATATCTATATAGATATATAGATATATATATATATATATATATATATATATATACTGGTGGTCTCAGTCAAGCAGTGGACGGTGTCAGTAGGGCAGAGATTGGTGTCAGAGCAGTGGATGGTGTCAGTAGAGCAGAGAGTTGTGTCAGAAGAGCAGAGATTGGTGTCAGTAGAGCAGTGGATGGCAGGGGCGTTGCTGGGTCTACAAAAGATCTGGGGCTAGAGCCCATAGCAGCGTAGTAAAGAAAGTCATACGCTTGGGCAAGCATACACATGTATATACAGTATAATGTGTGTGTGTGTGTGTATATATCCCCAGAGAGCCCCCCACTTATATCAGGGTCCCCAGAGACCCCCCCCTTACATTAGGGTCCCCAGAGAGCCCCCCCTTACATCAGGGTCCCCAGAGAGCCCCCCCTTACATCAGAGTCCTCAGAGAGCCTCCCCCTTTCATCAGGGTCCCCAGAGAGCCTCTCCTTTGCATCAGGGTCCACAGAGAGCCCCCCACTTACATAAGGGTCCCCAGAGAGCCTCCCCTCCCCTTGGGGACCCCTGCAGAGACTCGGGGCTATTGGCCCCAGATTCAGGGGGTATAGCCCCAAAAGTCACCCCCTAGCGACGCCACTGGTGGACGGTGTCAGTAGAGCAGTGGATGGTGTCAGTAAGGCAGAGATTAGTGTCAGTAGGGCAGAGATTGGTGTCAGTAGGGCAGAGATTGGTGTCAGTAGGGCAGAGATCGGTGTCAATAGGGCAGAGATTGGTGTCAGTAGGGCAGAGATTGGTGTCAGTAGGGCAGAGATTGGTGTCAGTAGGGCAGAGATAGGTGTCAATAGGGCAGAGATTGGTGTCAGTAGGGCAGAGATTGGTGTCAGTAGGGCAGAGATTGGTGTCAGTAGGGCAGAGATTGGTGTCAGTAGGGCAGAGATTGGTGTCAGTAGGGCAGAGATAGGTGTCAATAGGGCAAAGATTGGTGTCAGTAGGGCAGAGATTGGTGTCAGTAGGGCAGAGATTGGTGTCAGTAGGGCAGAGATCGGTGTCAATAGGGCAGAGATTGGTGTCAATAGGGCAGAGATTGGTGTCAGTAGTTTTTATTTTTTTTATTTTTTTTTTACAAATTTTTTTTTAGGAGCCCCATTAGGGAGCTTTGGTGAAATATCAGGGGTCAAAACAGGGGGAATCTGCGCCACACAGGGTGATTAGAATGTGCCCGGGCACACCTGGCACACCCTGTGCACACACCTATGTCAGTGATTCGTGAAGCACTGGAGGACACATAGCTCTCAGTACAGGTTCTCTTTAAAGATTTGTGTTCCTGGACATTTAGAGGGACTCGCAGTACTCCGGATATACGCCTGGCACTCCGGACCTGGATGAGGTGCCGAATGACGGGTCTCCACCATATGGACTCACAGCCATCATAACGACAGTTGGCGTTAGAGGCGTCCAAACCTTCCCGTCTACAGTTGGTACAGCGTGTATCTGGCAGCCGGATGAATCCTGTTCCTGTCCTGCTGGAACCTCCGCCAATAACACAATGTTCCGCTGAACAAACCCGTAATGAGGGAAATACTGGCCCCGCCATCGCCAACGTCTTCTACAAAAACTACCCCATCACCATCCAGCACCTTCACCACCTCAGTACTTAAAACAACCCTAAATTATTTATAATTTTCTTTCATAGGTCAAGAAGTCTCACCATCCAAACCTGAAATCTGTCTGCCCTAAATCTGCCATAAATCTGCCATAAATCTGCTATAACCCCCAGTATCATTTTTTCACTATGAGCGATTCTGCGTTGGATAAAAGTGGTCCGTTGGGCGCATTCGCCGCGGGATCACTTTTAGAGGTGGCAGGAGAGATGCCCCCCTCCCACCGCTTCCCGGTCGTTTCTGGAGCCGCTGGAAAAGCCCGGAAGTGATCTGATGCGGGCGTTTGCTGGGCAGTAAGTCAAGTGAGGGCAAGGTGGCCCCCCACTCATCTCTATGCCCTTGGAGGACTGGAGCGACCTCTGACTTGACTTGCGGTTCTCAGGCCAAAACGATTTTTATTTGAATTTTTTTAAGTCAAAATGCAAAAAAAAAAAAAAAAAAAATTTCTCTTTGGCTTTTAAATTTAAATGTGAGATCTGAGGTCTTTTTGACCCCAGATCTCTCCATAAAGAGGACCTGTCCTGCTTATTTCTATTACAAGGGATGTTTGCGTTCCTTGTAATAGAAATAAAAGTGCTAAAATAATAAAAATAAATAAAGGGACAGTGTAAAATGAAAAAAATAAAAAGTAAAAAATAAAAATAAAAAAACATTTTTAAAGCGCCCCATCCCTCTGTGGTCGCGCACAGAAGCGACCGCATTCGTAAACCCGCCGTTGTAAACGGTGTTCGAACCACCCATGTGAGGTATCGCCGCGATCGTTAGAGCGAGTGCAATAATTCTAGCGCTAGACCTCCTCTGTAACTCTTAACAGGTAAACTGTAAAGATGTTTAAAGCGTCATCTATGGAGATTTTTAAGTATTGTAGTTTGTCGCCATTCCACGAGTGTGCGCAATTTTAAAGCATGACATGTTAGGTATCTATTTACTCGCTGTAAACATCATATTTCACATATTACAAAAAAAAATTGGGCAACTATTGTGTTTTTTTGTTTAATTCATTAACCACTTCAGCCCCGGAAGATTTTACTCCCTTCCTGCCGAGAGCACTTTTTGCAATTCGGCACTGCGTTGCTTTAGCTGACAATTGCGCGGGCGTGCGACGTTGCTCCCAAACAAAATTGACATACTTTTTTTCCCACAAATAGAGCTTTCTTTTGGTGCTATTTGATCACCTCTGCGGTTTTTATTTTTTGTGCTATAAACTAATAAATAGCGTCAATTTTGAAAAAAAAGCAATATATTTTACTTTTTGCTATAATAAATATCCCCCCAAAATATATAAAAAAAAATTTTTTTCCTCAGTTTAGGCCGATATGTATTCTTCTACATATTTTTGGTAAAAAAAAAAAAAATCGCAATAAGCGTATATTCATTGGTTTGCGCAAAAGTTATAGCGTCTACACAATTAGGGGATAGTTTTATGGCATTTTTATTATTATTTTTTATTTTTTATTAGTAATGGCGGCAATCTGCGATTTTTATCGTGACTGCGACATTATGGCGGACACATCGGACACTTTTGACACTATTTTGGGACCATTGTCATTTATACAGCGATCAGTGCTATAAAAATGCACCGATTACTGTGTAAATGTCACTGGCAGGGAATGGGTTAACCACTAGGGGGCGATCAAGGGGTTAAATGTGTTCCCTGTGTGTGTTTCTAACTGTGGGGGGAGGGGACTGACTGGAGGGGATGACAGATCGGGATTCCTAGCTATTAGGAACTCAGGATCTGTCAGTCACTCACAGAACAGGGATTTATGTGTTTACACTCACTCGTTCCTGTTCTGCCTCTCATGCCCGCGATCGCTCGCGATGACCGCCGGCCACGAGCATCGGCACCCCCACAGTGCAACAGGCACGTGCGCACGCCTGCTATTCCGATCCCACGAGCCGACGTACAGCTATGGCGATTCGCGGGATCGTGCCGACCTGCCGCAGTATAATGACGTCGGCTGGTCGGCAAGCGGTTAAACGCAAAACTGTATTTTTTTATTTTATTTTTTTGCGTTTTTTACCGTGATTTTGCCCCGATTTGCATTTTTTAAAATCCGGTCAACAACAAATTTGCCCCAACAAAAAGGCACAAAAAAAAAAAAAAAACCGCAAATCGTGGCAAAGAAAAAAAAACGCAGAAAAGCATAGCAGAAAGGCTCAAAAGCAAACTGCATAGGTGTGAATGGAGCTCAAAAGGCTCCTTTACACTTTTGGTCGGGAGTGGTAAAAAATAAGCCATTGGGCTGGATTTTTACATCCTCCCCCCCCCCCCCCCCCCCACGTAAGCAGAAAAGTCAGTCTGACAAGGTTATAAACATGCTGCAGCAAAAATGATATCATCGCCAAACACAACCCATTTAAGTGAAAGGGTCCACACTGCACCCACAATGATGTGGTCTTTACAGGGTTAAACCAGACATATATGAGGCGAGACTTATCATGGGTGTACTCTGATGTGATGGTAGGCTCTCATTTTTAGGGGAACTCTATGTTGATGGGGGGCTCTCATATATAGGGGGAACTCTGATGTGATGGATGGACTCTGATTCGATGGTGGGCCTCTGATGTGATGTGGGCCTCTGATGGCGGGGGGGGAGGGGGGAGGGCTGCAGTGATGGGGCGGATCTCTGATGTGATGGGGGGACCCAATCATGGGGGACTCTGCATTGATGGGGGGGGGGGGACTCTGATGTGAAGGGGGGACTCTGATGTGAACTTATTTTTACCAAGGCAGTTGTGTGTATTGTCCCAGGCTCAGATTTCCCGTTGATAAGTAAACATTTATGTTTTTTTCAGACTGGGGAGCTCCAGATTTTGTGTACTTTTTTTAATAAACTGGTTTTGTGTTGTGTCAATATCATACAACATAAAAAAAGAATTGCAACGCCACCATTTTGTTCTCCAGGGCCTGCGCTTGCAGAACATTTATAGGGTTTGAGGTTATAAGTAATTTTCTTGCAAAGAAATGCAGTTTAACACCTATGTGAAAAAAAATTTACGAATTGCTCCGGTAGAGAATTGGTTAACCAGTTCAGATTCGCGCTATAGCCGAATGACGGCAACAGCGCGGACCTGCTTTGCCGGGGCCTGCGTGCCCCCTGCAGGGCGCGCTCTGTGATCAGCGAGTCTATGAGACTCGCCTGATCACAGATCGGAGTAAGCGGTCGATCCCGACCCCTTACCACATATGATCAGCTGTCAGCCAATGACAGCTGATCATGTGATGTCAATAGAGCCGGTAATCTGCTATTTTTTCTCCTTGCGTTGACAGCGTGAGGAGGAAAAAAAATCACCGGTGGCCGTAAGAGGGACATTAGTCCCGATCACGCGATCATCAGTGCCCACCTGTGCCCCCTGCCAGTGACACCTAGCAATAGGCAGCAGTGCTGCCTACCAGTGCCCACTAGCGTCACCCATCACTGCCCACAGTGCCACCCATCAGTGCCCACAATCAGTGCCACAACAACAGTGCTGCACATCAGTGCCACCTATCAGTGCCCATCAGTGTCACCTACCAGTGCCCATAAGTGCCCAGTGCCACCCATCAGTGCCACCCATCAGTGCCCCCCATCAGTGGTACCTATCAGTGCCCATCATCCGTGCCACCCATCAGCGCCCATCAGTGGCCATCAGTGCCACCTTATCTGTGCCCATCAGTACCCCCTTATCTGTCCCCATCAGTGCCGCCTTAACTGTGCCTATCAGTGCCGCCTTAACTGTGCCCATCAGTGCAGCCTATCAGTGCCCACCAGTGCCGCCTCATCAGCGCATACCAATGAAGGAGAAAGATTACCTGTTTGCAAAATTTTATAACAAACTATGAAACATGATTTTTTTTCTTCAAAATTTCCATCTTTTTTTGTTTGTTTAGCAAAAAATAAAAATCCCAGCTGTGATTAAATACCACCAAAAGAAAGCTCTGTTTGTGGGGGAAAAAAATGATAAAAACTTCATTTGGGTACAGTGTTGTATGACCGCGCAATTGTCATTCAAAGTGCGTCAGCGCTGAAAATTGGTCTGGGCAGGAGGGGGGTTTAAGTGCCCAGTAAGCAAGTGGTTAAAGGGGTCTTCTAGCCCAGTGGTTCTCAACCTCAGTCCTCAAGTACCCCCAACGGGCCATGTTTTGGGAACTTCCCTTAAAAATATATAAAATGATAAAATAGCTCCTTTCAACACCATTGATTTAAAGCAGCTGTGCAAAGTAAAGGAAAACCTGAAAACATGGACCGTTGGGGTCACAGGGCGCTGTGAGTGGGTCATAAATCGCAGATTAGCCTCTGGCTCTGTCATCCTTCGCTCTGCTAATTGTCCATCATTTCTCCGGAGTGACAGGAGAGAGGGGCATGGGTCATATAATAATAAGTCCCTAGTGGTCAACTATGGTCAGAGGTCAGAGGTCACCCCAATCTTGTCCCTGCACTGATTGTCACCACACACCACATTAAATATCCAGACAACTGTGCAAGGAAATTATTTATTTTTTTGTTTCCTCAGATTTTAATTTTAGAGTTTGTATAACAAATTTATATTTATATTACACACACACACCTACATATATATATATATATATATATATATATATATATATATATATATATATATATATATATATATATATATATATAGATAGATAGATAGATAGATAGATAGATAGATAGATAGATAGATAGATAGATAGATAGATAGATAGATAGATAGGTATAGCTATAGATAGATATGGATTTATATATAAATATATATATATATATATATATATATATATATATATATATATATATATATATATATATATATATAAATCCATATCTCCATATCCATATCATGTGTATGTATGTGTATATATATATATATATATATATATATATATATATATGTATATGTATGTGTGTGTGTCTGTATATATATATATATATATATGTGTGTGTGTGTATATATATATATATATATATATATATATATATATATATATATATGTGTGTGTGTATATATATATATATATATATATATATATATATATATATATATATATATATATATATATATATATATATATATATATATATATATATATGTGTGTGTGTATATATATATATATATATATATATATATATATGTGTGTGTGTGTGTATATATATATATATATGTATGTATGTGTATATATATATATGTATATATATATATATATATATATATATATATATATATATATATATATGTATGTATATATATATATATATATATATATAAATTTGTTATACAAACTCTAAAATTAAAATCTGAGGAAACAAACATTTTTTATATATATAGATATAGATATCTATATCTATATAAAACAAGAAAAAAAAAAAAAAAAAAAAACAATAACAAACATAAAGAAAGAAAACAAAACACACAAAAAAATAACAAACATAAAAAAAAAAACATCTGGTTTTATCTCTCAGATGGTATGTGGAGAAAAAATAAACAGGCTCCAGCAGCATTGCAGCCCTTCCCACTATCTGCAATGCTGCTGGAGCCTGTTTATTTTTTCTCCACATACCATCTGAGAGATAAAACCAGCCTCCACTCCAGTTTGATGCGTGGCGCACTGTTCCCTCTGATTCGCACCTTGGCCATCCTTTGTGAGGACCCACCTGGCGGCCCCGGGAGATCCATGCAGAGTTTGACCCAGAAGGTTCGCAGAGTCGTGATGTCCGCTTCCAGGCCCTGAGAGGCAACCCGCTCGAGTGATTCCCTGTCGCTGACAAGGGAGTCCAATTTATCTGGTAAGAGTTTCTTACACATCATTTCTACCAAGACACATGCAGTTGTTGGATACAATTTTTGGATGATTTGACGATCTACCTGTGTTTGAGCATTTGCTGTCACACGTTTATATATTATTTCCGATGGTATATTTTCACAAAGCAGAGACCCTGGAGAATAAAATGATTGTAGTTCCCCCCCTTTTTTTTTTCTTGTAATCATAATAACTGTGCACATGTTTAAAAACCCCTAAATTAAATTTTAGTGCACACAAAATTTAGGGTACCAAAGTTTATTGTCATCTCTTGCAGTTTTAAAGGCTTGACATGTTGGGTATCTATTTACTCATCTCTCGTCTTTTACATTTTGAAATTTTTTTATTTCCCTAAAATAACTTTAGTGTATTTTTTACTGAAATTATGGGCTTGATAAACTGTTAACCGGCTAATATTGAGTGACATTAAAAAAAAGTGGAACTACCACAATTTTATTCCCCAGGGTCTCTGTTTTTAGAAAATACATCTTTTTTTTTTTCTTTTTTGGGGTTACTAATATTCAGGCCTAAAATGATTTTTATTTTTGATGTGTGCAAAAAAAAAAAAAAAAAACTGCCCTTACAGTGAAAGGGTTAAAGCCCTTGCTATCAGTCACCATTTATAAATGGCGGTGGTAGACAAGTGGTTAATTACCAGATGTGCCATGTAATACCTAGTCTGGCGCTCGCTATGATAGCGACTTTTAAAGCGGAGTATTTCTTTTGTTTTTCAGGTGAAAATTGCAGAAGCTTCATCACACTCACACCTCCAGCAGACCGAGGTAACATTTCCCTTTTTTTTTCTGTAATTGATTGTTTTTTTTGTGTGCTGACGCTTTAAATGTTAAATTTTACCCTTTTTTGGGCTGACTTTTTTTTTTTTTTATTTATATATATATATATATATATTTCTGTAAAAAAAAAAAATACAATATAAAAGCAGACTAATAAGGGGGTATGCTTTGGTACAAGAACAGATCCAAGATATATGAAGGGTGCCTTGTAACCCTTTAAAGCCCATCACTTTAATCTGCTGCTATTTTCCCTTCCCTGGAGATGATGCACAAGAAAGCCTGCAAACAGCTGTGAGAACAGGCCTCGCCATGGTCCACCAAAGAAGTTGAGGTCACGTGCTCAGCGTCATATCCAGAGGTTGTCTTTGGGAAATAGACGTATGAGTGCTGCCAGCATTGCTGCAGAGGTTGAAGGGGTGGGGGGTCAGCCTGTCAGTGCTCAGACCATACGCCGCACGCTGCATCAAATTGGTCTGCATGGCTGTCATCCCAGAAGGAAGCCTCTTCTAAAGATGATGCACAAGAAAGCCTGCAAACAGTTTGCTGAAGACAAGCAGACTAAGGACATGGATTACTGGAACCATGTCCTGTGGTCTGATGAGACCAAGATAAACTTATTTGGTTCAGATGGTGACAAGCGCGTGTGGGGGCAACCAGGTGAGGAGTACAAAGACAAGTGTGTCTTGCCTACAGTCAAGCATGGCAGTGGCGTCACTAGGGTCGGTGTCACCCGGTGCGATAAAACATGGTGTCACCCCCCCCACTCCAACTATAGTCGCCCCCCAGTACAGACCCCCCTCCACTAAGTAAAGACCCCCCCCATCAGTGCAGACCCTCTACGAAGTATAAACCCCCTCCATCAGTATAGACCACCCCCCTCGGTACAGACCCCCCTCCTACAGTATAGACCCCCCCCCTCCCTCAACAAACCACCCCCCTCCATTAGTACAGACCACCCCCCCTCCATTAGTACAGACCCCCCCAGAACAAACCACCCCCCCTCCATTAGTACAGCCCCCCCAGAACAAACCACTCCCCTCTATAAGTACAGACCCCCCCAGAACAAACCACCCCCCTCCATTAGTACAGACCCCCCCAGAACAAACCACCCCACCATTAGTACCGACTCCCCCCCAGAACAAACCACCCCCCTCCTCCATTAATACAAACCAGCCCCCTCCATTAGTACAGACCCCCCCAGAACAAACCACCTCCCTACATTAGTACAGAACCCCTCAAAACAAACCACCCCCCTCCATTAGTACAGACCACCCCCCCTCCATAAGTACAGCCCCCCCAGAACAAACCACCCCCCTCTATAAGTACAGACCTCCCCCCCCCCCAGGACAAACCACCCCCTTCCATATGATATAGCTGTAACCAGCAGCATAAACCAACCTCATCAGCAAGCCCCCCCCACAACATCTCACCTCAGGCAGCGGAGGACATCCCTCTCATCTCAAGCCGACACCCCCTGCCCGTTTGGGCGGCTCAGGTGCACAGAACACCCCGCTGCGGAAGAGGAGAGGACAGTGTGCAGTCGTGCCGCCCGGGTGGAAAGCAGCTGCAGATTGAGACAGGCTTGGGCAGGAGTCAGAGACAGAGGAGGAGGAGAACACATGGCAGGCACGGCCGCGGCGCTGGAGGTGTGTCCCGGCTGAAGGAAAAAAAAAAAACTGCCAAAGGGAGCCAGGGCTTTCATTACCCTCGGGATGGCATCACCCCTCCAGTGGGTGGCACCCGGTGCAGACCGCACCCCCCGCCCCTGTCTAGCAACGCCACTGAAGCATGGTGGTGGGAGTGTCATGGTCTGGGGCTACATGAGTGCTGCCGGCACTGGGGAGCTACAGATCATTGAGGGAACCATGAATGCCAACATGTACTGTGACATACTGAAGCAGAGCATGATCCCCTCCCTTCAGAGACTGGGCCGCAGGGCAGTATTCCAACATGATAACCACCCCAAACACACCTCCAAGATGACCACTGCCTTGCTAAAGAAGCTGAGGGTAAAGGTAATGGACTGACCAAGCATGTCTCCAGACCTAAATTGAGCATCTGTGGGGCATCCTCAAACAGAAGGTGGAGGAGCGCAAGGTCTCTAACATCCACCAGCTCTGTGATGTCATCATGGAGGAGGGGAAGAGGACTCCAGTGGCAACCTGTGAAGCTCTGGTGATCTCCATGCCCAAGAGGGTTAAGGCAGTGCTGAAAAATAATGGCGGCCACACAAAATATTGACACTTTGGGCCCAATTTGGACATTTTCACTTAGGGGTGTACTCACTTTAGTTGCCAGCGGTTTAGACATTAATGGCTGTGTGTTGAGTTGTTTTGAGGGGGCAGCTTGGTGCCGGCTGGCTGGGAGGAAAATTGCAGTGATCAGTGCTAAAAACATGCACTGTCACTGTACTAATAACACTGGCAGGGAAGGGTTTAACATCAGGGGTGATCAAAGGGTTAAATGTTTGCCTAGGGAGTGTTTGCTTAGCAGAAACACAGGATCACTACCTTCCCTTTTCACAGAATGGTGATCTGCCTTGTTTACATAGACTGCCGTTCTGCTTCTCTCCCAAATGATCAGCGGGTCCCGGCGGACATCGAGTCCACCGGACCCGCTGATTGGCTCCCGCTGTGTCCAATCATGCCAGCCAGTGTACATGCGTGCCCCAGACCCGGAAGTGCAGGACCACGTACAGGTATGTGATTCAGCGCAGGGGAACCACCTTGCCGCCGTATATGTACTGTATACGGTCGGCAAGCAGTTAAAGTTATGGAAAAATTTGATTCTAAATTTTTTTTTTAATTGATTGAATGTGTTTTATATCAAAAAGTAGAAAATATTGGGGGGGGGGGTTTCCAAAATTTTCGGTCTCAAATTGTTTATATAATAATCAATCGTGGTGATCAAATACCACCAAAAGAAAGCTCTATTTGTGTGAAAAAAAATTATATACATTTTATTTGGGTACAGCGTTCCATGACCGTGCAATTGCAATTTAAAATAGCGCAGTGCTACTTGGAGGTCAAGTTGTTAAAGGGATGGGACATTTTTATTGTTGTATTAAACCGCATTGCATACTAGCACATTATGACAGACTTACCTAAAAAAAACGCAGCCCTACAGCGGCACGCTGTCACCCATGAAGGAGCTTCCATCTTCACCCGGTCTTCTTTTAGGGCCCGCGGACTTCAGCGATATGAATGGCCTAGCCCACGATGACGTCACTCCCGCGCATACACAGGGGAGTCACTGTTTACGGCACGGCTCTGAAGGAACGGCACGGGTATGCTGTTCCTTTCAGAGTGCATGCGCCGGTGATGTCATCAGCTACATCTAAAGTAAGTATCTCCTAAACTGCGCATGTTTAGGAGATATTTACAGGATCTATAAATAAGTCTTATTATAGGATCACCTATAGGTAAACATCATACATGGGAGTTACTCCCACTTTAAGTATTTTTAAAAAAAAAAATCACTGCTGTCTGAATTGAATTTTTTCTTTTTTATGCATTGGTACACGTTTGGACAAGTGTCCTCTCCCATGCAATTTTTTGTTGGCACCCCCTTGTCTGTTAGCCCGGAAAATAGGACTTTTTAATGGATTCGACTGCATTGATTTCAATAGGGTTTGCCTTCTGAATTTTGCAGTTTGCCAAACCCTGCTTGGACCGAGCCCAGGGAAGTTAATTTCATCACTACACAGGGGGGGGGGGGTGTGAGTCTCTTGAAGCACTGGGGTTCTGGGAACACAACTACAGAGGAGTGTGAGTCTTTTACAGCACTGGGGTTCTGGGAACACAACTACAGAGGAGTGTGAGTCTTTTACAGCACTGGGGGTCTGGGAACACAAATACAGAGGAGTGTGAATCTTTTACAGCACTGGGGTTCTGGGAACACAACTACAGAGGAGTGCGAGTCTTTTACAGCACTGGGGGTCTGGGAACACAACTACAAAGCAGTGTGAGTCTTTTACAGCACTGGGATTCTGGAAACACAACTACAGAGGAGTGTGAGTCTTTTACAGCACTGGGGTTCTGGGAGCACAACTACAGAGGAGTGTGAGTCTTTTACAGCACTGGGGTTCTGGGAACACAACTACAGAGGAGTATGAGTCTTTTAAAGCACTGGGTTTCTGGGAACACAACTACAGAGGAGTGTGTCTCTTTTAGATCCCCATCAGATCCCCCTGAGCTCCTCCACAGCTATCCCGCAGTACACTCCTTAAGCGTCACCCCTGCTGTCTTGCTGGGTCCCTGGCTTGACACTCGCTGAAGCTTTCACACTTCTTCACCGTGCCCGGCTGGTGAGAAGACTGCTCTGGCACTTGAAAAAGTGCTCAAAAACACGACATTCAGGTGTGACTGCAGCTCCAAAACCTAAACAATCCATTGCATTTCCATCAAATCAGGCACTACACAGGTGATCCAAAGGCGACTGCACAATCAGATTGTATGGTCACCTTTAACCACTTACGGACCGCCGCACACCGATATACGTCCTAACTTTGAAGAGGAATATCGTTGTTATGGCAGCAGCTAGCTGCCATAACCCCGGTATCCTTTTCTTCGGCCGGCGGCCCACTTTACTGATAAGAGTGGTCTCTGCGGCGGATTCGCCTTGAGATCACTTTTATCGGTGGCGGGGGAGGGGCCCCCCCTCCCGCCGCGCTCTGGTGCCCTTTGCCGCTTACCGGAGCCGTCGGCAGCGGCGGAGGCGATCGGATGTTACGCCTTGCTTGACATGGAGACGAGTAAGGGGAAGATGGCCTCCACCCATCTCCATAACATTGCAGGGTGGAAGCGACGTCAAAACGTCACTTCCGCCCATAGCTCTTAAAGGGCCTTTTTTTTTTATTGCATTTTAGTGTAAATATGAGATCTGGGGTCTTTTTGACCGCGTGCAAAAGCGAACGCATACGTGAGTAGTGCCCGCATATGAAAACGGTGTTCAAACCACACATGTGAGGTATCAGCGCGATCGGTAGAGCGAGAGCAATAATTCTAGCCCTGGACCTCCTCTGTAACTCAAGACATGCAACCTGTAAATTTTTTTAAACGCCGCCTATGGAGATTTTTAAGGGTAAAAGTTTGTCACCATTCCACGAGCGGGCGCAATTTTGAACCGTGACATGTTGGGTATACATTTACTTGGCGTAACATTATCTTTCACAATATAAAAAAAAAATTGGGTTAACTTTACTGTTGTCTTTATTTTTTAATTCAAAAAAGTGTATTTTTCCCCCAAAAAAAGTGTATTTTTTCCAAAAAAAAAAGTGTATTTTTTCCAAAAAAAAAAGTGTATTTTTTCCCAAAAAAAGTGTATTTTTTCCAAAAAAAAAGCGTGCTTGTAAGACGGCTGCGCAAATACGGTGTGACATAAAGTATTGCAATGACCCCCATTTTATTCTCTAGGGTGTTAGAAAAAAAATGTATAATGTTTTGGGGTTCTAAGTAGTTTTTTAGCAAAAAAAAGTTTAACTTGTAAACAACAAATCTCAAAAAGAGGCTCGGTCCTTAAGTGGTTAAATAGAAAGGCAGGGATGGGAATGGCTGTGTGATGAGAGGCGGCCGACACCCAGAGCTTCCAGACTTGAGCAGCAACCAAATAAGAACAGATTGTCAGTCTGTGGGACCACAAGTAACAGACCAGCCTTGGATGTCTATGGAATGATAGGTGGCAGATCAGCTTTGCAGACCGTCCAGTCTATGGACTTCTACTGATAAGGCTAGATTGTTACATGTTAGTTATCAGACCCACCACACTCTGCAACTGGTGGAAGGAGGAGGAGGATCACGTGGAAATGATCTAAGAGGAGGAGGAGGAGGAGGAAGGGGAGTTTGTATAAATTAACTTTAGATCCTCTACAAACAGTTTTGGCGGGTGTTTCCTCCCAACAGTGTCTGCATTCCTGAAGGTTTCAACTTCAGTTCCCCTCGAGCTGGTTGCAATGGCATCTGCTGATCTGAGAGAGGATCTGAGCTGCTCCATCTGTCTAAACATTTATACGGATCCGGTAACGCTGAGATGTGGACACAATTTCTGCCGGGTTTGCATTGATCGTGTGCTGGACACTCAGGAGGCCTCTGGAGGTTATTCCTGTCCGGAGTGCAGAGAGGAGTTCCGGAAACGTCCTGCACTGAGGAAGAACATAACGTTGTGTAATATAACAGAGAAAATGTCACCTGCCCCAACTCCGCAAGGACCAGCGGGGACCTTCTGTACCCACTGCATCCATGCTCATGTTCCTGCTGCCAAGTCCTGCCTGCACTGTGAGGCCCATCTATGTGCTGATCATCTGAAAATCCACAGCAAGTCCCCAGAACACGTCCTACTGGATCCCAGCACCTCCATGGAGAACCGGAGATGCTCCATCCACAGAGAGCCCCTGAGATATTTCTGCATTAATGACAAGGTTTGCATCTGTGTGTCCTGCAGTCTGGCCGGACAACACCGAGGGCATTGGGTGGATATGCTAGATGAGGCCTCCAGGAAGAAGAAGGAGGACCTGAGAAAAGTTTCTGAGAAACTGATCTCAAAGTTTCAGGAGGTTAAAGAAAAAATTGAGGGACTTCAAAAACAATGGAGGAAAAGTCAAGAAAAAACTGCTGATTTCAAGAAGAGAGCCACCACCGCCTTCAGAGACCTCAGATCATTTGTGGAGCACCTCGAGAAAAAGGTCCTGGCTGAGATATCCCAGCAGGAAGAGCAGGGGTCACAACTTGTCTCAAATATGATCCATGAGCTAGAAGCAAAGAGAGATGAGTTGGCCAGGAAGATGCTTCACGTTGAGAAGCTGTTCAATGTGGTGGATCCACTGATTGTCCTACAGGATCTGGAGACCAGTAGAAGTGACTTTCGTGACATGAAACCTATAGATGATATGAACTTGGATATAACTCACAAGAAGGTCTATGCTGCAGATGAGCTGGACGAGAGTCCAATCACTGCGAAGGTCCAAACTTTATCCCTCATATTGAAAGATCTGAAGTGTGGAGTCACACGGGAGCCAACCAAGCTATCGCTAACTAAAAATCCAGCTTGTCATTGCATCAAAGTGTCTGATGACCTGAAACCTTTATCTGTATCCATAGGTGGCCACTGTAACTATAAACTTGCTATGAGCACCAGGATCTTTTCTTCAGGAACACATTACTGGGAAGTTGAGGTTGGTGGACGGGGAAGTATAGGGGTCTGCTATGCCAGTCTGATCAATGAACAATCCAAAATTGAGAAAAATAGACAGTCCTGGTGGTTGAGCAAATCTACATGCGATGGCTGGTCAAGTATCATATGTTTAAGAACCATACATGACAACTATGAGAGCCGCCTACCCACCAACCCTTCCAGTTATAAATTCAGAATCTATCTGGATTACGATGCCGGGCGGATCTCCTTCTATGAGCTCTGCACCCCGATCCGACACCTGTACACCTTCACCGCCAAATTCACAGAGCCCCTCCATGCCGCCTTTTATGGCTATGATACAACATTCAAAATTAACTAGAGGAAAAAACAAGATGTCCAGATTGGTGTACCCATCAGTCGAATGTCAAACAAATTTAAAGTGCGCTAAAAGGCAAAGATCTTACCCCCCCAGGCTTTGACGCCAAAGAGGATATTGTCACCTTCCTTCCACGAGACTCTGGGAATGAGGAGGATCCCGAATAACATGGAGGTAACGCTCCTGAATTATGCGTTTTCTAATGAAATTTGGGATACTGAGCATTTCCAGGATCTTGCTGGAAGGATGGTCATGTCCCCTTCTCCTTGGCTCACCCCCACCTTCTTGAAGCCAGGGGTAAGGGCAGTACATTTTCTAACTTTTTTCCCGCAGGTGCTTCCTTTCCATTCTAATGCGATTCGTCATGGGTGGAGGGAAACCTCATGTAATAAGAAAGCTTTGCGCTCCAAACCTGCCATATCTAACCACTTCCTGAAAATGCGGGTTGACTGGCGCTCATGTTATCCAATTGGTTTTTATTATTTTGAATTTCTGACCATTTTCACATGGAGAAGTTGGAAATGGTGGTCTCAATTTTTCTCCAATGATAGATTTCCTATGGGGGGGGGGGTTCCCTGTTTTACTATTGCTATTCCACCCTGGGGGGGGGGGGGTGTATTTATAATAAAAAAAACTCAGTTACTTGTTAAGTTAAACTGCATGTACATTCATCTTGTTCAAATTGGGGTAAAAAAGCGAATGTTCTGAAGCTACATTTTTTGCAGTTTGAATGTTAATCATTGAAAAAAAAAAAGTGAGAATTGGGAAAATACTGCATTGTGGCCACTAGATGGTTAAAGAGCATACTTATTTCCTATGATATTCAGCTCCAACTAGTGGCTATGTTGTAGTATTTTTTTTCTCCGATTTTTCTTTCCCAATGATTTACATTCAAACTGTAGAGTATATAGCCAGGGAACATTTTTTTTATTTCCCCTCATTCGCACATATGCAGCTTCCCAGGATGAATAGCTCTTTGAATTTTTCATAAATACACCCCTAGGTGGTATATCAGATGAAAGCTCTGAAGCTGTCCTATAATTTAAACTGGTTGAACCCTTGTGGTATCAATACAGAATTGGTGTTGTAGCAGGGGGCGGGGTCTGTTTTCAGGCAAAGTCACTGATTGGCTGCTTTTTTTTTTAAAAGGCTGCCTTCACATACCACCAGGGAACCGGTATCACGAGAGATTTTGCAGCAGTTTTGATTTTTTTTTTTTTTTTTTTTGAGTTTTGAGTTTTGTCTGTGAGGTGGGAACTGGTAACTCAGATGTACAACAGGGTTTAGGTTATTAGGGTACACTTTATGGCCGCGATGTAGCTGTTGTGGGACTACGTTTCCCATGACGCATTGCAAGCTGGCTGGCAGTTACAATTACTCCCAGAGGCATGATGGGACTGCAACAGCTGGAGGGCCCCAGGTTGCCTACCCCTGCTTTATGGGGTGTATTTTTTTTTTTTTTTATCATAAATTTGCAGAGCTATTTATCCTGTGAAGCCACGTGTACAGACAATCCGTGTGAATGGGGGAAAAAAACTAATGTTTGGCTATTTTCTCTCCAGGTCAAATGTTGAGCTTCATACAGAACAAAGTTAATCTGGAAAATACTGCACTGTGGCCACTAAAAGGAGCTGATGATCACGGTAAAGAAGTATTTCTTTTCTAGGATCATCCGCTCCATCTAGTGGCCATATTGCAGTATTTTCCTGATTTTTCTCTATTCTGTATGAATGAAAAACATTCGACCTGGAGAGAGAATAGGCTAATAATGTTTATTTTGAACCCCATTTGCACAGAATAGATGAACATGATGTGTCACAGGACAAAAAGCTCTGCTTTTTTTTTTTTTTTTTTTTTTTTTTTTACATATAAACACATCCCTATCCTGTATCTGCTGTTTTAGGATTTTTCCTATTGTTGAGTTGGAAGTTTGGATTCTGTTCCCTCCTTACTCCCTTTTCTTTCCCTCCTGCGCTCCACTGATATCAGCAATTACTATTTATTTATTTCAACGGTCATTATAATACTGAGCTCTGAACTTGTTCCTGTTGATAAGTTTAGTTATCCGGTGTTTCTGTTAGTAAGCTTAGACTTGTTTGCATTGGCTGAAATCATGGGTGACGCAGCATGGCCATTGGCCCCATGGCGGACCCAACTTTTTTTGGGGGGGGGGGGGGGGGGCGGCAGTTGTGTTTTTTTTTTTTTTTTTTTTTTTTTTTTTCTTGTTCTCTCGTTGTGATAAAAGTGAGTACATAATACGAACAATTCACCCAAAACTAATAATTCAGTTATAATTAGTTGGAGCCGCTCCTTGATTCAACAAATGGATTCTTGCAACCCATTGAGATTCCAGTAGTGAGATCTGTTTGATTTTGCTTTGTCTGATCTCCTGCTATGCAGTCTCACTTCTCTCGCTGCACTTCTATAATGTAGCAAAAAAAGAGAAAGGTGGAGATTGAATTGAGTCCCATTCACAATGAGCACAGCAGGCAGGTGATCATCTACCAAAATGAGAAATCTGCCTTCTCTGTACCGCACCGGTCATATATGTTCGGGGAAAAGGCTTCACATGTCATATGGGAATATATTGTATTCATATAGAAGATGTTATGTGGTCTATATATTGGATTGTTATGTTCACTATTAGCAATAAATACATTTTCTGCATGTCCGTCTGCCTGCTTTCTGTCTAGTAATATTGTAGGAAATTTATTTTGTGAATAGCGAGCTGGGGAAGGACTACAAGTCCCAGGATGATAGCACTGCTATTTCACAGCAGTCTGTAGATCTACTGAATAAAGTATATATTAAAAAAAAAAATCACTTATTACGTTTCCTTCACATCACACACAGGTACACAGGAGTGCGAGTTACTTGCAGCACTGGGGTTCTGGCAACAGAGGTACTCAGGCTGTGTGAGTCTCTTGCAGCACTGGGGTCCTGACAGCAGAGGTACTCAGGATGTGAGTCTCTTGCAGCACTGGGGTTCTGGCAGCAGAGGTATCAGGATGTGAGTCTCTTGCGGCGCTCGGGTTCTGGCAGCAGAGGTACTCAGGATGTGTGAGTCTCTTGCGGCGCTCGGGTTCTGGCAGCAGAGGTACTCAGGATGTGTGAGTCTCTTGCAGCACTGGGGTTCTGGCAGCAGAGGTATCAGGATGTGAGTCTCTTGCAGCGCTCGGGTTCTGGCAGCAGAGGTACTCAGGATGTGTGAGTCTCTTGCGGCGCTCGGGTTCTGGCAGCAGAGGTACTCAGGATGTGTGAGTCTCTTGCGGCGCTCGGGTTCTGGCAGCAGAGGTACTCAGGATGTGAGTCTCTTGCAGCACTGGGGTTCTGGCAGCAGAGGTATCAGGATGTGAGTCTCTTGCAGCACTGGGGTTCTGGCAGCAGAGGTACTCAGGATGTGAGTCTCTTGCAGCACTGGGGTTCTGGCAGCAGAGGTACTCAGGATGTGAGTCTCTTGCAGCACTGAGGTCCTGGCAGCAGAGGTACTCAGGATGTGAGTCTCTTGCAGCACTGGGGTCCTGACAGCAGAGGTACTCGGGATGTGAGTCTCTTGCAGCACTGGGGTTCTGGCAGCAGAGGTATCAGGATGTGAGTCTCTTGCAGCACTGGGGTTCTGGCAGCAGAGGTACTCGGGCTGTGTGAGTCTCTTGCAGCACTGGGGTTCTGGCAGCAGAGGTACTCGGGCTGTGTGAGTCTCTTGCAGCACTGGGGTCCTGACAGCAGAGGTACTCGGGATGTGAGTCTCTTGCAGCACTGAGGTCCTGGCAGCAGAGGTACTCAGGCTGTGAGTCTCTTGCAGCACTGGGGTTCTGGCAGCAGAGGTACTCGGGCTGTGTGAGTCTCTTGCAGCACTGGGGTCCTGACAGCAGAGGTACTCGGGATGTGAGTCTCTTGCAGCACTGAGGTCCTGGCAGCAGAGGTACTCAGGCTGTGAGTCTCTTGCAGCACTGGGGTTCTGGCAGCAGAGGTACTCAGGATGTGAGTCTCTTGCAGCACTGGGGTTCTGGCAGCAGAGGTACTCAGGCTGTGAGTCTCTTGCAGCACTGGGGTCCTGGATACACAGAAACAAGAGCCCCCGGAAGCACTGGGAGACAGGAGTGTAGGATCACTGAGAGCTCACCGGGAGTACCCTGGTCACACAGGGGCAGGAATGCTGGAAGCCCTACTGGGGCCGGGACAAGGAGTGGGCAGGAGGGCGGCTGCCCTGGGCACTGTGGTATCATGTGAGGTGAAGGGGGACCGCAAGGAGGTTGAGGGGGGGGGGGGGGGGGTTGTGTTGGGAGGAGGAATTTGGAGGGCAGCAGGGGGAAAAGACTTGTTCTAGGAGGGGGAATATGGGGGTGGGGGGGTTGCTAGGAGTGATGATTTGGGTTGGGAGGGGGAAGGGAGAAGAGCATTTGTGCTAGCAGGGAATTGGGAGGTTGTGCAAGAAGAGGGGATATGGTAGACGGGGTCGAGGATTGTGCCGCGATGTCCGCCGGGCACCCGCGATTGCCGGGTAACAGAGCAGGAGCGTGGATCTGTGCATGTAAACACAGATCCACGTCCTGTCAGAGAGGAGAGGAGACCGATGGCGTGTCCCTTGTACATAGGGACAGCGATCGGTCACCTCCCCCAGTCAGTCCCCTCCCCCCACAGTTAGAATCACCTCCTTAGGTCATACATTAACCCCTCGAGCGCCCCCTAGTGTTAACCCCTTCCCTGCCAGTCACATTTACACAGTAATCAATGCAATTTTATAGCATTGATCGCTGTATAAGTGTGAATGGTCCCAAAAATGTGTCAAAAGTGTCCGATGTGTCCGCCGCAATATCGCAGTCACAATAAAAATTGCAGATCGCCACCATTACTAGTAAAAAATAAATATATAATAAAAATGCTATAAATCTATCCCCTATTTTGTAGATGCTATAACTTTTGCGCAAACCAATCAATATACGCTTATCGCATTTTTTTTTTACCAAAAATATGTAGAAGAATACATATCGCCCTAAACTGAGGAAAAATCTTGTTAAAAAAAAAAAAAAAATTGGATATTTATTATAGCAAAAAGTAAAAAATATTGTGTTTTTTCAAAATTGTCGCTCTTCTTTTGTTTATAGCGCAATAAATAAAAACCGCAGAGGTGATCAAATACCACCAAAAGAAAGCTCTATTTGTGGGGAAAAAATGATAAAAATTTAATTAGGGTGCAGTGTAACATGACCGCGCAATTGTCATTCAAAATGCGACAGCGCTGAAAACTGAAAAATGGCTTGGGCAGAAAGGGGGTGTAAGTGCCCGGTATTGAGGTGGTTAATGAATTAAAAAAAAAAAAGCACAATAGTTACCCCATTTTTTTATAAAATTTGAAAGATGATGTTATGCCGAGTAAATAGATACCTAACATGTCACCCTTTACAATTGCGCACGCTCATGGAATGGCGACAAACGACAGTACTTCAAAATCTCCATAGGCAACACTTTGACTGGCAGGAACACCGGGGATTTCACACAAAGGAAGCAACACAAAGAGAACAGGATACTTTCTCATACAAGTACAGCAGGCACGAACCAGGAATGAAGGTGGTAGAAAATCGCTGCAAAAAAAAAAAACTTTCCCCTGTAAGACAAAGGCATAATGTGCTAGTATGCATCACATACTAGCACAATGTGAAAGACGAAGCCCTCCAGTGCTGCGCTGACATCTTCCCTGGTCTTCCTTCCGGGTTCGCGGCCTCCGGCTGCATGAGTGGCCAGGGGCCTGATGATGTCACTCCTCCCACGCCTTTGGCTTACGGCACGGTATGCCAGACCTTCAGAGCGCATGCGCCGGTGACTTGTACAGTTTAGGAGATATTCACCGTTTCTACCGGTAAGCCTTAGGCTTTGGGTGCAGGCGCAACTGTGGGCACCCGGCTGTGACAGATCGCAGCTTTACAGCCGGATGCCCGCTGTGCATGCACAAGCCACGCGGCACTCTGAATGGTCCCGTAGTCTTCTGGGACCTGTGATGTGTGTGCGGGGGGGGGGGAGGTGGGAAAGTGCCAAATGTGGCAGTGGAGTGTGAGAGGGTGGAAACAAGCCGGGCTTCCCCTTTTGAGTGCAGCTCCACTTTGAGCCCACCACACATTATACAATCTGTACAATCTCCCTTGGGTATACAAACTACTATGCCAAGCAAGACCGGCATGGTTGGATTGATTGGAAAGATTAGGTAGGTCCTCATATAACACAGTTTTCATAAATCTGAAATTGAGATAAAGGAGATTGTACAATCAGATTGTAATGTGTGGTGAGCTTTAGACTTACCAAAACTGTGTAATATGTGAGGACAAACCTAAACACTCCATTGCATTGGTATTAAATGAGACAGGCTCTTCCACTACGTAGTTGTATGATGTATGGTCACCTTTAAATTAAGATTGGTGGGAGGGGAGTGGCTGTATAGATGGATATAACAAACATCAGGTGAGAGGCACTTGATGCCCAGAGCTTCCAGTCTTAAGCCGCAGCCAGATAGGAACAGACCACCAGTCTGTGGGACTACAAGTAACAGATCAGCCTTGGATGTCTAGGGATTGATTGGTGGCAGATCAGCTTTGCAGACTGTCAAGTCTTTAGGACTTCTACCGATAAAACCGATATTGTTACATATTGGTGACCAGACCCACCACAATTTGCAACTGGTAGAAGGAGGAGGGTGGGGATTTTGTAGCTTTTGAACCACTAAAAAAAAAAGTTTTGGTGGGCAACTAAAGCTTCCTCCCAGCAGAGTCTGTCTTCTTGACAGTAAAGGGTTCAGCTTCATTTCTCCTTCTGTTGGCCACAATGGCATCTACTGGTCTGAAGGATGATCTGAGCTGCTCCATCTGCCTGAACGTTTATACGGATCCGGTAACGCTGAGATGTGGACACAACTTTTGCCGTGTCTGTATTAATCGTGTGCTGGATACCCAGGAGGCTTCTGGAGGGTATTCCTGCCCAGTGTGCAGGGAGGAGTTCCCGAAACCTCCTGCACTGAGGAGGAACATAACGTTGTGTAATATCACAGGGAAAATGTCACCTGCCCAGACTCCGCAAGGACCAGCAGGAACCTTCTGCACATACTGAATCCATGATCATGTTCCTGCTGCCAAGCCCTGCCTGCACTGCAAGGCCAATCTGTGTGCTGATCATCTGAGAGTCCACAGCAAGTCCCCAGAACAAGTCCTACTGGATCCCAGCACCTCCCTGGAGAACCGGAAATGCTCCATCCACAGAGAGCTCCTGAGATATTTCTGCACTAAGGACGCCGTTTGCATCTGTGTGTCCTGCAGTCTGGCCGGACAACACCGAGGACATCAGGTTGACATGCTAGATGAGGCCTCCAGGAAGAAGAAGGAGAATCTGAGAAATGTTTTGGAGAAACTGACCTCAAAGATTGAGGAGGTTGAGGAAAATGTTGAAAGGCTGCAAGAAAAATGGAGGAAAATTCAAGGAAAAACAACTGATTTGAGACAGAGAGCCACCACCGCCTTCGAAGACCTCAGATCATTAGTGGATCTCCTGGAGGAGAAGGTCCTGGCTGAGATCTCCCCGCAGGAAGAGCGGGTGTCACAATCCGTCTCTAATCTCATCCGTGATCTAGAATCAAAGCGAGACGAGTTGGCCAGAAAGGTGCTCCACGTTGAGAAGCTGTTCGATGTGATGGATCCACTGATCGTCCTACAGGATCTGGAGACCAGTAGAGGTGACTTTTGTGATACGAAACAAATAGATGATATGAACTTGGATATAACTCACAGGAAGGTCTATGCCACAGGCGAGCTGGATGAGAGCCGAATCACAGAGAAGGTCCAAACTTTATCCCTCCTATTGAAAGATCTGAAGTGTGGAGTCACATGGAGCCCGACCAAAAACTCTATGGGACACCTAAGCTACCCCAAGCAACACTATAACTAAATGGCGCTTAAAACCCTCGATGGTACCCTCCTGCCCGCTCTGTCTGGTACTGGTCCCAAAATGGTGCTGTAGCAGGGGTCGGGATCTGTTTTCATGCAGAGCCACTGATTGGCTGCTTTTTACACAGTCTGACTACACCTATCTGGTATCACAAGGGATTCTGCAATAGTACTGATTTTTTTGAGTTTTGTTTGTGAGATGTACAATAGAGTTTAGGTCCACTTAATTGGGTGTATTTAGAAATATTTGCAGAGCTATTCACCCTGTCACATTGCATATACATTTTGCTCTGTGCAAACGGGACACGTACGGGACATGAAAAGCTGTAGCTAGCTGCCATCTTGTGTGGAAGTAGCCATGACAGTTTGGCTAACCATGTAACCTCACAGAGAACTCTGAACTCCCTCCTTCCTCGTCTTAGGAATTCAAAGCTTTTTAAGTTCAACAGAAAAGGTTATCTCAACAGAGAAAACAGAACCAGGTTAGGTCAGTAGAAAACATTTGTTGTAAGGGCAGTGTTCAGGCCTGTCGTAAAACTGTCACCCTCCCCATTCAGAGACCAAACAGGCCTCGGCTGTAAATTTTCTGAATACACCTCAGTAGAATAAGTATGAAATTTCAGCATGTTTCATAACTTCTGACTTAGTAATAGCACAGCCATAATCTGGACATATTTAGTTTCCTCAGATAATATGGAACGTTTCAAGTCCAGACACCCCTATGTCAGGTCATATGGGAAACCCCTGGGACCACTTATTCCTCCAAAGCAGGCTATACGTTATAGAGATGGCATGTTTAGACTTGTTTTGAAGGAAATCTCAAGTTGAATAATAATATGGATATTTGGAGTCTGTAAACACTATAGATGCAGATATATGAATATGTATTACAAAATCTACCTGGGACGTGGTCATGAGTCATTTATTGCTAAAATTACGAGTCTCCCCCGGCTCGGTCTTTTAAACGGGGGTGGTGGCAGTTAAAGGGTTAATTGTGTAATTAGCCCAGTGACAATCACTCTCAGGCTGCTCGCACCTAGATGGTGGTCCCGCAAGCTGGAAAATCTTTGTGCTGGGCGCAGCTGAGAGTGGAATTGTTACGTAAGTGACAGCGTGGTGTGAGGTTGGCCAGTCCTTCGTTGCAAGTTAGCGAGGAGGGCGGGGATCTGACACCCGCGCTCGTCACAGGGGGGAATAAAATAAATATTATCAGGCCCCCTTAATTTCTCTCTAGGTCAAATGTTTACCTTCATACAGATTGGAGTTAATCAGGAAAATACCGCATTATGACCACTAGATGGAGCTGACGGTCACAGTAAGGAAGTCGTTATTTCCTATGATCATCAGCTCCATCTAGTGGCCATAACGCTGTATTTTCCTGAGTCACTTTATTCTGTATATATGAAAAACATTCGACCTGAAGAGAAAATAGGCCAATTACATTTATGTCCCCATGCACAGAATAGATGAACATGAAGTGTCACAGCTCTGTTTTTTTTTTGTTTTTTTTTAAATAAACACATCCTCTCAGCTATCCCATATCTGCTCTTTAGGATTTCTCCTATTGTTGAAATAGAAGTTTGGATTCTGTTCCCTCCTTCTTCCCTTTCCTCTAATGCTCCACTGATATATGAAATTACTGTTCATTTCTTTTAGTTGTCATTATCATATTGAGCTCTCAACTTGTTTCTGTTGGTAAGTTATCCAGTGTTTTCTGTTAGTAAGCCCAGACTTGTTCCTATTGGCTGAAATCATGGGTGACACAACGCAGTATGGTCATTGGCTCCATGGCGGACCCAGTGTTTTTTGTTTTGTGTTTTTTGTTTTGTCTTCTTTCTTCTTTCTTCTTTCTTCTTTCTTCTTTCTTCTTTCTTCTTTCTTCTTTCTTCTTTCTTCTTTCTTCTTTCTTCTTCTTCTTCTTCTTCTTTTTCTTTCTTCTTTTTCCTTCTTCTTCTTCTTTTTCCTTCTTCTTCTTCTTTTTCTTTCTTCTTCTTCTTCTTCTTCTTTTTTTTTTTTCTTCTTCTTTTTCAACACTGTGATTAAAGTGGCGAGTACAACACGAAAAATTCACCCAAAATTTAATATTTCAGTTCTAATTAGTTTGGTGAAGCTCGTTGGATCAACAAATGGGTTCCTTTTGAGATTCCAGTAGTGAGATCTATTTGAGTTGTCTGATTTCCTGTTATGCAGTCTCACTTCTCTTGCAGCACTTCCTATAAAGAATATAGGTGGAGAGTGAGACCCATTCACAATGGGTACTGCAGGCAGGCGGGGGATAGGAAGATGTAACTGTTGATCATCTACCGGGAACTGAGAAATCCACCTTCTCTGTACCGCACCGGTCATGTATGTTGGAGGAAAGGCTTCACATGTCATATGGGAATATATTTTATTCATATAGAAGGTATTCCGTGGTCTGTATATTTGTCATGTAATATAAATAATATATTGTCCGGCCGCCTGCTGTCTGTCTATTAACATTGCAGGAAATGTGTTTTGTGAACAGCAAGCTGCTGTAGGACTACAAGTCTCAGAATGATGCCACTGCTATTTTACAGCGGTCTGTAGATTTACTGTATCCGCATTACAGTGGAACCTCGGCGTGTGAGTAACGTGGTTTGCGAGCGTTTCCCAATACGAGCTATTTTTTTTTTAAAGTCCTGACTTGATTTGAAAGCGTTGTCTCGCAAGACAAGCAGGATTCAAGCCGCTGGGGTGTGCAGTACTACCACATTTGGCCAGTGGTGCGGGGGCGCCAGAGATGCTCGGAAACACTCAATCCCGCATGTCTCTGACGCCCCCCGCACCTCTGGCCACATGCGGTACTGCATAGACAAGCAGTGGCTGGGGAACGGATTATCTGAGTTTCCATTATTTCCTATGGGGGAAATTCGCTTTGATATAGGAGTGCTTCGGATTACAAGCATTCTTCTGGAAAGAATAATCAATTAACATATTTCCTTCATATCACAAACAAAAGTACAGAGCTGTGCAAGTTTCTTACAGCACTGGGGTTGTGGGAACACAGGAACGCCGGAGAGTGAGTCTCTTACAACACTGGATACCCTGCTATACAAGAGTGTATAGAGGGACTTTCTTACAGCACTGGAGATCTGAGGAAACGTGAGTAAGCGTCTCTTGCAGCACTGGAGTTCTGGATGCACAGTAACAAAACCCTGGGATGACTGAAGGATAGGAGTGTAGGAACACCGAGAGCCTACCAGGAGTACCCTGGGTGCAAGAACGTGTTCAGCTCTCATGACGTGCACAGGGGCGCGAGGGTCTCTGGAGACACCGAGAGCCCTGTGCCGTAAACCGTGGCTCCTCCACGTGGGAGTGACGTCATCGCAGCCCTGGCCAGTCCCACAGCCGGGGGGGGGGCCGCGGACCCAGAAGGAAGACCGGGTAAAGATGGAAGCAGCCTCCAGCGGTGACAGCGCATCGCTGGAAGGCTTCGTTTTCAGGTAAGTTTTCACATAATGTGCTAGTATGCGATGCATACTAGCACATTATGGCTTAGAAAAAAGGAAACTCCCAAAAATTGATGCGAAAAGATTGCCAACATCCCTAAATATATAGAAAGAGTAAACCTCAATAGTGGGATTTTAAAGGCAATTGAAAAAACTCTTAGAAAGAAATCTTTATAGAAGAATAAATAAAAAAATTGAATTTATTTGTACAAAGTTAAAAATAGATGGTAATGAAGGACATACAAAAAGGTGATAACAAAGGTAACATTATCAAGGATAATATTTAACAATTGTGGCAAAAACAGTTTTTGCCACAATTGTTAAATATTATCTTTGATTATGTTACCTTTTGTTATCACCTTTTTGTATGTCCTTCATTACCATCTATTTTTAACTTTGTACAAATAAATTCAATTTTTTTTATTTATTCTTCTATAAAGATTTCTTTCTAATGCCCCGTACACACAGTCGGATTTTCCGATGGAAAATGTGCGATCGGAGCGTGTTGTCGGAAATTCCAACCGTGTGTGGGCTCCATCGGACATTTTCCATCGGATTTTCCGATACACAAAGTTGGAGAGCAGGAGATAAAATTTTCCGACAACAAAATCCGTTGTCAGAATTTCCGATCGTGTGTACACAAATCCGACGGACAAAGTGCCACGCATGCTCAGAATAAATAAAGAGATGAAAGCTATTGGCCACTGCCCCGTTTATAGTCCCGACGTACGTGTTTTACGTCACCGCGTTCAGAACGATCGGATTTTCCGACAACTTTGTGTGACCGTGTGTATGCAAGACAAGTTTGAGCCAACATCCGTCGGAAAAAATCCTAGGATTTTGTTGTCGGAATGTCTGAACAAAGTCCGACCGTGTGTACGCCCTATTAGAAATCTTTATAGTAGAGTAAATAAAAAAAATTGAATTTATTTGTACAAAGTTAAAAATAGATGGTAATGAAGGACATACAAAAAGGTGATAACAAAGGTAACATAATCAAGGATAATATTTAACAATTGTGGCAAAAACAGTTTTTGCCACAATTGTTAAATATTATCCTTGATTTTGTTACCTTTGTTATCACCTTTTTGTATGTCCTTCATTACCATCTATTTTTAACTTTGTACAAATAAATTCAATTTTTTTTATTTATTCTTCTATAAAAAGGAAAATTTATTATCAAATACTTACCGTAATTTTCCTTTCCTGATGGACTCCATGGCAGCCTACGTGTGGGTTAACCCCGCCTCCTCTCCAATGCTATAGGACCCCATTCCCATAAATGAGTGCTCACCACTAGCTACTGCGTTCCGTAACTAGCCTACTCGTTGACCAATGGGTGGGAACTCCGTCTGCCATGGAGTCCATCAGGAAAGGAAAATTACGGTAAGTATTTGATAATAAATTTTCCTTTTTCCTGACAGACTCCATGGCAGCCTACGTGTGGGAAATAACTAGCCAACCACACGGGTGGGTATGCATGATCAAAACATAAATTTTAATTTGTCCTATCGGTCGATAGGATTTGTAACCCAAAGTTTACAGAGGATAGAGAGGCAGGCTCTATACAATAATGCAACATGAAGGTATTAATAGAAGCCCATGAAGCTGCCTTGCAGATGGTATCTGGAGCCACATGTCGAGCCGCTGCCCACGAGGCTGCCATTCCTCTGGTGGAATGGGCTGTCACCGCCTTTGGAGGAGCCAAGCCCTTAGCCCTATATGCCTGTTGTATGGTCTGTACGATCCAGGACGCGATAGTCCTGGTTGAGGCTTTCTTCCCTATATTGCTGCCTGAGTGAAGCACGAAGAGATGACTAGAACGTCTAAAGGGAGAAGTAACTTTGAGATATTCTTTAATAGCTTCGCCCACATCTAGAGGGTGATTCTCAGTGGACCCTGGGGTCCTAAATGTAGGTAAAACGATCTCTTGATTGACGTGGAATACTGAAGACACTTTTGGGTTGGAACCCAGCATAGGAATTAGGACTACCCGGTCCGGGAAAAACGTTAGGAAGGGTTCTTCGTGACCAAGTGATGCAATTTCAGAGACCCTTTTGGCTGAGGTAATGGCCACTAAGAAGGCCACCTTTGCTGAAAAGACCTTGATAGGGAGCGGGGAGGGCCCCGAAGTACTGAGTCCAGAGATCGAGTCAAGGACTAATGGAAGGTCCCATTTGGGGAACCTAGGCTTTCTCTGGGGCTTGAGTCTCGATGCGCCTCGGAAAAATTGTCTAACCAGAGGATGAACTGCCCATGAAGTGCCGGAGAAGGCCGAAAGTGCCGAAACTTGGACTCTCAGAGAGCTGACAGATAGATGTAAATCTAGGCCCGTTTGGAGGAAACTGAGAACGTCCTGGACTTCTGGATGTCTAAAAGACCTGCCCTGAGGAGAGCAGAACTCCACGAATTTGGACCAGATCCTTCCATAGACTTTATTTGTACTGGATCTTCTCGAACTCATGAAAGTGGATATTACTTCTGAGGCACAACCTAGGGATTCCAGCCTCTCCCTCTCAAGAACCAGACCATCAGTCTCAGCACCGCAGGACAAGGGTGCAGGACTGACCCTTGAGAAAGAAGGTCCGGTCTGAGAGGGAGAGGCACTGGGTCCCGACAGCTGAGCTGGACCAGGAGAGGGAACCAGGGCCTGTTCGGCCAGTAGGGAGCTATTGTCATCACTTCCACTGGCTCCGCTCGGAGCCTCTGCAGGAATCTCAGCATAACTGGCAGTGGCGGAAAGGCGTATGCCCGCTTGAACCTCCACTGATCCGTCAAGGCATCTGTCCCGATGGCTTGACTGCAGAGCCCCCGGGTGTAGAACTTCTTCAGCTTGCGATTGCAGGGGGAAGCAAACAGATCTACTTCGGGATCGGTCTTTAGTGACAAGATCCACTTGAACGTCTCTATGTGGAGAGACCACTCGTTGTTGTCCAACTCGGTCCGTGACAGGAAGTCTGCTTGAGTGTTTTGGACGCCTGGGACAAAGACTGCCGAGATGTTGGCAAGGTATTTCTGCGCCCACGATAGGATGGGCTCGACTTCCCGAAGGAGTGTGGGACTCCGAGTACCCCCTTGCCTCTTCACATATGATACTGCTGTGGTGTTGTCCATTCTCAACAGCACTGACTCCCCCCTCAGGAGATGAGAGAAGAACTGTAGGGCACACCAGGCCGCACGAAGTTCCAAGACATTCGACCCTGGGTTGGGGAGACATGTTTCCCACTTGCCTTGGGCCAGGTTCGACCCACAAAGGGCTCCCCAACCGGTACCGCTGGCATCGGTCGTGACCGTCACCCAGGAGATGGGAGCGATGGAGTGGCAAGTCAGGAGGTTCTTGCGCTGAAGCCACCAGAAGAGGCTGTTTCTCATTGTAGATGTTATGCGGATGACCTGATTCTTGTCCCGTGACTTCCATTGCCGTAGGAGGCCTGACTGGAAGGGACGCAATCTCCATAAGGCCCATTTGACCATGGGAGTCGTAGAAACCATCGTGCCAACGACTTTCAGGCACTGAGAGGCTTTCATTTGCCGTGCATGTAGAGCCCGGGAGACTCTGTCTCGAACTGTAGGAATTTTCTGTAGTGGAAGGGAGATAGTGTTTGCCACTGTATCGAACTGGGCTCCCAGATATATTAGACGCTGAGTTGGGCTCAGTTGACCCTTTTCTATGTTTAGGAGCCACCCGAAGTTGGACAGAGTGGAGATTACTTGATCCCGGTGGACCAGCAACTGCTCCCTGCTCTGGGACAGCACCAGCAGGTCGTCCAGGTAGTGGTAAAGACGTACCCCTTTGGATCTTATTAGTGCCACCGTAGCTAGGAGGACCTTTGAAAAGACCCGGGGGGGCGTTGTCAGCCCGAAGGGGAGGCAAATAAATTGAAGATGATCTGACCCAATGTGAAAGCGGAGGTATTTGTGAAATTCTTTTTCCACTGGAACGTGGAAATAAGCGTCCTTCAGGTCGATTGATATCATCCAGTCGCCTGGTTGTATGGCTCTCTGAATGGTCACCAAGGTTTCCATCTTGAACCTTCCATTCTCTATGAATCCGTTGAGATATGTGAGGTCTATGACTGGGCGCCAAGAGCCCCCCTTTTTTTGAACTAGGAAGAGAGGGGAGTATATCCCCTGAAACCATTCGTCCTGTGGTACATGTACTACTGCTCCTTGAATTTTCAGGAGGTCCACATAGGACAGCAAAATTTGTTTCTGATCCTCTGCCCGAGGGAGAACGAGTGGAGACGAACCTTGGGTGCGGAGTCCTGTAAAAGGCCCATCTGTGGCCTGACGAGACCGTCCTTATGACCCAGAAGTCTGAGATCGAGGCCACCCAGACGTGCCAGAAGAGGAGCAGACGAGCCCCCCACCCGGCCCGCCTGGGGGGGCGTAACCTCAAAAAGATTTAGCCTGATCACGAGCACTGGACGTTTGATTTTTAACGGGTTTGCGGAAGGATGACTGCCCTCTGCTCCAATTCTTCCTAAAGTCCCGGCCAGGCTTGTAGGAGCGTGCTTCCCTGGAGCGCTCCGGACTTCGTCTTCTGAACTGGGGCTTCTTTCGACCCAGCATGCACCTGTCCTGGGGAAGAAAACCCGATTTGCCACCTGTGGCTCACGTAATGGCATCGTCAAGCTTATTGCCAAACAGTGAGGACCCCTCAAATGGGATTTTACACCACGCTTGCTTAGAACCAGGGTCCGCAAGCCAGGGACGCAACCAGAGGGCTCTCTTGGCCGTAACTGAGGACAGCATAATAAGAGCCAGAAGGCGGATCAGGTCAATGGACGCCTCCCCCAGGAAGACCGCTGCAAGCTTCAGCTCTGCGGCTGCTGAACTTCCAGCCAGTTCTTCTGACACGCCTTTAAGGAAGGCTTCCACGTTCTCCGTCCAGGCCTCCATGGCCTTAGACATGGCCGCTAATGCCAGGGCTGGTTTACAGGCCATACCCGCGAGCCCATAGATTCTTTTTAGATCTAGGTCTATCTTCCTCTCGAGCCCATCTTTAAAAGATACTGCGTCTTCTAGAGGAAGAGTCACATGTTTGGCCAGACGCATAAGAGCTGCGTCCACAAGGGGAGTATTCTCCAAATTCTTTACTTCTTCTGACTTGAAGGGGTACAATCTGGAGGTTTTATTAGACATGGAGGATTTTTTCTCTGTTTTACTCCATTCTTCCTCAATGATTTCCTTTAGCTCTGGAAGGAGCGGAAAGTTTGCGCGTTCTCTCCCCAGGTGCTTGAAGAATTTTTTCTGCTTGGTTGGGGGAGTGGAAGGGTCTTCCCACTTCAAGGCTTCCTTGATTGCTTTGATTAAAGGGGAAACCATCGCGAAGTCGAACCCTCCAATGACCTCCTCATTAATAGACTCATCCTCTGAGGAGTCAGGAGAGGTAATATAGGGCTGCGAAGTACCCGGATCATCGCGGGCCTCTTCCGCCGGCGGGCCAGACGCGGTGGTAGACTGGCTCAATGTGCGAGGTGCTTCCCTCTCCGTTTCGTTTCACAAGAGACTCTAAACGCTGGTTTTCCGTCTCTTTTTCCCCAACCGCACGGGCAAAACAACGGTCACATAAGGACTTGCCCTCCGGAACTCGTGTCCTACATCCCCAGCAGGCTCTGTGGTCTGAGCGGCTGTCATGGCGGTGGGAGCGGTGTCTTGAGGAGGAACGAGAGCGTCTCCTCTGGTGGGATCCGGACTGTGAGTCTCGTCTGGATGAAGATGAATTGTATTGTGGCTTGGCAAGGTCATTGGCATTCTGGACCGCATTTAGCGGGTCCGACCTAGAAGGGCTGGGAAGAGAAAAAATAGGGGAAGGGGAGAGAAGAAAGGCAGAACATGGTATCAGCACGACAATAATGTGCATAAATCTCATCCCCTCCCCTCACGAGTACAGACCTTGTGCGTGAGGGCTGGCCACTTAAAGGCGGTGAATTGTCCATAACCAGGGACACGAAATGTCACTTTAATAGTCTGCAGGGATAATGGTCTAAGAAAACCTAGGCATCAAATATGAAAAGGTTTTAGAGAAAAGAAAAAACTCTGCTTGCCTCATTTTTTTTTTTTTTTTTTTTAATGTGCACAAAGCATGTACCAATGTATATTCAAGGCAAAGGAAAAACAACTTCCAGCCGCATAAGTATATATATTTAGATAAACATATATAATGATAAAAGAACATTTTCCATTATTTTGCTCTCTTTTTTTTTTTTTTTTTTGCAGAGGTTTCCACCACTCACCTGGAGACCAGCAGGGATCCGCTCCTCCTTTCCCTACCAAGGGAGATCCCAACTCAACAGGACAGGAGGGCGGAATTTAAATTCCCCGCTAGGGTTGCCACCTCATCCCTTTAAACCCGAACACATATTAATTACACAGGTTCTGTGGCTGATTAAGGTGGTAATTAAACTCACTTAGTGCCTTACCTGCATTCAATTAGCCTCAGAACCTGTGTAATTAATATGTGTTCGGGTTTAAAGGGATGAGGTGGCAACTCTATTCCCCGCCCGTGACATCATTATCCCCTACTGCGCACGCGCAAAGGGGAACCGCCGTACGGCGCCTGCGCGGACGACGAACGAGCCGCCGTACTGCGCATGCGCGAGCCAAACCTCGCTCTCAGGGTGGCTACAGCGCAGGTGCCAGCGGCGGAGACTGCCGCAACCCGGAAGTGCCGTGGCGGGCTGGAACGCACGCGAACCAGCCGCCATGAGGGAGATAGGACACACTGGACCACCAGGGAAAATACAGACAACACATAGAAATACTGCCATGGAGTATGAGAAAACAGCCACAGACCTCGCCAGCCGTTGATGAGAACTGTCCGCCGGGCATACAGAGGCGACCACCCATCCACCAAGGGGGAACATTCAAGCCTCTTTAAGCTACTCGCCCGCTCATAGCTGGGCTTTTTGAGCTGCACCGCACAGGTATGCCAATCTTGGATTCAATCAATCTTGATGCGAACAGCATGTGTAGGTCCATAGAGGAGGACAAAAAAGGAACGCAGTAGCTAGTGGTGAGCACTCATTTATGGGAATGGGGTCCTATAGCATTGGAGAGGAGGCGGGGTTAACCCACACATAGGCTGCCATGGAGTCTGTCAGGAAAGATTTCTTTCTAAGAGTTTTTTCAATTGCCTTTAAAATCCCACAATTGAGGTTTACTCTTTCATTATGGCTTTACCTTGCAGATCAGAAAAAAAATAAGTCACCAGCGGTTTACTACGGCTTTAATAAATAAAGTTATGCTGTTCCCTGAATCAGTGATTTTGTGTGTGTTTTTTTTTGTTTTTGTTTTTGTTTTTTTTATATATGTGGTTGTAGCTGTGTGCAGGCAGCTTATGTTACGCAGCAGCTGTATGAACACAGCCGCAGGCCCTAATGTGACAGGCGTATCAATGCACGTGTATGGCCTCCAAACACTGACGGTGTGTATTTAGGTCCTAATTTGATGACAGGCGGCTCCAACAAACCGCTTATTCACACTGTATGGGCCAGAGAACCCGTGTGAGTAAGACCTTAGTGTTTTTTTATTAGTTTTTTTTTTTTTAATGTTAAAAAAAATAATTTATTTACAATTTTGTTTTTGTTTTTTTAAATGATTCTTTACAATTTTTTCCCCACAATGCTGTTGGGGGGCTTGGGTGAGATATCAGGGGTCTAAACAGTTTTATTTTTATTTTAATTTTTAAACATGTTTAATTATAATTTAAAAAACAATTGTGAAAAAAATAATTTAAAAAATTAAGGGCTCGCTCACACAGGTTATCTGGCCCAATCTCTGTTGCTGTGCATGATAGCTGTCACTTTCCCCGTAACTGTAGATAGTAGATTTGGTCAACCACCAGCAAATATGTCCATTACCAGCACCTTCCTTTTCTGAATGGACACAGCGAGCGATCGGTATCAATCATTCCTGTGTCCATTCATAGCTGAATCATATGCTTCAGAGCTGAAGCATAGTAAACTGTGTTTACCATACTTTAGTTTATGAATGAACGTCTCCTGAACATTCATCTTTAGTGCCGCTGGGGCTACAGAGAAAGGAACCGAAGAAAACCGTGTCCTCGATTTGTCTCAAAGGGGAGATGTTTGGGGTCTGTGTAAACCCCCCATATCTCACCCAAGCCCCCCCCTCCCCCCCCCCCCCCAGACAACGTGGAAAAAAAAAAATGAAAAAAAAATTGTAAAAAATAATTTTTAAAAATGGTAAGGAATACAATTTTGAAAGAAATTGTAAAAAATAATACATTTCTTACCATCTTTAAAAATTATTTTTTTTACAATTTATTCTTAATTTATTTTTTTTCCACAACATTGTGAAAAAAATAAATGAATAATAAATTGTAAAAAATAATTTTTAAAAACGGTAAGAAATATAATTTTGAAAAAAAAATTGTAAAAAATATATTTCTTACCATTTTTATAAATTATTTTTTTTACAACTTATTCTTAATTAATTTTTTTCCACATTGTTGTCTGGAGGGGGGGGGGGGGGTTGGGTGAGATATCGGGGTTTACACGGACCCCAGACAATCTCACCTTTTTGAGACATAAAGGAATTGAGGAAACAGATTCTTTAATTTTTTCCTCTTTAGCCTCGGATGCACTGAAGATGGAATGAGGCTTCCTGTTCATTCATAAACTGAAGTATAGTAAACACAGTTTGCTATGCTTCAGTTATGAATGGACACAGGAGTGATTGATACCGATCACTCACTGTGTCCATTCAGAAAAGGAAGGGGTCTGGTAAATGACACGCAGTATTTGCTGGTGTTTGACCAAATGAACTAACTACAGTTACTGGGAAAATTACATCTATTTCTCCATCACACACAGCGACAGCACAAGCCACCCACCCGCCAATCCTTCCAGTGATAAAATCACAATCTATCTGGATTACGATGCCGGGAAGATCTCCTTCTATGAGCTCCGCCCCCCCCCCCCCCCCCCATCCGATCCGACACCTTCACCACCAAAATTCACCGAACCCCCTCCATGCAGCTGGAACAATTAAGTCATAGCGTCTTTACTGCATGCTTGTTCCGGTTCAGTGAATCAAAGGATCAGCATGACAGCCAGGAAACCAGCATTTCCGGAAGAAGTTGGTGTCTCATTTTTTTTCTGACAGATCGCCTTTGAGCAGGGGGTCTCAAACTGGCGGCCCTCCAGCTGTTGCAGAACTACAATTCCCATCATGCCTCTGTCTGTGGGAGTCATGCTTGTAACTGTCAGTCTTACAATGCCTCATGGGACTTGTAGTTCTGCAACAGCTAGAGGGCTGCCAGTTTGAGACCCCTGCCTTTGAGGATTGTGGCGGGGGGGGGGTTGGATGGGGCTCCAGTTATTATACTCCTCGTTCTCCACACTAAGGGATGTATTTCTAATATCATTCTCAATGCTCTTCATCATCATCTGAAACTGCATGTACATTCGTTCCTTGTGAATGGGGCAAATATCGAATATTATCAGGCTACATTCTCTGCGGTTCGAATGTTAAAGTGTCATTAAACCCAACATGTATCATATTGCAGTTTACCAATCATTTTAGATGTGGTGGCTGCATTCGTTTTCTTTTTTTTCTTTTTTTTTTAGGCTTTTTTTTCCCCTCTGTTTTCCCCTGATCATCTGGCCAGTTGAGAAAAAGAAAAAATCCCTCTTCATTGGGACTTTGTAGGCAACACACACGTGTATTTAAGCATAAAATGATATTTATTGAATATGCCTAAATATATACGATCATAAAAAGATCGATATTTAAAAAAAAAGACATCAGGATTTTACAAAAATGTGCAAACATAAAAAAAAAAACACACAACAAAAACAAAAAACAACAAGTTACATGAAAAATATGACAGCAGGATGAGTACTCTCCAGTGTACAGTGATCCCCGGTAGCCGACGCGTTTCTGGTTAAAGCAGCTTCGTCAGGGGTATGAAGTATTCTGGCCAGTAACACACCTCCTGCATTAGAGCGCCCCACCCCCCTACACACTCTGGAGGAAGGAGCACAGGGGACACCTTTGAACAGCAGCATTGTCGGTCTGGCGGGGAGGGGGGGCGTGTTAGATGCACTAGCAGATTTAAATGCACTAACCAACTGAAGCCAAACTCCAGCTCACACTTTCTAAGCAGTTAAAGCCACAGTTTCTTTGTTCCTTTTTGGGATAAAGGTTTTACATAAATAACTTAAATCTGATCACTGTAAGCACCCCTGTCAGTGGTAAATGGTTTGTCCCAACCCCTCTAACTGCTACAGCTTGTTCTGTTGAAAAACAAGTCTTACCGGCCATATCACCAGGTGAAAGAAGAAAACTAATGCATCTTTAAGAATTGGTAAGCTGCAATATAATAAATGTTTGCTTTTTGGGTTTAATACCCCTTTATTCATGGGAAAAAAAGGTGTGACTTGGATAAATACCATTATGGCCACTAGATAGCGCTAAGGAGCACATTTATTACTTATAATTTTCAGCTCCATCTAGTGGCCATAATGCGGTATGTTCCCCATTCACATTTTTTTTTTTCTTGTCAATGATTAACATTCGAACTGCAGAACATATAGCCTGAGAACATTTGATTTGTTTCCCCCCCATTCTCACAGATTAAATAGCTCTTGAAATGTGTCATAAACACACCCCTAAGTGTTAGAGCAGACCAAGACCCTACAGGGCACCTAAGCTACCCCATAAACTAAATTGCAGCTTCTATGGAACTTACCTGTCCCCCTCCGCCAGGTACTGGCACCAAAATGGCACTGTAGCAGGGGGAAGGATCTGTTTTCATGCAAAGCCTCTGATTGGCTGCACAGACCGGGTATCACAAGGGATTCTGCAGCAATGTTGATTTTTTTTTTTTTTTTAAAGTTCTGATATAATTAGTTGGTGCCGCTTGTTGGATCAATAAATGTATCCCACTGAGATTCCAGTTGTGAGATTTGCTTAGATTTAGCTTTGTCTGATCTCCTGCTATGCAGTCTCACTTCTCTTGCTGTACATACAAAAAAAAAAAGAGGAGGAGATTGAGGACCGGTCCTCATGCCGCCACATGAACACGCCGTGCGTTCCAAATCGGATCGCCTGAAAAACGCACTCTATTTGCAAGCCGCAGCGGGCGTCAATAAAAAGTTAACGGCACCCCCAAGTACAGATCGCATACGCAGTGCGTTTGCCCGCACCGGGTGGCACGGTACTTTCGTACCCTGCCATCAGGTTACGGTGCGTTTTAAAAAGTAATGCATGCACTACTTTTAGCGCGGTGCGATTTTAGCCCATCAAAACGAATGGGCTGAAATCGCACCGCACAGAACCCGCTTGTGAATCGCACAGGAACGCACAGCGCGCCCTGAGAGCTGATTACAATGGGCACAGCAGGCAGGAGGGGGGTATGGATAGAACTAGTGACGGCTGGTGCTAAACTTTTTTGGGAGGAGTGGCAAACGCCCCTCCCCCCCCCCCCCAGGTCCGCACTCACCCCTCCATGGTCGTAGCGCTGCGGCTTCCTCGGCTTTTACTCCTGGCCAACACGATCCGCCTCCTGTCCTGATTGGCCCAGGAGGAGAAGCCGGAAGACCGGATCGAATATTGATTCGCTAGTGTCTTAAGTGGGTGGGCAGAGCACTGGGCCCCGAGCCCAACATTTTCCAAGCCAATGAGAGCCTCAGTCTCTAATCATGTGCTTGGGAAAAAAAACAAAAACCTATGACTCCGGCGCCCCGCATGCAAACTAGGGGGGCGGCGCCCCTGCGCCCCTTATGGACCGGCCCCTGCTGGATAGAGCTGATGATCATCTAACAGGGAAATCCGCCTTCTCTGTACTGCACAGGTCATGTATGTTCAGGGAAATGCTTCACATATCATATGGGAATATATTGTATTCATATAGAACACAATAAAATACGACTAAAACTAAAACAATTCAGATGACTAAAATACAACTAAAATTTAAAAAGGCATTTTAGTCAAAAGACTATGACTAAAACTAAATCGAAATTTGACATCAAAGTTAACAGTGCTGGAAATTGCTCATGTGCAGATGTGAGACCGAGCTTGGCTAAAGCTGCCCATACACTATACAACCTGCCTGCACAATCTTCTTTAGATCTTCCAACAACTATGTAGTGCAAGAGCCTGCGTCATTGGAATTGGAATCCCCATATTAAAAGGGTTCTTCCACACTTTTTTTAAACTCTGTTAAATATTAAATAAAAAGTGCAAAAACATAACAATCCATTGCATTGGAAGTAAATCAGCAGTACACAGTCGATCTGAAGGTGACTGCACAATCAGATTTTGTGGTGTGTAGTCACCTTTAACCACTTACCGACCACACCAAAGCCGAATGATGGCGCCAGCGCAGTTGGGCAGTTTTGGGAAGACACCTAGAAGTCCTCCTAGAACCACGTTCCCCGTGCGCCTGCTGTGTCACGCATCCAGCGCGCTCTGTGATCGCCGTGTCCAAAGATCGTGGTTAAGGGCCAATCACAGCTGATCACAATGTAAACACACTTGCCGGTTATCGTCATTCCTCTCCTCGCGCTGTCACAGCATTAGGAGAAGAGAGCCGGTAACCAGCCAGTGTAAAAGGGGACATCTGCACTGATTATCAGTGCAGCCTTATCAGTGCCACCGATCAGTGCAGCCTCACCAGTGCCCATCACTGTCGCCTCATCAGTGCCGCCTATCAGTGCCGTCTATCAGTGCCCATCACTGTCGCCTCATCGGTGCCGCCTATCAGTGCCGCCTATCAGTGTCCATCACTGTCGCCTCATCTGTGCCGCCTATCAGTGCAGCCTCACCAAGTGCCCATCACTGTCACCTCATCAGTGCCGCCTATCAATGCAGCCTCATCATTACCTCGTCAGTGCCGCCTCATCATACAGCCTCATCAGTACTTCGTCAGTGCCGCCTCATCAGTGCAACATATCCGTGCAGCCTCATCATTACCTCGTCAGTGCCCATCACTGTCGCCTCATCAGTGCCGCCTATCAGTGCCCATCACTTTCGCCTCACCATTACCTCGTCAGTGCCACCTATCAGTGCAGCCTCATCAGTGCCCATCACTGTCGCTTCATCAGTGTTGCCTATCAGTGCCCATTACTGTTGCCTCATCAGTGCCGCCTATCAGTGCAGCCTCGTCAGTACCTCGTCAGTGCCGCCTATCAGTGCAGCCTCATCAGTGCCCATTACTGTCGCCTCATCAGTGCCGCCTATCAGTGCAGCCTCATCAGTGCCCATCACTGTCGCCTCATCAGTGCCACATATCCGTGCAGCCTCATCATTACCTCGTCAGTGCCGCCTCATCATGCAGCCTCATCAGTACCTCATCAGTGCAGCCTCATCAGTGCCACCTATCAGTGCAGCCTCATCAGTGCTCATCACTGTTGTCTCATCAGTGCCGCCTATCAGTGCCCATCAGTTTCGCCTCATCAGTGCCCCCTAGTGCAGCCTCACCATTACCTCGTCAGTGCCACCTATCAGTGCAGCCTCATCAGTGCCCATCACTGTCGCCTCATCAGTGTTGCCTATCAGTGCCCATTACTGTCGCCTCATCAGTGCTCCCTATTAGTGCAGCCTCATCAGTACCTCGTCAGTGCCGCCTATCAGTGCTGCCTCATCAGTGCCCATTACTGTCGCCTCATCAGTGCCCTCTCATCAGTACCTCGTCAGTGCCACCTATCAGTGCAGCCTCATCAGTGCCCATCAGTGAAGGAGAAAAATTACCCGCTGGCAAAATTTTATAACAGAAACCAAGAAAAACTTTAAAAAAAAATAAATTGTGGTCTTTTTTGTTTGTTTAGTAAAATAAAATAAAAACCCAGTGGTGATCAAATACAACCAAAAGAAAGCTCTATTTTTATAAAAAATAAAAATTCAATTGGGTACAAGTGTTGCATGACCGCGCAATTGTCATTCAAAGTGCGACAGCGTTGAAAGCTGAAAATTGGCCTGGGCAGGCAGGGGGTGAAAGTGCTCGGTAGGCAAGGGGTTAAATAAAGATGCAGATGGCCAGGCTGGGAGGGGGAATGTCTGTGAAGCTGATTATAACAAACATCAGGTGAGAGGTGCCGACACCCAGAGCTTCCAGTCTTGAGAAGCAACCAGATAGGAACAGTCCACCAATCTGTGGGACTACAAGTAACAGGTCATCCTTGGATGCCTTCGGAAGTTATAGGTGGCAATTCAGTTTTGCAGAGGGTCCAGTCTATGGGTTTATACCGATAATACAGATTGTTACACGTTGGTAATCAGACGGGCCACACTCTACAACTGGTAGGAGGACAAAGATGTTGTAGAAATGAACTGTTGAAACTCTACAATAATTCTGGTGGTTGACCCTTCCTCCCAGCACCACTTGACCGGACCGTCTGTCTTCCTGGCGATAAAAGTCTTCAATTTCATTTCCTCTTGAGTTGGCCTTGGCCACAATGGCAACTCCTGACCTGACAGATGATCTGAGTTGCTCCATTTGCCTGAACATTTTTATGGATCCAGTGATGGTGAGATGTGGACACAACTTCTGTCAGGTCTTTATTGACCGTGTGCTGGACACTCAGGAGGTGTCTGGAGGTTATTCCTGTCCAGTGTGCAGAGAGGAGTTCCTGGAACGTCCTGCACTGAGGAGGAACATAACATTGTGTAATATAGCAGAGAAAATGTCACTTGCCCAGACTCGGCAAGGACCAGCGAGGACCTTCTGTACCTACTGCATCCATGCTCATGTTCCTGCAGCCAAGTCCTGCCTAATGTGTGATGCCTCTCTGTGTGCTGATCATCTGAGAGTCCACAGTAAGTCCCCAGAACACATCCTACAGGATCCCAGTGCCTCCCTGGAGAACCGGAAATGCTCCATCCACAGAGAGCTCCTGAGATATTTCTGTGTTAAGGATGAGGTTTGCATCTGTGTGTCCTGCAGTCTGGCCGGACAACACCAAGGGCATCAAGTGGACATGCTATATGAGGCCTCCATGAAGAAGAAGGAGAATCTGAGAAAAGTTTTGAAACAGCTGACCTCAAAGTTTGATGCGGTTGAGAAAAATGTTGAGGGGCTGCAAGGAGAATGGAGGAAAATTCAAGGAAAAACAGCTGATTTGAAGCAGAGAGCCATCACCGCCTTCAGAGACCTCAGATCATTAGTGGATCTCCTGGAGGAGAAGGTCCTGGCTGAGATCTCCCAGCAGGAAGAGCAGGGGTCACAATCTGTCTCTAATCTGGTCTGTGAGCTAAAAGCAAAGAGAGACGTTTTGGCCAGAAAGGTGCTCCACATCAAGGAGATGTTCGATGTGGTGGATCCACTGAGTGTCCTACAGGATCTGGAGACTAGTGGAGGTGACTTTTGTGACCTGAAACCTATAGAAGACATGAACTTGGACATAACTCACAGGAAGGTCTATTCAGTAGATGAACTGGATGAGAGCTCAATGACCGTGAAGGTTCAGACTTTATGCCAGGTATTGATAGGTCTGAAGTGTGGAGTCACATGGGGCCCAACCAAACTATCCCTAAATAAAATCACATCTTGTAGATGCATCAAGGTGTCTGATGACTTAATCTTTATCTATATCCACACGTAACTGTCAATTTACTTGTAGCTATAAACTTTTTATGAGCACCAGGAGCTTTTCTTCAGGAACACATTACTGGGAAGTTGAGGTTGGTGGATTGGGAAGTGTAGGGCTCTGCTATGCCAACGATACCAATCATACATTGTCATTCAGAATTGAGGAAAATAAGTCCTGGTGGTT
>JBBGZY010001722.1:0-235000 GCA_037952925.1 Lithobates clamitans | reverse complement strand
CCGTCACATGAGCTGCAATATAATAAATGTTTTGCTTTTAGGTTTATTACCCCTTTTAGGCTTCATTCACACCTGGGCATCCTAGCAGATAGCTGCCATAACCCCGGTATTGTTTTTAAACAGCGGGTGGTCTGCTTTCAGATAAAAGTGGTCTCAGCGGTGGATTCGCTTGCCGGGGTCCTTTTCCCTCAGTAGCATGGAGCTGAGTGAGGGAAAGACGGCTCCCGTTCGGCTCCATACCATTGGATGACGTAAGCGACGTCAAATGTCACTTCCGCCCAATGGTCTTAAAGGAGAATTTTCTTTTTTGCATTGTAGTCTAAATATGAGATCTGAGGTCTTTTTGACCCCAAATCTCACATTAAAAAGGTCCTGTCCTGCTTATTTCTATTATAAGGGATGTTTACATTTCTTGTAATAGGAATAAAAGTGACCCAAATTTTTTTTTTAAAAGGACAGTGTAAAAATAAAAAGTAAAATAAATAAGAAAAATGTTTTTAAAGTGCCCAGTCCCGCCGCGCTCGCATGCAGAAGCGAACACATACGGAAGTCGCGCCCGCAAATGAAAATGGTATTCAAACCACACATGTGAGGTGTCGCCGCGATCGTTAGAGTGAGAGCAATAATTCTAGCCCTAGACCTCCTCTGTAACTCAAAACTGGTAACCTGTAGGAATTTTTAAACCTCACCTATGGAAATTTTTAAGGGTCAGAGTTTGTCGCCATTCCACGAGCTGGCGCAATTTTGAAGGGTGACATGTTGGGTATCAATTTTCCCGGTGTAACATTATCTTTTACAATATTAAAAAAAAAAAATTGGGCTGACATTACTGTTTTTTTTTTTTTTTCTTTTTTTCTTTTTTCTTTTTTTTTTTTTAATTTTATTTAAAAAAAAGTGTGTTTTTTTTCCCCAAAAAATTGCATTTGTAAGACCGCTGCGCAAATACGGTGTGACATAATGTATTGCAACGACCGCCATTTTATTCTCTAGGGTGTCTGAAAATAAATATATAATGTTTGGGGGTTCTAAGTAATTTTCTAGCAAAAAAAAAAGTATTTTTACTTGTGAACAACAAATCTCAAAAAGAGGCTTGTTCCTTAATTGGTTAAAGAGAAAATTTTTCTTGCAAGAAAAAAAAAAACTAAAAAATGTATCCGTGTGAAAATGGCCCTTAGTATCCCGCAGAAGCTTTTCCCTTTTTTTTTTTTTTTTTTTTGTTCACAGCTTTTCAATGATATTCCAAAACAGCGACCGCACACAGAATGTAAAATTCAAAGCCATCCATGTGTAGCTGACAGATGAAGGGAGGGGGGGGGTGTATACTTTTGCGCAGAGGGATGTCTGTATTGGCGGTGTGGTGCGGCCAGTTACATTTTGCGTTTAGCGGAGTGACAGCCGCCATCCTGGAGCGCCGCATTGATTTTTATCACTCAGGTTATTATTAATTCCCCCCCCCCCCTCCCCTCCCCCGCCTTCATATCAGTTAACCAGCAGCTCCATCCGACCGTTTTATTGTCCCCTTCCATAATTCATGAGGACGAGCGTCAGAGATGAGCCCGGCCGCGCCGTCTCCTCGCTTTCCTCGCTCGCTGTAATGGGGATGTTAATGAAACAAACATTGCGGCCGCCTGGCGTAGCCGTCCGTGACGCATTTCTCCGCGGCGGAACGCGTATTTTTTTTTCAGTTTTATGTAACACAGACGGTACCACCGGCCCACGTCCCCTCACCCGCTGAGCGTCATATTAAAGGGGAACTCCTCCTCCTCTGTAATCACCAGCTGATTGGTGAAGGAGAAGGGAGAGGGGGGGTGACCCCAATCTTCCACTCAGTTTGTAGTACCGGCTCCTCTCCTGGACTGAAATGGCTTCCTCTGATTTCACCGCACACTGTGAGCTTCTCACACTGTAATGCGCCGTAGAAGTCGCATGAAGTCGCAGGAGGACGTCCAATAGAAATGTGCGCTTCGCTTCGTTCCGATTTTAAAATTCGGACAAATTTTTCATTTTTCACAAATTCGGATGTATCCAAAATTCCGAATTAGAATAGTACAGAAATTTAAACTAATCCGAAAAAAAAAATTGGATGAAATTCGAATAGTTTGCCAATTTCCAAAGAATAAAATTAGAATAGAAAATAAAGGAATAGAAGAGAAATTATTTTTTTCTATTCTATTCCTTTATTTTTTTTAATTCTCCTTGGAAATTGGAAAACTATTGAAATTCTATAACTTTTTGAATTGATTCGAAAACGAATGAAACAAATTTAACTAAACGAAATGTTGTAAAAAAAAAGCAACATTTTTTTTTTTTTTTTTTTGTTCTGCCCATGCCTAACATCCAGCATTATCTAGATCAGGGATATGCAATTAGCGGACCTCCAGCTGTTACAGAACTACAAGTCCCATCATGCCTCTGCCTCTGGGTGTCATGCTTATGGCTGTCAGAGTCTTGCTATGCCTCATGGGACTTGTAGTTCTGCAACATCTGAAGGTCCGCTAATTGCATATCCCTGATCTGGATCTTTCCTCCCCCGACGTGACTGTCCCTGGCCCGCCCCCTTTTCGTTTATTGGATTTCAGTCTCAGCATCACATGTGGGCGTTACCTATGCAAATGCAGCCTGCCTAGGAAATCCCACTCCTGCACACAGATACGCACCCATTTTGATATTTGCATAACTCCTCCCACTGCATGCATCGGGGCTGACGGCTCTTGATAGGAGCCAGTGGTGGCTGGTGGTATATTTTTTTGGGGGGGGAGCGGCAAACGATCGCCTCACTGACACCCCCCCCCCAGATGGTTGGGTCAAAGGCTCCCCCCCTGCATGACGGGCCGGTGTTTCGTCAGATTTGGCGACCCGTTAGAATGTGTATAGAAGTGACGTTCTGTCGCCGCCATCTTGCTACACCCCGCACTCCTCCATAGTAAGGATACACGGAGAAGGGGGAAAGCGGACATCTTGTTACACCCACCGGAGTTTTGCATTTTACAGTTATTTTTAATAGTAAAGTGAGATTATATCGTGAAATACAGGACTTACAACTCTGACTGGTTAGATGTTGAATTTTATAAGCAGCGGCGAGCTTACTGATCTCACAGGTTTGCTAATCTGACAGAAGACCGCTGCTTTTAAAATTCAACATCTAAACATTCATACAAAGTTCTAAGTCCTGTATTTCACTAAAGAAACTCACTTTACTGTTAAAAATAACTGTAAAATGCAAAACTCCGGTGGGTGTAGCAAGATGTCCGCTTTCCCCCTTCTCAGTGTATCCTTACTATGGAGGAGTGCTGGGTGTAGCAAGATGTCCGCTTTCCCCCTTCTCAGTGTATCCTTACTATGGAGGAGTGCGGGGTGTAGCAAGATGGCGGCGACAGAACGTCACTTCCGTTACACATTCCGACGGGTCGCCTAATCTGACGAAACAGCGTCACTGATAGGAGCACTGAGGCAGGGAGCTGTTTTCAGGAAGCAGCTCCTCCCACCAGTCACGAGCTCCTCCCACCAGTCACGAGCTCCTCCCACCAGTCACGAGCTCCTCCCACCAGTCACGATCTCCCTGTATTGCATAGGGAAGCACAGAGACCCAGTGATATCACTAAGTGTAAAATAAGATGTGTAATGAGAACAGAAACATTTTTTTTTCTTTTTAAATCTCCTGAGCATGATTGGTTGGTTTGTTGATTGATTGATTGGTTGGTTGGGGGACAAAACATAAGCAGGTTTAACTTTGGCGTTGATAAATTGTCTTTAGTGGCCGGGAAATCTGCCGCTGTCCTATCGCTGGAATTACCATTTATATTACAAAACTTTGCCACAAAGGCAGAAAATCTGCTGCCAGGAAGACGGGAATCTGAGCAGAATTCCGAGGATCTCCCCGGGGAGCGTCTCCTGTAAGACGTAAGACGTAAGACGTTGGAGTCTGGAAGGAGCCGAGGGACACGAAAATGGAGTCACTGCGTTTCTAATATGCGCCGAGAACCCGCCGCTCGGAGTTCTGAGGAAAAAGCAGAAAAGAACTCATCCGTTAAAATAGCCACACACTATGCAATCTGATTGTACAATCTCTATACAATCTCCTTTACCCAAATAATGTCAGGACAAAATCAAAACAATACTTGTATCCTCTTCATGACCGAGCTAGAGCCAAATGATGGCGACAGTGCGATCGCACTTTGCTGGGAGGGCGTCTATCGATCGCACTTCCTGTGCGCCTCCTGCTGTGCGCATCGACAGGGATCTGTGATCCGGGTAAAGAGCCAATCACAGCTGATCACAGTGTAAATACGATTTGCTGGTTATCGGCAGTCCTCTCCTCACGCTGACAGTGGGTGAGGAGGGGAGAACTGATAAGTGGCAATCCGCACAGGGGACATCTACACTGATCATCAGAGCCGCCTCATCAGTGCCCACCAGTGCCCACCAGTGCTGCCTGTCAGTGCCCATCAGAACCACCTCATCAGTGCCCATCAGAGCCACCTCATCAGTGCCCACCAGTGCTGCCTGTCAGTGCCCATCAGAACCACCTCATCAGTGCCCATCAGAGCCGCCTCATCAGTGCCCACCAGTGCTGCCTGTCAGTGCCCATCAGAACCACCTCATCAGTGCCCATCAGAGCCACCTCATCAGTGCCCACCAGTGCTGCCTGTCAGTGCCCACCAGTGCTGCCTGTCAGTGCCCATCAGAACCACCTCATCAGTGCCCATCAGAGCCGCCTCATCAGTGCCCATCAGAGCCACCTCATCAGTGCTCACCAGTGCTGCCTGCCAGTGCCCATCAGTGCTGCCTATCAGTGCCCATCAGAACCACCTCATCAGTGCCCACCAGTGCTGCCTATCAGTGCCCATCAGAGCCACCACATCAGTGCCCATCAGTGCTGCCTATCAGTGCCCATCAGAGCCACCTCATCAGTGCCCATCAGAGCCACCTCATCAGTGCTCACCAGTGCTGCCTGCCAGTGCCCATCAGTGCTGCCTATCAGTGCCCATCAGAACCACCTCATCAGTGCCCATCAGAGCCACCTCATCAGTGCCCATCAGAGCCACCTCATCAGTGCTCACCAGTGCTGCCTGTCAGTGCCCATCAGAGCCACCTCATCAGTGCCCAAAAGTACTGCCTGTCAGTACCCATCAGTGCTGCCTATCAGTGCCCATCAGTGTTGCCTATCAGTGCCCATCAGTGTTGCCTATCAGTGCCCATCAGTGCTGCCTATCAGTGCCCATCAGTGTTGCCTATCAGTGCCCATCAGTGTTGCCTATCAGTGCCCATCAGAGCCACCTCATCACTGCCAATCAGTGCTGCCTATCAGTGCCCATCAGAGCCGCCTCATCAGTGCCCACCAGTGCTGCCTATCAGTGCCCATCAGAGCCACCACATCAGTGCCCATCAGTGCTGCCTATCAGTGCCCATCAGAGCCACCTCATCAGTGCCCATCAGAGCCACCTCATCAGTGCTCACCAGTGCTGCCTGCCAGTGCCCATCAGTGCTGCCTATCAGTGCCCATCAGAACCACCTCATCAGTGCCCATCAGAGCCACCTCATCAGTGCCCATCAGAGCCACCTCATCAGTGCTCACCAGTGCTGCCTGTCAGTGCCCATCAGAGCCACCTCATCAGTGCCCAAAAGTACTGCCTGTCAGTACCCATCAGTGCTGCCTATCAGTGCCCATCAGTGTTGCCTATCAGTGCCCATCAGTGTTGCCTATCAGTGCCCATCAGTGCTGCCTATCAGTGCCCATCAGTGTTGCCTATCAGTGCCCATCAGTGTTGCCTATCAGTGCCCATCAGAGCCACCTCATCACTGCCAATCAGTGCTGCCTATCAGTGCCCATCAGAGCCGCCTCATCAGTGCCCACCAGTGCTGCCTGTCAGTGCCCACCAGTGCTGCCTGTCAGTGCCCATCAGAACCACCTCATCAGTGCCCATCAGAGCCGCCTCATCAGTGCCCATCAGAACCACCTCATCAGTGCCCATCAGAGCCACCTCATCAGTGCTCACCAGTGCTGCCTGCCAGTGCCCATCAGTGCTGCCTATCAGTGCCCATCAGAACCACCTCATCAGTGCCCACCAGTGCTGCCTATCAGTGCCCATCAGAGCCACCACATCAGTGCCCATCAGTGCTGCCTATCAGTGCCCATCAGAGCCACCTCATCAGTGCCCATCAGAGCCACCTCATCAGTGCTCACCAGTGCTGCCTGCCAGTGCCCATCAGTGCTGCCTATCAGTGCCCATCAGAACCACCTCATCAGTGCCCATCAGAGCCACCTCATCAGTGCCCATCAGAGCCACCTCATCAGTGCTCACCAGTGCTGCCTGTCAGTGCCCATCAGAGCCACCTCATCAGTGCCCAAAAGTACTGCCTGTCAGTACCCATCAGTGCTGCCTATCAGTGCCCATCAGTGTTGCCTATCAGTGCCCATCAGTGTTGCCTATCAGTGCCCATCAGTGCTGCCTATCAGTGCCCATCAGTGTTGCCTATCAGTGCCCATCAGTGTTGCCTATCAGTGCCCATCAGAGCCACCTCATCACTGCCAATCAGTGCTGCCTATCAGTGCCCATCAGAGCCGCCTCATCAGTGCCCACCAGTGCTGCCTATCAGTGCCCATCAGAGCCGCCTCATCAGAGCTGCCAATCAGTGCCCACCAGTGCTGCCCATCAGTGATGCCTATTAGTGCCGCCTCATCAGTGCTGCCTCTCAGTGCCCATCAGAGCTGCCCATCAGTGATGCCTATCATTGACACCTATAAGTGCCTCATCACAACTGCCAATCAGTGCCCACCAGTGCTGCCAGTCAGTGCCGCCTCATCACTGCCCATCAGTAGTGCCAACCAGTGATGCCTAGCATTGCCACCTATCAGTGCACATTAATGAAGGAGAAAAATTATTTACAACACTTTTTTTTTTTTTTTTTTCAAAATTGTTGGTTTTCTTTTAATTTGTTTAGCAAAAAAATAAAAATAAAACCCCCCCAGTGGTGATTAAATATCACCAAAAGAAATCTCTCTTTGTGTGAAAAAAAGGACAAAAATTTAATATGAGTTCAGTGTGTTGTATGACCGCAATTGTCAATCAAAGTGTGACAGCGCTGAAAGCTGAGAATTGGCCTGGGCGGGAAGGAAGGGGGTAAAAGTGCCCGGCAGGCAAGTGGTTCATTTGTATCAAGCCAGGCAGGCCTTTGTACTACAGGGCTGGCAGGAGCTCTAAAGAAGATCGCACAACCAGATTGTACAGTGTGTGGTCAGCCGTACAGAGACAGAAGATTCTGAGATCTGTTCCTGGATCCCCACGGAGTCCATAAGGAATCCAATGAGAGGGTGTGAGGTGGTGAAGGTCATTTATAAAGTGAACCTATGCCCAGGCTGTGGAGCTGTGAGTTGTTACATACATGGAATGAGCAGTAGGGGGCGCTATTGTTTGTATAATAACAATCACTAATCATGTTATTAAAATAAACGAGCGTTAAAATTAAATGCCACCAAAAAAAGGTGAATAAAGCAGTGTGGAGTATACAACATATACGTTGTGAGACAGTATACAGCAGTGGGAGGTATATAACATACAGCACAGTATAAAGTGGTGTGGTATAGCACAGCTTACAGTGATTTGTGGTATATAATGTAAAATACAGTATACAGCACTGTGGAGTATACGACGTACAGTGCAGTCTACAGAGGTGTGGAATATATACCATACAACACAGCCTACAGGGGTGTGGAGTATATAACGTACAGCACAGTATACAGAGGTGTTAAGTACTGTATATATACAATGCAGTCTACAGGGATGTGGAGTATATAGAGTACAGCACAGTATACAGAGGTGTTAAATACTGTATATAGTATACAACGCAGTGGGGCTGTGGAGTATATATCGTACAGCAGAGTATACAGAGGAGTTTTGCATATACTACACAATACAGTCTACAGAGGTGTAGAGTATATAACCTACAGCACAGTATACAAAGATGTTAAGTATATACTATACAAGACAGTCTACAGGGGTGTGGAGTATATAACATATAGCACAGTATACAAAGGTATTAAGTACTGCATACACTATACAACACAGTCTACAGTGATTTGTGGTATATATGTAAAATACAGTATACAGCACTGTGGAGTATACGACGTACAGTGCAGTCTACAGAGGTGTGGAATATATAACACAGCCTACAGGGGTGTGGAGTATATAACGTACAGCACAATATACAGAGGTGTTAAGCACTGTATATATACAATGCAGTCTACAGAGGTGTGGAGTATATACCATACAACACAGTCTACAGGGATGTGGAGTATATAAAGTACAGCACAGTATACAGAGGTGTTAAATACTGTATATAGTATATACTATACAACGCAGTCTACAGGGGTGTGGAGTATAAAACGTATTGCAGAGTATACAGAGGAGTTATGTATATACTACACAACTCAGTCTACAGAGGTGTGGAGTATATAACGTACAGCACAATATATAGAGGTGTTAGGTATATACCATACAAGACAGTCTACAGGGGTGTGGAGTATATAACATATAGCACAGTATACAGAGGTGTTAATTACTGTATATTCTAGACAACACAGTCTACAGAGGTGTGGAGTATATAACATACAGCACAATATATAGAGGTGTTAAGTACTGTATATACTACACAACGCAGGCTACAGAGCTGTGGTGTATATATCGTACAGCAGAGTATACAGAGGAGTATTGTATATACTACACAATGCAGTCTACAGAGGTGTAGAGTATATAACCTACAGCACAGTATACAGAGATGTTAAGTATATACCATACAAGACAGTCTACAGGGGTGTGGAGTATATAACATATAGCACAGTATACAAAGGTATTAAGTACTGTATACACTATGCAACACAGTCTACAGGGATATGAAGTATATAACATACAGCACAATATGCAGAGGGGAAAGGTATATACTACACAATGCAGTCTACAGAGGTGTGGAGTATATAATGTACAGCACAATATATGGAGGTATTAAGTACTGTATATACTACACAACACAGGCTACAGAGGTGTGGAGTATATAACGTACAGCACAATATACAGAGGTGTTAAGCACTGTATATACAATACAATGCAGTCTACAGGGGCGTGGAGTATATAACGTACAGCACAGTATACAGAGGTGTGAAGTATATAACATACAGCACAGTACTTAGTGGTGTGAAGTATATTACTTACAGCACAGGCTACGGTAATGTAATTACTTATAGCACAGGCTACAGATTATATAACACACAGCACAGTTTACAGTGGTGTGTGTACATAAGGTACAGCACAGTATACAGCAGTGTGGAGCATACAACATACAAAACCGTATATGGGATGTGGTATATATAACATCCCACACAGTATACAGTGGTGAGAAGTACATAACATACAGTACACCATAAAACAATGTAAAGTATATAACGTACAGCACAATATATAGCAAAGTGAAATACATACCATACAGCACAGAATACAGTAGTGCGAAGTATATAACATGCAGCACAGTCTACAGGGGTGTGGAGTATATGCCAGACAGCACAGTATACAGGCGTGCAGACTATATAACATTCAGCACAGTGTACAGTGATGTTATTTATATAATATACAGTACAGTATACAGAAGTGTAGAGTATATAACATCTCACACAGTATACAGCAGTGTGAAGTATAAAACATATAGCACAATGATGTGAAATATATACCATACAGCACAGCATACAGTGGTATGAAGTATATAACGTGCAGCGCAGTATGCAGAGGAGTTAAGTATATAACTTACAGCACAGGCTACAGGAGTGTGGAGTATATAACATATAGTATATCTTTAATATATATATATATATATGTGTGTGTGTTTTATGTTCTATCAGCTAATGGCTTCTCCTCTCTCCTCTGCAGGGGTTCTGTGGCTCTCCATTGTGGCCGAGGTCTTGTATATCACATTGCTCCTTACAGGAGTGAGCCTCATGTCTGTGGAAGTTTGTTATTACACGTCTGTAATTGACGGACTCAAACTCAACGCCTTTGCCGCCATTTTTACTGTATTGTCAGGTATGTGACTATGTCCCTCTTCTATATGACAATGGTCAATGTTCCCTCTTCCTTGGATTGTCAAAATTAAATTATGTATCCATTAGAGCAGCAGGTACAAAACTGAACACAGGGTCTGTGCGCCACCTAGTGGTTATAAGTGGTAATGCTGATTTGTTTCATTTTTAGTTCCAAGCCTGGTGGTCCCATTCTTTAAAGTAGTGCTGGTCAACTTTCTTGATTTGAGGGGCCACAAGTGCAACCCTCAACATCACCATAATATACAGTGTACCCAGTGTCAGGGACACACAACTGGATGTAGTCAAAGACTATGGGCACGATACAAGAGATGGTCAGAGACTGCAGAGAAAATACAAGAGACAGAGACTGCAGACACGCAATAGGAGATGTTTAAAGACTGCAAACATGACACAAGAGATGATCAGAGATCGTGGATATGACACAAAAAAAATGGTCAGAGACTGCACACAGGATACAAGAAACGGTCAGAGACTGCAGTAGTGTTGCAAGTGATGGTCAGAGACTGCAGACATGATACAAGAGATAGTCAAAGACTGCAGACATGATACAATAAACGGTCAGAGACTGCAGAAGTCGTGCAAGTGATGGTCAGAGACTGCGGACATGATACAGCAGATGGTCTGAAACTGCGGACATGATACAAGAGATGGTCAGACACTGCGGACATGATACAAGAGATAGTCAGAGACTGTGGACATGATACAAGAGATAGTCAGAGACTGCAGACATGATACAAGGGATGGTCAGAGATTGTGGACATGATACAATAGATGGTCAGAGACTGCAGACATGATACAAGAGATGATCAGAGACTGTGGACATGATAAAAGAGATGGTCAGAAATGGCAGACATGATACAAGGGATGGTCAGAGACTGCAGACATGATACAAGAGATGGTCAGAGACTGCAGACATGATACAAGAGATGGTCAAAGACTGCAGACATGATACAAGAGATGGTCAGAGACTGCGGACATGATATAAGAGATGGTCAGAAACTGCGGACATGATACAAGAGATGGTCAGAGACTGCAGACATGATACAAGAGATGGTCAAAGACTGCAGACATGATACAAGAGATGGTCAGAGACTGCGGACATGATATAAGAGATGGTCAGAAACTGCGGACATGATACAAGAGATGGTCATAGACTGCCGACATGATACATGAGATGGTCCGAGACTGCAGACATGATACAAGAGATGGTCAGAGACTGCGGACATGATACAAGAGATGGTCAGAGACTGCGGACATGATATAAGAGATGGTCAGAGACTGCTGACATGATACAAGAGATGGTCATAGACTGCGGACATGATACATGAGATGGTCCGAGACTGCAGACATGATACAAGAGATGGTCAGAGACTGCGGACATGATGGAAGAGAGGGTCAGAGATGGCAGACATGATACAAGAGATGGTCAGAGATGGCAGACATGAAACAAGAGATTGCACATCTTCTGGAAACTCCGACCGCTTCCTGAATTTATATTATATTATATTATATTATATTATATTATATTATATTATATTATGCCATCTTTGACCATCTCTTATGATAGAAGAGATGGTCAAAGACGGAAAACCTGATACAAGAGATGGTCAGAGACTGCAGACATGATACAAGAGATGGTCAGAGACTGCAGTCATGATACAAGAGATGGACAGAGACTGCGGACATGATACCAGAGATGGTCAGAGACTGCGGACATGATACAAGAGATGGTCAGAGACTGCGGACATGATACAAGAGATGGTCAGAGACTGCGGACAAGATACAAGAGATGGTCAGAAATTGTGGACATGCTGCAGGAGGCTGTCAGAGACTGGTAACTTGCTATAAGAATTGTTGGAGTCTGGGGCCCAAGCTTCAGGAGCCATAGACTGGGGACACATTACAGGAGACTGCTAGAAATCACTGCTATTACAGGGCAATAAGAAAACACAGATTAGTATCTGCAGGGGCCCCAAGGGCCACACAAACACTGAGCAGCACACAACGTCCCCTCCGCACAGACTCCGTTCATTCTTCGAAAATTCTGAAATATTTATTAATATAAATTCAGGAAGTGGTCGGAGTTTCCAGAAAATGTGCAATTGGATCCTCATTAAAAAAAGAGTTTTAGGAAATAAACTAAATTCAGCTGGAGGATAAATTCCACAAGACGAGTTTTCTAGAAGCAGAGCATTAGATTCAGAAAGATTTATGTGTGTTCTCAGCTCTGCTCCAGTTTTGGCTTCCTTCTTGGAAATCCCACATTCCACCTCCGTATTATAAATGACATTTCAGAAAGGCAGAAATGTTCCACAAATATTCCACCAATGTGCAAACACCGGCGCCCTCTGTGGGATCACACGGTAAAATTATCAAGGTGGTTCTATTCGAATATTTTTACTTCCTTCTCCAGATTTTTGTTACTTTTGTTGCAATTCTTTTATTTTATTTTTTTATTACTCATGGCAATATCAATGGATCTGAGAACTGCTCACCCTGCCTGGTGGCCCAGATGATGGTGTACCCGCTGTACATTGTATGTCCCTTTAATTGTTAAAAAAAGTCACAACAACAGAGTTTCAGAAGCCAATGAATACCCCAAAAGTTAATGAGAAACACCCAACACATAAAAAAAGAAAATAGTGCCAACAGCTGTATGAAAAATAGTTTAATGTAGCGCAATTAAAAGTCCTTTAAGAGCCAATGCAATTGACTAGAATTAACATGGTCTTGACAGTGAAGCACACAAGTGTAAATACATGATATAAAAAAAAATCACTGATGTGACAAACATTTGCACAGCCGCAATGAAAACTTGCCATATTTTGTCTAATATGATTATCTCCTATGATCATACATACCATCTAGTGGCCATAGTGTGGCATTTTCCTGAAATATTTCATTTAGGAATATATTGCATTATGGCCACTAGATGGCACTGAAGATCTGCAGATATGACACAGGAGATGGTCAGAGACTGCAGAGGTAATACATGAAATGTTCAGAGACTGTGAAAATGATACAAAAGATGGTCAGAGACTGTGAAAATGATACAAAAGATGGTCAAAGACGGCAAACCTGATACAAGAGATGGTCAGAGATCGCAGACATGATACAAGAGATGGTCAGAGACTGCAAACATACTACAGGAGATGGTCAGAGACTGCAGACATACCACAGGAGATGGTCAGAGACTGCGGACATGATACAAGAGATGGTCAGAGACTGCGGACATGATACAAGAGATGGCCAGAGACTGCAGACATACCACAGGAGATGGTCAGAGACTGGAGACATGATACAAGAGATGGTCAGAGACTGCAGACATGATACAAGAGATGGTCAGAGACTGCGGACATGATACAAGAGATGGTCAGAGACTGCGGACATGATAAAAGAGATGGTCAGAGACTGCGGACATGATACAAGAGATGGTCAGAGATTGCGGACATGATACAAGAGATGGTCAGACACTGCGGACATGATACAAAAGATGGTCAGACACTGCTGACATGATAAAAGAGACGGTCAGACACTGCAGGTATGATACAAGAGATGGTCAGAGAGTGCAGACTTGATAAAAAGAGATGGTCAGTGACTGCAGACATGATAGAAGAAATGGTCACATGATACAAGAGATGGTCAGAGACTCTGGAAATGATACAAAAGATGGTCAGAGACTACAGATTTTATAAAAGAGATGGTCAGAGACTGCAGATATGATACAAGTGATGGTCAGAGAGTGCAGAATTGATAAAAAGAGATGGTCAGCAACTACAGACATGATAGAAGAAATGGTCAGCGACTGCACACATGGTGCAAGAGATGGTCAGAAACTGCGGACATGTTATGGGAAATTATGAAAGTCTGCGGACATGATAGAAGAGATGGTCAAAGACTGCAGACATGATACAAGAGATGGTCAGAAAGTGCAAACTTGATAAAAAGAGATGGTCAGCAACTACAGACATGATAGAAGAAATGGTCAGCGACTATAGACATGCTAGAAGAGATGGTCAAAGACTGCAGACATGATACAGGAGATGGTCAGAGACTGGAAATGATACAAAAGATGGTCAGAGACTGCGGACATGATACAAGAGATGGTCAGAGACTCTGGAAATGATACAAAAGATGGTCAGAGACTGCAGATATGATACAAGAGATGGTCAGAGAGTGCAGACTTGATAAAAAGAAATGGTCAGCAACTACAGACATGATAGAAGAAATGGTCAGCGACTGCAGACATGATACAAGAGATTGCACATCTTTTGGAAACTCCGACCGCTTCCTGAATTTACATTATATTATATGATGCCATCTTTGACCATCTCTTATGATACAAGACGGCAAACCTGATACAAGAGATGGTCAGCAACTACAGACATGATACAAGAGATGGTCAGCGACTGCAGACATGATACAAGATATGGTCAGCGACTGCACACATGGTAAAAGATATGGTCAGAGACTGCGGACATGATACAAGAGATGGTCAGAGACTGCGGACATGATACAAGAGATGGTCAGAGACTGCGGACATGATACAAGAGATGGTCAGAGACTGCGGACATGATACAAGAGATGGTCAGAGACTGCGGACATGATACAAGATGCTGTCAGAGACTGCAGACTTGATACAAGAGATGGTCAGAGACTGCAGACATGATACAAGAGATGGTCAGAGAGTGCAAACTTCATAAAAAGAGATAGTCAGCAACTACAGACATGATAGAAGAAATGGTCAGCTACTGTAGACATGATACAAGAGATGGTCAGAGACTGGAAATGATACAAAAGATGGTCAGAGACTGCAGACATGATACAAGAGATGGTCAGAGACTGCAGACATGATACAGGAGATGGTCAGAGAGCGCAGACTTGATAAAAAGAGATGGTCAGAGACTGCAGACATGATACACATGGGGTCCATTTTATAAAAAAAATCACTGATGTGACAAACATTTGCACAGCTGCAACGAAAAACTTGCCATATTTTGTCTAACATGATGATTTCCTATGATCATACATACCATCTAGTGGCAATAATGCGGTATATTCCTGCATTACCTCATTTAGGAATATACTACGTTATGGCCACTAGATGGCATGACTGTAGAATTGATTGTAGAAATTGTTTGTCACATTCTTACAAACATGAGATTATTGGCAAATGTTGTATGGTAGGAGGGAATGTTGAAAATAGAATTGGTTTTGAATATAAACATAAAAGAAAGCGTTATAACAAAATGACTGTGAAATAGGGTTTAGGATATTAGAGAAGTGACTGGTCCTCTTTGATGTTTGTCTCGTGTCTGATCCTTCTATTGGTTGTGTGTATGTTGCAGGATTGCTGGGGATGGTCGCACACATGATGTACACAACCGTCTTTCAGATGACCGTCAATCTGGGCCCTGAAGACTGGAGACCACAGAACTGGGACTACGGCTGGTCATACTGGTACGCAATCCTTGTTACCCCTTGATTGGGTAGATCGTTCCGTAATTGCATTAGGGTGTGCACCCCAAAGCTCAAACACATAAACGTGTGTATACACTATATTGTCAAAAGTATTGGGACACCTGCTTTTACACGCACATAAACTTTAGCGACATCCCAGTCTTAGTCCGTAGGATTTAATATTGAGTTGGCCCACCCTTTGCAGCTATAACAGCTTCAACTCTTCTGGGAAGGCTGTCCACAAGGTTTAGGAGTGTGTCTATAAGGAATGTTTCACCATTCTTGCAGAAGAGCATTTGTCAGGTCAGGCACTGATGTTGGACGAGAAGGCCTGGCTCGCAATCTCCGCTCTAATTCATCCCAAAGGTGTTCCATTGGGTTGAGGTCAGGACTCTGTGCAGGTCAGTCAAGTTCCTCCACCCCAAACTCGCTCATCCATGTCCACATTCCCATAGACCGGTTCCCGAACGCCGCACGCCAATGTATGTCGGCAGAATGGCACGGCTGCGCAAATAGGCGTACCTGTACGTCCCTTTGAATTTGCTGCCGTGCCATCTGGCGCTCGCGCTGGCCGGGAGCTCCGTGAGTAGGATCGCGGGTCCCGCGGACTTCATGTCCGCGGGAATACCCGCGATCGTCTCATGGAGAGGAAGAACGGGGAGATGCTAATGTAAACAAGCATTTCCCCATTCTGCCTAGTGACAGTGTCACTGATCACCGCTCCCTGTGATGGGGAGTGGTGATCAGTGTCGTGTCACACATAGCCCCTCCCCCCTACAGTTAGAACACATCCCTAGGACACACTTAACCCCTACAGCGCCACCTAGTGTTAACCCCTTCAGTGCCAGTCACATTTACACAGTAATCAATGCAATTTTAATCACACTGATCGCTGTATAAATGTGAATGGTCCCAAAATTGCGCCAAAAATGTCCGACGTGTCCGCCATAATGTCGTAGTTACGATAAAAATCGCTGATCGCCGCTATTACTAGTAAAAAAAAAATATTAATAAAAATGCCATAAAACTATCCCCTATTTTGTAGACGCTATAACTTTTGCGCAAACCAATCAATAAACACTTATTGCGATTTTTTTTTTTTTTTTTACCAAAAATATGTAGAAGAATACGTAAAAAAAAGTTTTTTTAAATATTTTTGAAGGGATATTTATTATAGCAAAAAGCAAAAAACATTTCTTTTTTTTTCAAAATTGTCGCTCTTTTTTTGTTTATAGCGCAAAAAATAAAAACCGCAGAGGTGATCAAATACCACCAAAAGAAAGCTCTATTTGTGGGGGAAAAAAGACGTCAATTTTTTTTGGGAGCCACGTCGCACAACCGCGCAATTGTCAGTTAAAGTGATGAAGTGCCGAATCGCAAAAAAACGCTCTGGTCTTTGGCCAGCAAAATGGGCTTAAGTGGATAAAAACGTTTGAAATCTCTTGCCGGGTTATCGCCACAGCGGCTTAATAAATAGGTGTAGTTTGCAGAACCTGAAAGTCTCCCCCCCCCCCCCCCCCCCTGTATAAATAGACCCCGACATACAACTTCATTCTGAGCAGGAAATTCTCTTTAGACATCAGTACTATCACAGCACACATTTCCTCGGTGAGATTGAATCTTTCATTCCTGGCACACATCACCATACAAATCATGGTCTGGACGGTGCTGAGTGCGCGGAGATCGCTGGATAGGCCCCTCCCCCCCCTGCGTGGAACTGCTGATTCTGGACTTCTATGGTGGATAGAATTTGTTTGATGATGAAAAAAGTCATTAAGTGTTTTATTGAATTCTTTTTGAAGTGATTAGGACGTTCCGACTGGAACTTTCTGTCTGACGAGGAGGGGAAAAAAAAGAGATTCCATCAGCAAAGAGGCTTCAAATCTGCCAGCGGAGAATATAACAGAGCAGCAAATATTAATTATAGGGCAGTCTAGGGAAAAGTGTGTTTTATATATATATAGCAATGACCCCCTGTCACCAAGCTGCTGCCAGATATAACAGGTTCTTCTGCCTTCCCTCTTGGTGGTGACCCTTCCCTGTAGCTGCACCCAAACACTCACCGATGCGCCAACGGTGTCCAATAGACTTCGGTATCTTGAAATTTATTTGCTCAGTTGTCTTAGGCAGAGAGGGTTAGGGGTACAGGATACCCAAAAACAGCATGTAAACATTTCTCTGTACCGTAGACTTCTCAAAAATCTCTTGAACTCCAGATGGGCTACTATCTTCTAGTGTCTTCTGACTTCTGCCACATGGTTGGCAGAGGTCAGAAGATACTAGAAGATAGTAGCCCAACTGGAGTTCAAGATTAGATTTCTGCCACAGGCAGAACGTTAGGACTCTTTAGGTCTATGCCACTGGATGTTGCAGATGCTGTAGGCCCGAATGGTTGGCTACCTTTTAGTTCCTTTAGTCCTCTGCCACCAGCCAAGTTAGGCCTTTTTCAGACCTCTACCACAGGCTAGTGTAGATTCTGCGGGCCCAAAGTGTTGGCTACCTTTTAATTACTTCAGTCCTCTGTCACAAACTAGGTTCGGAGTATTCAGTCCTCTGCCACAGACTAGTATTCTATAGGCCCGTATGGTAGACTACTATTTAGTTCCTTCAGTCGTCTACCACAGGCCAAGTTTGGACTCTTCAGGCCTTGGCCAGGCTAATATAGATACTGTAGGCCCAAACTGTTGGCTACCTTTTCGTTACTTCAGTCCTCTGTCACAGGCCAGGTTAGGACACTTCAGGCCTCTGCCACAGGCTAGTGTAGATTCTGTAAACCTAAATAGTTGGCTACCTTTTAGTTCTTTCAGGCCTCTTGTCGTAGGCCAGGTTTGGAAACTTCAGGCCTCTGCCACGGGCTAGTGTCGATTCTGTAAACCTAAATAGTTGGCTACCTTTTAGTTCTTTCAGGCCTCTTGTCGTAGGCCAGGTTTGGAAACTTCAGGTCTCTGCCACAGGCTAGTGTAGAGTTTGTAAACCTAAATGGTTTGCTTTTTTTTAGTTCTTTCAGTCTTTTTGTCGTAGGCAAGTTAGGAAACGTCAGGCCTCTGCCACGGGCTAGTGTAGATTCTGTAAGCCTGAATGGTTGGCTACTTTTTAGTTCCTTCAGATCTCTCACAAGCCAGGTTAGGACACTTCAGAAGAACCAGATGGGCAGGGAGGAGAAGAATCACCCTTCCTTGGCTCTGGCTTCCTCCTCGAGACAAAGGGCTTGGGTCACAAAGACTGAACCTCTCTGGAGCCTCGCGCTCTCCAGGCAGCACCCTGACATGTAGCATACCCTTCTAGAAAGTCTTGCCAAATATTTATTCCCTTCCCCAGCCCACATCACTGACATAAGCCTCTCAGTGATTGGCCAGGGCAGAATAAATATTCATATCCCAATACGTTGTATCTTCTCATTCTATTTGCTGGAGAAAACTCAACAGTAGCAGGCAGAAGCAAACAATGTCCTTGGTCCTAGGTGAAACCCAACGATCCCAAATATCATAAAAGCTCAGGCTGGCTACAGCCTAGCTGCCAACATTAAATTTGGAATAGAACACTCCAGCGTAAGGGAAAATCCATACACAAGATCGGACATTCCGACAACAAGATCCATGTTTTTTTTCCGACGGATGTTGGCTCAAACTTGTCTTGCATACACAGGGTCACACAAATCTTGTTGGAAATTCTGATCGCCAAGAACGCGGTGACATACAACACGTACTACGAGCCTAGAAAAATAAAGTTCAATAGTTAGTGCGGCTCTTCTGCTTGATTCCGAGCATGTGTGGAACTTTGTGCGTCGGAATTGTGTACACACGATCCGAATTTATGACAGCAAATTTTGTTGTCGGGAAAATTTGAGATCCAGATCTCAAATTTTGTTTGTCGAAAATTCCGATGGAAAGTGTACGATGGAGCCTACACACGGTCAGAATTTCCGACAACAAGGTCCCATCGAACATTTCCCGTCAGAAAATCCGACCGCGTGTACGCGGCATTACAGTGCCTTTAAAAAAGTATTCATACCCCTTGAAATCTTCCACATTTTATCATGTTACAACCAAAAAAGTAAATGTATTTTATCTGGATCCTATGTGATAGACCAACCCAAAGTGGCACATAATTGTGAAGTGGAAGGAAAATGATAAATGGTTTTCATAATTTTTTTACAATTTAATATCTGAAAAGTGTGGTGTGCATTTGTAATCAGCCCCCTTTACTCTGATCCCCCTAATAAAAATCTAGTGGAACCAATTGCCTTCAGAAGTCACCTAATTAGTAAATAGAGTCCTCCTGTGTGTAATTTAATCTCAGTATAAATACAGCTGTTCTGTGAAGCCCTCAGAGCTTTGTGGAGATGTTTAAAAAATGGTTAGGGTATAAAACAATATACCAAACTTTGAACATCTCACGGAGCACTGTTCAATCCATAATCCGAAAATGGAAAGAGTATGGCACAACTGCAAACCTACCAAGACATGGCCGTCCACCTAAACTGACCGGCCGGGCAAGGAGAGCATTCATCAGAGAAGCAGCCAAGAGGCCCATGGTAACTCTGGAGGAGCTGCAGAGATCCACAGCTCAGGTGGGAAAATCTGTCCACAGGACAACTATTAGTCGTGTTCTCCACAAATCTGACCTTTATGGAAGAGTGGCAGTTTGTGAGAAGCCATGTGGAGGACACAGAAAACATGTGGAAGAAGGTGCTCTGGTCAGATGAGACCAAAATTTAACTTTTTGGCCTAAAAGCAAAACGCTATGTGTGGCGGAAAACTAACACTGCACATCACCCTGAACACACCATCCCCACCATGAAACATGGTGGTGGCAGCATCATGTTGGGGGGATGTTTTTCTTCAGCCGGGACAGGGAAGCTGGTCAGAGTTGATGGGAAGATGGATGGAGCCAAATACAGGGCAATATTAGAAGAAAACCTGTTAGAGTCTGCAAAAGTCTTGAGACTGGGGCGGAGGTTCACCTTCTAGCATGACAACGACCCTAAACATACAGCCAGAGCTACAATGGAATGGTTTAGATCAAAACATATTCATGTGTTAGAATGGCCAAGTCAAAGTCCAGACCTAAATACAATTGAGATTCTGTGGCAAGACTTGAAAATTGCCGTTCACAGACGCTCTCCATCCAATCTGACAGAGCTTGAGATATTTTGCACAGAAGAATGGGCAAAAATGTCCCTCTCTAGATGTGCAAAGCTGGTAGAGACATCCCCAAAAAAGACTTGCAGCTGTAATTGTAGTGAAAGGCGGTTCTACAAAGTATTGACTCCGGGGGGCGCCATACAAATGTACCCCTCACACTTTTCACATATTTATTTGTAAAAAAAAAATTGAAAATCATTTTCCTTCCACTTCACAATTATGTGCCACTTTGTGTTGGTCTATCACATAAAATCCAAATAAAATACATTTAAGTTTTTGGTTGTAACATGACAAGATGTGGAAAATTTCAAGGGGTGTGAATACTTTTTCAATGCACTGTATATCATTCATAGATAATGGGAGTGGTGGGGGTGGTGGGGTATTTTCCGACACACAGATTACCTCCTGTTTTTCCATAGCACCATACTGACAGCTCTCTGCTGTTGCATCCTATAGCCTAACATTGCAGCCAATGTACTTTGTAGAACAATCTGCTGTAAATAAAATTCTTTGGGGCTTTGCAGGAATTTTTTTACAATAATATTTGCATATTTTAATAAAGAAAAATTTAACGTAAGGAAATATTTACTTCTGTGATATCTGGTCCTTTATCTTTTCTACCTGTTATATAACAAGGAAGATATTTCCCCTTGCGCACCTGATTTCCTTTCCATGGATCAGATTAAAGGACACTTCCTCACCAAGCAGATATGGTTGATAACAGAGAGTTTTGTTTCTTTTATAATTTGCATATATACGGTCCTTTGTTCGACAAATAAACATTCAATACAGTGAGAACCAATTGCAAAAGGATTCCCAGAGCATTATGGGTAATCTAAAGAGGCAGATTGCACTAGGTGCTGTCAGTCTTCAGGCTACCTCTGTCAGTTCTTACAGAACTGCCTTATCAGCAAGGGAAAGGAGTCACCGCTCTGACCTATTCACTTGCAGGTACATTGAGCTACTGAGCTCTGTGAACAACGGTCTTTTTTATATAGAGCCAACAAGAACAGAGAGGTGAACAGATGAGTAAGCCTGGAGCTCCATCTACTGGTTGTGTAAGAAAATACAAAATATCACTGGGAATTTTTGTTTTCAACATGAAATATGTTTAAAATTTCATTATTTTAGATGTGACAATGAAAAAAATAAATAAAATAAAATACATACATGCCCCTTAAATGTTCCCATGAACGTTAATGTTGACTTTTTCCTTCCTCTTGCAGCCTGGCATGGGGCTCGTTCACATGCTGTATGGCCGCCTCCGTGACCACCATCAACCGATACACCAAGACCATCCTGGAGTTCAAACAGAGGCGGAGGAACCTGGAGCGGACACTCAACAAGCCCAAAACCCCCGAGCAAGACGGCTCCCGGCCCGTGTGGGACGTCTACATCAGCACCATACAGAACAACCGAGAGGGACTTATCGATCAGCGGCTGGATTTATCGATCAGCGGCCAAAACCCCACAGCGTACGGGAACGCCAGCCACTACCCCCACAGACAGTGCGACGAATATTGCTAGTATTTTTTTTTTTTGAAGAGAGTCGGTTATTATTGTCCTTCTATACTTTTTCTAATAAAATCCTGCAATAGGCCTCCCTGCATCCTGCCTGCTCTGTGATGTGCTAGCGAGGAGCGAATGGTCGTCCGACCAAATGCAGCGTGACCGCACAGGCCAATTTAATAAAGCTTTTATATACAACGAAGGCTAAAAAAAAAAAAAATGGGCTGCTAAGGTGCTGGACCCAAAATGTGAATGTGATCGGATTTCTATTTGAGCTTTTTAAGGCTTCTCTCAGTCATACGAGGTAATAATGGGGTCCCCAGAGTGGTCTGAAGGATATATAGAAGGATGACAGCACTACAAATTAAAATTAAGTCCAGAAAAAGTTTATTTCTCACAACAAGGAGGTCAGAAGAAAAAAGCAAAACGCACTTGGGAGGCCCACGATTCCTTCTTCATCGGGGCTATGAAAAAAATCTCATAAATTCAGGATCAAAGACCGCCGTCACTCTGTAACCAATAGAAATTGTTCAAAATTATACATATGAATAGAAGTAGGTATATGAATAATTTATCCAAACAGCATCATTTTAATAAATAAAATATATATTATATCCAACTGTATCATATCAAATCTGTAAATTATGTGTATACATACTGTATATCTCATATATAGCAATATAATAAAAAATAATAATAATAAAGGTTATAATACCAATAAAGTAAGGCAATGCATATAATAATAATAACAATAATGGTTCTAATACTAATAAGACAAAGCAAATAGTAATAAAATTAGACAATGCATATAATAAATTATTAATACTAATAAAGTAAGTCACTGCATATAATAATAATAATAATAATAATAATAATAATGGATTATAATACTATTAAACTTAGACAATGCATATAATAAACTATTATTATTATTATTATTATTATTATTAATAATAATAATAATAATAATAATAATAATAATAATAATAATAATAATAATATTCTAGGCCAATGCATATAAGGATAATAATATTAATAATAATATTAATAATAAAGTAAGTCAATGCAAATAATAATAATGGATTATAATACTAATAAACTTAGACAATGCATATAAAAAACTATTAATAATAATAATAATAATAATAATAATAATATTCTAGGCCAATGCATATAAGGATAATAATATTAATAATAATATTACTAACAAAGTAAGATGCAAATAATAATAATAATGGATTATAATACTAATAAACTTAGACAATGCATATAATAATAATAATGATAATCTAAGCCAATGCATATAATAATTATTAAATTATAATACTAATAAAGTAAGCCACTGCATGTAATAAAAAATTTTAAAAAAAGTATAATACTAATAAACGTAGACAATGCAAATAATGGTAAAAATAATACTACTACTGATAATAAAGTTGTAATACTATTAAACTAGGACAATGCATATAAAAATAATGATAATAATAATAATAATAGAATATAATACGAATAAACTAGGACAATGCATATAATAAATAATAATGATGATGCTTTTCATAATCTAAGCCAATGCATATAATAAATATAATATTATAATACTAATAAAGTAAGCCAATGCATGTAATAATAATTTAAAACATTATAATACTAATAAACTTAGACAATGCAAATAATATTAAAAATGCTACTACTACTACTACTACTACTACTACTACTAATAATAATAATAATAATAATAATAATAATAAATAATACTACTACTAATATAATAATAATAATAATAATACTTTTAATAATAATGTTGTAATACTAATAAACTAAGACATTGCATATAATAATAATAATAAAAAAATAATAATAAAAATTAAAAATGTAAAGAGGTAAAACAAATATCCATAGTGATACATATTCAAAAAATTTGCAGAGCCATTCATCCCGTGAAACAGAATGCACACTTGTTATGTGCTAATAGGGGCAAAAATCGAAAGTTTTTAAGCTATTTGTTCTCCAGTTCAAATGTTATTCTTTCATACAAAATAGATTGAATGAGGAAGATACAGCATTATGGCCACTAGATGGAGCTAGTTATCATAAGAAAGAAATGCTAGTTACTATGATCGTCAGCTTCATCTATTGGCCATGATGTGGTATTTTTCTGATGCACTCTATTACTCTACTCACTATGAAAAATAACATTTAGCCTGGGGAGAAAATAGAAGATTCAGCAGTAGACAAACTGCAGACTCCAACAGGCAGACCCTGATGGGGGATCAGCTGAATCTGAATACAGTGGAACCTTGGTTTAAGAGTAAGGCGGTTAACGAGTGTTTTGAAAGACGAGCAACTTTTTTTTCAAAATTCTGACTTGGTTTGCGAGTGTTGTCTCGCTAAACGAGCAGAATTCAAGCTAATGGGTTGTGCAGTACCGCGTTTGGCCAGAGGTGCGGGGGTGCTGGGGACACTCAGAACGGTTCGGAGCCGTTCGGAAATACTCAGAATCACTCAGAAATACTCGGAAACACCTGGAAATACTCAGTTCTCGAGTGTTTCCGTGCCTTTTCAAGGCTTTCCGAGTTTAGCCAAGCTGTCCCCGAGTATTTCCCAGGCTCTCTGGCGCCCCCCCCACCCCTGGCCACATGCGGTATTGCATGTAATAGAAGTCAATGCGGAACAAATTATCTTCGTTTCCATTGACTTCAAGGGGAAACTCGCTTTGATATGCGAGTGCTTTGGATTACAAGCATTCTCCTGGAACGTATTATGCTCCTATTTCAAGGTTCCAGTGTATCTCCTACTGGAGGCTGTACTGGTAAGACCGGTAATAAGTAAAATGTACCAAGCCAATATACTGTAAATTAGGTAATTGTAATTACGTGGCGATGGGGTTCATCCTGGGGAATTTCTAGAACAGGCAGATATTTTTTCCCCCGGGGGATTTCCAGAACCTGTCGGCGGGGCTCCCCCGTTTTAGGTGCTGTTCATTGTGCCTACATAGAATTTCTTAGCTGTAAACTGACACGACCGCATTCCTTTTCCCGTATTTGTCTGCTGATCCGGTTCCTCTACACACACATAGATTTTCTGCACAGGTCATAGTCCTACAGAGTTGTCATTGTAAAAATTAAGAACACCGGACACAGGTCATTCCCTCCAGATTTCTGATCTGATGGCAATGGTAACCCTTCCCAATGCCCTTTTAAAGTGACCCTGTCACTAATATATGTGCTACGAACTGGCAAAGCCTAGGAGGGCAGTAAATACCCCCACAGTATAGAAATTCCCTGCAGTGACCCTTGAGAGCCCCTTAACCCCTTGGGTAGGGGGAGGGGTCCTGTCATAGAGTGACAACACTGCTCTCCATAGGCACAGTGCAGTGAGTGAGTGTTGTCACCCTAGAAAGGGTAGTAGGTAAAAATAAAGGGGTGAAAAATGGGAAAAAAATCAAAAGTTATTGAGCTATTTCCCGCCAGGTCAAATGTTATTCATTATTATTATTATTAAAATTATGCAGGATTTATATAGCACCAATAGTTTGCGCAGCACTTTACAATATGTAATAGATTGAATAATACCTCATTATGGCCACTAGATGGCGATGATTACCATAAGAAGGAAATACCTAGTTACTATGATCATCAGCTCCATCTAGTGGCCGTTTCCCACACAGATAATTCCCTCCAGATTTCTAAGAAGCCGCAGAACCCTTCCTGATGCATTTGTAAAGTGACCCTGTCACTAGTGTATGCGCTACAAAGTGGTGCTGCCACGGAGGCGGTAAGTACCCCCACCATATAGAAATCCCCTGTTATGCCTCTCAAGAGCCCCTGAACCTGGGGGGGGGGGGGGGGGGACAGTCTGCAGAATCCCTGGAAGTCCCAAGGATGAGCTCAGATACCTGCACTGTATTACGGGATCCAGGAATGGCTCATGACTACATGACCCCCATATCATTTTAGGGGAGCAGAATCCTTTGTTATTGTGGTTTTCTGCACAGTTTGATGCATATTAGAGAATTTAAAAAAAAATATGGTTCGTGAGTGAGCCCCCACCCCCCAGCTTTCTGCAATATGAGCTCTGGTGTATTAAAATACAAAGATAACCCTGGTAGCGACAGAGATACTACACAAAAAATTTCCGCATTGTACTTCTGCCCTTAAAACAAGAATCCCAACGCGTTTCGATATGCAACAATCACACTCTTCATCGGGGATATCTGAATCAGAGAACACATGATATTAGATCATCACATAATACATTGTCAAGTATGTAAAATGCCATCTCTAATCTTAAACTTCATGAAGTGATGTATACTGTTTGTACATGATATAATTACCTTGCGGCTCGGGGATAATGAACATAAACCAGAGAGATTAAAACCAGGTATTTCTTTGGCCACCCCAACTGCACACTTGGGGGGGGGTTCCTGGGACTGGGACTTGAAGGAAGCCAGGCGGGAGAACCATACCTGGAAAACGGAGGAGACCAAACCACCTCCACTGTTCCAAAAAAGATTTAAAAGATAAATAAATAAACCATAATAAATGGTCAGGCTGGGCAATGGGAGCATTTGTGCTGGTGTGCTACATAGCTAAGATACTGACCATTGGGGGACATGAAGTATGAGCTGAAATAACTGCAACAACATGATTCATGCTGGAACATGCTATGGACAGTGTCTTGAAGTCAATAATTGTAAATTATAAAGTACCTAAGAAGAAATATATATATATATATATATATATATATATATATATATATATATATATATATATATATATACATACATATATATATATACTATATTGCCAAAAGTATTGGGACGCCTGCCTTTACACACACATGATCTTTAATGGCATCCCAGTCTTAGCCCGTAGGGTTCAATATTGAGTTGGCCCAACCTTTGCAGCTATAACAGCTTCAACTCTCCTGGGAAGGCCGTCCACAAGGTTTACGAGGGTGTCTATGGGCATGTTTGACCATTCTTCCAGAAGCGCTTTTGTGAGGTCAGGCACTGATGTTGGATGAGAAGGCCTGGCTCACAGTCTCTTATTCATCCCCACTGTGTTCTATTGGGTTGAGGTAAGGACAGCAGCGTAGGGTTGGGATTGCGGCAGTCCAACCAGAAGTAACGGTTCTGTTGGCCGGAGAACTTGACGTGGTCGGAGGTCGAGGGGAAGCTGTCCCCACTAAAGGGACCATCCACCTTGTTACCGGGGACCACTGTGAGTAGCTGAAGCAAGTACCGGCTCTGTATTCTCACTAACTGGGGACAGTGAAGAATTGGGAAACTTCAGCAGAGGTCAAGCCAGGGACCCAGCCAGCGGAGGTGACGCTTGCAGAGCAGCCTTGTGTGCCAAGCCAGGGACTAAGCAGGCCAGCGGGGTGAAGCTTGAAGAGTGTCTGTGAGTGCTAAGCTAGGGACCCAGAAGGGACACAGGGGTGAGAAAGATACTCAGTGAGAAGATTGGAAGAGCTCAGGAGATCCAGTGGCAGTGGATCAGCGGGTCTAAGTGATAGACTGGGAGCTCAGTTGAGTGAAGATCTAAAAAGGAGATTGTGGAGGAAGTAAAAGCGTTCATTACAACTTTGTTAAAAACTGTTGCCATAGGAGACAGCGATCCTACACATGCAGACGCGGTGTCTGGCTGGGTGCCTTTCCCTGCATGGCTGTCTGCATATAGAAGTCTCGAAGTCTGCTAAATTTAGATTGCAACTAAGGGTGTCCTGGCCCTAACCCTCTCTCCCACAGTTCTGTTTTTAAGAGAAAATAAATCTCTTTGCATTCAAGAAGTGTCTGGCGCCCATGAATCTACCTTGCATTACACCCACCATGCCTCGTAACCCACTCTACACAGAAGGATGTCAGCTGTCCCTAACTCTGGAGGCCACCATTAGGCCTGGAGAGGCCCGGGACTTGGCTACACTAATAATGCCAACTGATGTAGGATTAACTGCAAACAACATGAGGGTGTTTAAAAAAAAAAAAAAATGCTGGGACTCGGCTTTAGAATTAGACTCCTCAACATGTATTTAAATCATTTATTTGTTCCCTTTTAATTTGTTACCTATACATGGAAAGTGTTTGTTATATCTGGTCAATAACTGTAAAAAAATATCTGCCAGCCGTCTTGTCAACTTCTTTAACTTTTACCAGTTACATTCTTCCCAAGTAGCTCTGTGGACTACAGAACACCTTCTGCTCAGTTATGGAGATGGGGAGAGGGGTGGTGTTCTGTAACCCTGTCCTAGAGTGACAACACTGCTGTCCATAGTTACAGTACAGTGAGAGTTGTCACCCAAGAACAGGAAGCGTGTTACTGGCCGGTTCACCAGGTGAAGATAAAAGGAAATAAAAAGGAAACTAAGACAGCCACCACAGAACTGATAACCTGCAGTATGTTGCTTTTTTTTTTGGTGGGGGGTGGGGTAGAAATGCTTTACTTATACTTTTAATTTTAATACATAGGAAAAAATTGAAAGTGCAGAGATAGTTTAGTACAATGACACCAACATTCGGGCACTATTGCTCCCACTAACACCAATGATGGAACACTATTCCTTCCACTGACACCAAGCAATGATGGAACACAATTCCTCCCACTGACACCAATGATGGAGCACTATTCCTCCCAGTGACGCAAACTTCTTCCTCTCACACCAGTGATGGTGCATTATTCCTCCCACTGACACCAACATTGGGGGCACTATTCCTGCCACAGACACCAATGATGTGGTACTATTCCTTCCACTGACACAAATGGTGGGGCATTATTCCTCCCACTGACACCAACATTGGGGCACTATTCCTCTCACTGACACCAACATTGGGGCACTATTCCTCCCACTGACACCAAGGATTGGGCACTATTCCTCCCAATGACACCAATGATGGAGCACTATTCCTCCCACTGACACCAGTGATGGGACACTATTCCTCCCACTGACACCAGTGATGGGACACTATTCCTCCCACTGATACCAACAATGGAGCACTATTCCTCCCACTGACACCAACAATGGAGCACTATTCCTCCCACTGACACCAATGATGAGCGCACTATTTCTCCCACTAAAACTAATGATGGGGCACTGTTCCTCCTCCTACTGACCACAGGGGTGCTATGCAATTGTATTACTCCCACTGACCACCAAGCCTGAGACATTATCTACTGCTACTGGCCACAGTCCAGCCGCCCTAAACTCTGAGGGACAATAAACTGGCCCTTTGTTTAGAAGGTTTGGAGACCCCTGGTTTAGTACATACAGTATGATGGGATTGTATGGCACTGCAGACCTGGGAGACCCCAGCTTTAAAGTGGAACTCATTGAATCTTACACCCTTCTGCCACTTGCCTCCCCCCACCTCAGTGTATGGTGTTTTTTTTTTTTGAGAAAAGGACAACGGTCTAGTGATATCAGCAGCTTCTTCTCCTTCTTTCAACAGCTCAACGGGGTTGAGCATTCTTCCAGGGCTGAGCATTGCCCACCTAATTATGTGTGAGCACTTCTCATTCTTGGAGTAAGTCTGTGTGATGATGCGCCTGTAATCAGGGTGATATAGCCAGTTAGGCGCTGTCCTGGCCGGGAGGGTAGGAGTTAATGACTTTCCCCGTTCTTTGGTTTTTGGTGGGTTCTTCTCTGAGTCCGGACCACTAATCCTGTGATATTTAAATATGGGACAGTGGTTCTGTACAGGAGTTCCGTCCCTGAGAGAGGCGGCGAGAGAGATCTGGTAAAGAGAGTGAGAGCTGCAATTGACCGTAAGGGAGAGAGACGGAGAATGACACCCGTGAGGAGCAGAAGGATGTAATTTATCATCATCGGAATGTAAAGCCATCTGAACCTGGGGTTTGCCCCGAGGACACCAGCGCTGGAATATGCCTCTGAAGGACTTACACCTGCAAGAGAATGCCTCTAAAGGACAATAATTGCTGGACTTCACCTTTGCAGGTATGCCGGGGCAGCACAAGCCTGTAGTTAGGGACATAGGAAGGACCCTGTACTTGTATGTTGGACTTTGAAATGTTAATTTTGCACGTTTCTTTAATAAACTATTGAAACGTTGCTCTTGCCTGGTCTGAAGTTACTGAAAGGGGTGCATTGCAAGTAATCGGCACACATAGTTCACAGAGTGGGTCTTAACACATTGGGGTATGAAGACATTGGTCTGGAGCAGTGTGAAGACACAAATGTTTACCTAGGGCAGTGATGGTGAACCTTGGCACCCCAGATGTTTTGGAACTACATTTCCCATGATGCTCATGCACTCTGCAGTGTAGTTGAGCATCATGGGAAATGTAGTTCCAAAACATCTGGGGTGCCAAGGTTCACCATCACTGACCTAGGGTAACAGAAGTTTTACAGCAACCTGTCAATAACTTGTACCTTTTATAGCTGGCGTTGCACCACAGAAGTTGCCATCCTGTACAGAGGTACGGGAGTTCAAGAGTTAAATTAAGTGCATGGCGGGGCCCACTCTGCTACTGGGGAGTAGTAGTGGAAAACGCTGAACTGGTGGATGTGTACAAGGCTCAGCATGTCCCTCCTAAATGCAGACTACAGAGAAGGTGAACATTGTCATGGGGAACCAAGAGTTACCTGGAGAACAGTTGCAGCGCAAATGTACACAATGTAAATTAATCTATAAAAGTAGAGGCCCGCCTTAAGGTTCGAGTATTCCCCGCAGCAGCCTCAGCCTTGTCCAAGAGCATTGATGAAGACGGAACAAAGTAAAGGTACCCCATGTGTAGTGAAGTGACCCTGTACAAAGTGCCTAGCATAGCCCAGAAGAACCCACCCCGGGTAAGGTTTCATATGTGACCCATGCTCAGTGCCCAGCGAGTAGGGAAACATGAAGGATATAAAGACCACCCTATCGCCCTATCCTGCCCGCCCCCTTCTTACATGCCCCCTAGAGGGAGTGTAAATGACAGGCTCTTCTACCCTCAAGAGGAATGCTGACACTGGACTGAGGAAGAGGTCAGAGGAAGCAGTGAAGCGTGAAGAATATAAGTACAACTTGACCCTATTTTTCTTTTATTATTATTATTAATAATAATAATTAAAAAATCCTGGACTTCCACTTTGATGTTCTTGGACCTTACAATGACAGCTGGAAATCCTGCAGCCCCATCAGAGGACACGAGAGGACTCCAGATTTAGAGAAAGTGGGCAGGGAGTAGCAGAAAGCAGAGATGAGGCACAGTACTTGTGCTGAATATCAGAATCGAATTTCACAGTCACAAGGAACCAGAGAGAGTTAAAAAAGAAAGTCCCTTGTTCTCTGGTGTCACCAAGTCCGGAATCTTGAATAGCCGGTTTTTGCTTTTCTCTTAAACCTTACGAAAACTTCTCTTCATTTCAGCTATGGCCTCCAACAGTAAAGGATTTGCTGAAATTTGTTGCAGGTGTCAGACACCTTTTTCGCCGCTAAACGGTGGACATTCCGTGGCGCAACATTGTTCAGAAGAAGAGTCAGACATGGTGGGGACACCTGGAATATCCTTCTGCCGTGGTTGCACACATGGGGCCACCCTACGAGGTAGACCACAACTGTCTAAATTTGCTCGTCCAGAGCAGGAGGAAAAAGAGATATTTTGTACATTTTGTCTTGATGCTCCAAAGCTAGCTGCTAAATCCTGCGTACAATGCGAATCTTCTCTGTGTGAAGACCATCTGAGAGTCCACTGCCAGTCCGTGGACCACATACTAATACCACCGACGTCTTCCATCAACAAAAGAAAATGCCCTGACCACAAGAAGCTCTTGCAATATTACTGTTGCGAAGACGCAATCTGTGTCTGCATGGACTGTTGCCAAACCGGAGAACACAAGGGGCACCAGACTGAGACACTAAACGGGGCTTTTGAAAAAGAGAAGAGGAACCTGAGGATTCTTCTGGAGCAACTGAACTTAACGAGAGAGGAGATTGAAAAGAGAGGCCAGGTTCTAGAGGAATGCTGGGAAAGAGAAAAAGAAAAAGTGGCCGGTGAGAAAGAGAGAATCACTTCCCTGTTTAGAGACATCACGAGACATCTGGAGGATCTGGAGAGAAGACTTCTAGCTGAAATCTCCGGGCAAGGAGAGCAGATCTCACAGTTGGTCTCCAATCTTTTCCAAAAGCTGGAAATACAGAAGGACGAGCTGTCCATGAAAATGCGTCAGATTGAAGAGCTGTGTGACACAGCCGATCCACTGACCGTCTTACTTGACTCCAAGTCCCAGGCCGACGATGTTTCTAAATACATAGATCATGTCAAGCTGGCATGGCCATCAGATGAAAATATCCTCCCTCCGATGAGGGAGTCCATTCACGGTTTGGCTTCAGTCACCGTGCACAAAAGCTTAACGGACATCATAACCCAATCCACCAAACTAAAGGGTTACTTCCTGGAAGAAGTCTCAGATATACAACTGGATGAGAAAACATGCGCTCGGGATTTGGAGATTTCGGCTGACCAGAAGGCCGTGTCCTGGAGCTCCGTGAAACCGTTCAAACCTCGAATGAGCATGCGCAAAAAGAACAAGCAGATTTTTGAGTGCAGCCAAGTGTTGAGCACCCGAAGCTTTTCCTCCGGGAGATACTTTTGGGCGGTGGAGATCGGCGAGGAAGGGGGTGTCCGGCTTGGGGTGACCTACGCCAACCCAATCAGGAGAGGGACGAGGTTTCACATCGGAGAGAATGAGAAGTCTTGGTGTTTGCGTGTGTGGTATCAAAAATACTCTGCGATTTACAACAGGCGGCCCGTCTCGCTGAACTCGAAGGTGGAGTGCAATAAGGTGGGGGTCTTCCTGGACTACAGGGCTGGGCAGCTATCCTTCTACGAGTTGGGCAGTACAATCCGCCACCTCCACACCTTCACCACCACTTTCACCGAGCCCCTCTATGCCGCATTCTGGATTCATCATAGTTGGGTGAAAATTATCAGCTGAGACGAATTCTGTCTCTAATCAGTCACATCAGAAGAACTCTCGATCTGCAGGCTTGTACCAGGACAGAGACTAAAGCTGACCATGTATGTGACAATGTGATTGTACAATCTCCTTTTAGTTTTGCCAAAAACTTTGCAGCGCTAGGATCTGCCTCAGAGAGTTCAGACCCAGAAGATCATGTAAGAAGGTCTACATTACAAAGTTTTGGTAAAACTAAAGGAGATTGTATTGGATATGATGATAAAGCGCTGCATAAACTGTTGGCGCTGTATAATAATAATGATAATGTGTGATGGTATTGTATTATACAATTGAATTGTATGGCCAAGTTTGGAAAGTATTCAAACCAGGGGCAGCCAGGCAATGGGCATTCTTAAAAGAGCAACTTTGTTATTTCAGTAATGGATCCCTTTAGAATATTGTAGGCCTAATTTAATATTTAAAGTGGTTGTCAACCCAGATATTTGTCCTACCCTGAATGAATTGGGCACACCACTAGAGATTGATCAACAAACACTATAGCAAGGATATGCAATTAGCGGACCTCCAGCTGTTGCGGAACTACAAGTCCCATGAGGCATAGCAAGACTCTGACAGCCACAAGCATGACACCCAGAGGAAGAGGCGTGATGGGACTTGTAGTTTTCCAACAGCTGGAGGTCCGCTAATTGCATATCCATGCACTATAGGCTCTATTTATAAAATATTTGTTGCATAAATATCAGAATTTTTTTTGCAGGCTCAATGAAATTTCACTCTATGTTTTCCAATAGATTAATTTCTGTATCATCATCTCCATCTAGTGGCCAAAATGAGGCATAGTTTTCTGAAATACCTCAATGAGAAAATGTACTCCATTTTGGCCACTAGATGGAGCTGATGATACAGGAATTATTCTACCAGAATAAAAAAAGGGGGTGATATTTCCTTCAGATTACACGAATACTTCTGACATCTGGCCAATAAAAATTTTATAAATACTGCTAGGTTTTTTACTCTTTTTCTTAGATCGTGTCACTGTATGTTTTCTAATAGATTAATTCCTGTATCATCCGCTCCATCTAGTGGCCAAGATGTAGTATCGTTTTCTGTAATACCTCAATGAGAAAATATACCATAGTTTGACCACTAGATGGAGCTAAAAGAATACAAGAATGGATACAAGAATTAATTTATTTGGGAAAATTTTCTGGTTACGTGAATGCTTCTGACATTCGCCCAACAAATGTTTTATAAATAGACCCCTTAAAAATAGAAATAATGACACCTAGTTTTTTAACTAAATTAACTAAATTTCTTATATCATGCACCGTATGTTTTCCAATGAAAAAATATACCGCATTTTGGCCACTAGATGGATCTGATGATACAGGACTTAATCTATTGGGAAAAAAGGGGGGGGGGGGGAGCTTACACAGCTTACACTAGGGGTCTCCAAACTTTCTACACAAAGGGCCAGTTTATAGTCCTTCAGACTTTAGGAGCGCCAGACTGTGGCCTTTGGAAGAAGAAAAGGTCCCAACGTTAGTGGGGAAAAAAACAATGCCCTATCTCTGGTGTCGGTGGGAGGAGCTGCGCCCCATCATTGGAGTGATTGGGAAGAATTGTGACCCATCATTGGTGTCATTGGGTCCCATTGTTGGTGTCATTGACAGGAATTGGTGTCTGTTGGTGTCATTGGGAGAAATTCTGCCCCATTATTGGTGTTATTGGGGGGAATTGTGCCCCAATATTGGTGTTATAGGGAGGAATTGTGCCCCATCATTGGTGTCATTGGGAGGAATTGTGCCCCATTATTGGTGTCATTGGGAGGAATTGTGCCTCATTTTTTGTGTCATTGGGAGGAATTGTGCCCCATCATTGGTGTCATCGGGAGGGATTGTGCCCCATCATTGGTGTCATTGGGAGGAATTGTGCCCCATTGTTGGTACCATTGGGAAGAATTGTATCCTTTCATTATGCCCCATTGTTCATATCAGTTGATGAAATAGTGCCCCAAGGGCCAGATAAAAGCAAGAAAAGGGCCGCAGTTTGGAGACCGCTAGCTTACACGAATGCTTCTGACACCAGGCCAATGAAAATTTTATAAATAGGCCCCTTAAAGATACCTTGTTTTTTTAACTTTATTTCTTAGATTATGTTTTATGTTACCGTATGTTTTCAAATAGATTCATTCCTGTATCATCAGCTCCATCTAGTGGCCAAAATGTATTACAGTTTTCTAAAAAATACCTCAATGAGAAAATATACCATAGTTTGGCCACTAGATGGAGCTGATGATACAATAATTAATTTTATTAGGGAATATTTTCTGGTTATGTGAATGCTTCTGACATTTGCCCAACAAATGTTTTATAAATAGACCCCTTAAAAATAGAAATAATGATTTTTACCTACATTTCTTATATCATGCACCGTATGCTTTCTGATAGATTATTTCCTATATCATCAGCTCCATCTAGTGGCCAAAATGGAGTACATTTTCTTATTGAGGTATTTCAGAAAACTATGCCTCATTTTGGCCACTAGATGGAGATGATTATACAGACATTAATCTATTGGAAAACGTACAGTGAAATTTCGCCCAACAAATGTTTTATAAATAGGCCAAAATGGGGTATTATTTTCTAAAATACCTCAATGAGAATATATACTACCTTTTGGCCTCTAGATGGAGCTGATGATATAGGAGTTAATCTATTAGGGAAAAAAAAAAGGGAACATTTTCGTGCAGCTTACACGAATGCTTATGACATTCGGCCAACAAATGTTTTATAAATAGACCCCTTAAAAATAGAGATATTGACACCTACTTTTTTTTAACTGTGACCTAAAACATAAGCTGCATCTAGTAAGTAATATATTAGAGGGGGGGCACAGGCACTGCGGTGACAACGCTGCAGAGACTCTATGAGCCTACAGATTGGTGCCACTGAGAAAGAGGAAGTTCTAATGAATGGCAGGATCAACAGGTCATTTCTTTTAGCGTAAACCTTAATTTAAAAAAAATAAGAGCGAAGAGAGGTTATAAACATTATTAGAAGTTTAGAATAGCTGAATACAGAGTATTTTGTATTTGAATTTCTGAGTTGAAAAGGTGAAGGATCACTTTAAACTTCAGCTTTTGGCCTCATGTACACAGGCGGGCCAGGGGACAGTTAAAATAGGTGGCTGAGCCACGGTTTTACCACCTAGCGCCTCGACCCTCCAGCCGCGAGTTAGCAAGGCCAACAAACCCCTTAAAAACTTCACCCTATGTTTTTTGATAGATTGATTCCTGTATCATTAGCACCATCTAGTGGCCAAAATGCGGTATATTTTCTCATTGAAGTGTTTCCCGGGACAGCTTAGTAAAAAAAAGCGCGACTGTCCCGGCAAATCCAAGACAATTGGCAAGTATGATGTAATGCAAGATTATTATGGGACCCCCCGATGCTCCTGGGGCCCCTGGGGTGTGCTCATGTATTAAGACGGCCCTTGGTATAAGCCTCTTGTTGTCACTATACAGCAGGGCTTGACTGTGAGAGGAAGAAACAGCACAAGGAATCAATTAGTTCATGTGCTGACAAGAAGCATGCTGGTAGGAGGAGAGAGCAGGGTGTCAGAGAGACGAGTTCATCCCTGTGCTGCTTCTCCTTTCGCTGTCCAGTCACAGACTGGGATGGGTCCATGATGGGTTCAGAGAAACTGCTGGCTGAAGCCATCTAGTGGCAAAAAAATATGTACTGCGAGGGAAAAGCTCTGCCCTGAAGCTGAATATTGCAGCAAAAGCCTGGTTTAGTTATTTTATATTTATTATATTATTTTATAATCTTGTTATTTTTGGCTGGAGTTCTGCTTTAACACATTGAACTTTAATCTCTTGACAAAGAAACGTAATGAATTGTTTCTTAACACTGAATATTGTTATGTCATCCAGAAACATATTCATTGTATCCATGTCATTATTATAGGTCACTGTGTAAATTCAATAAATATCAGCTACATGTCTCCGGCAATGTTCTCGGTGGAATTGTATGAGCCGAAATCATGAAATGACATGTCATGAATTCACCCCGTGGGGGAAGGGAGGGGAAAGGGGGGGGGGGCAAAAGGGGGGGAGGGGAATGTGCTCCGTCATTGTATTATGCAAATTTTTCCCTTCTAAGCGGAAACAACTCAAATATCTGATCTCTAGAATTGCTGGTGTTAAATAAATTCCAAATTATAACAAGAATAATATAGATTTTTTTTACATTTGTCCCGATCACACAATTCATCAGAGCTCCTCAGAGGAACTTCAGGACCCAAATAACAATCACATTTGTGTGACATTCCCTGGAGGGAACGGTACAGACAGTTATTTACTTTGTCAATATCATTCCAAAGGAATCTGAGAGTGCTGGGAGGATTAGAGTGTAAGCTCCTCCGGGTTAGAAATTGATGTGACTGGCTCAGTGTTCTCTGTACAGCACTGCGGAATACGTCAGAGCTATATAAATGTATAATAATAATAGTGTGTGACTGTGGGGGGGGGGGCATTAGAGTGTGAGCTCCTGAGGCTCCACGTTCTCTGTACAGCACTATGGAATATGTCAGCGCTATATAAATGTATAATAATAGGGCGTGACTGTGGGGGGGGGGGACATTAGAGTGTAAGCTCCTGAGGCTCAGTGTTCTCTGTACAGCACTATGGAATATGTCAGAGCTATATAAATGTATAATAATAGGGTGTGACTGTGGGGGGGGGGACATTAGAGTGTGAGCTCCTGGGGCTCCGCGTTCTCTGTACAGCACTATGGAATATGTCAGCGCTATAGAAATGTATTAGAGTGTAAGCTCCTGAGGCTCTGCGTTCTCTGTACAGCACTATGGAATATGTCAGAGCTATATAAATGTATAATAATAATAGTGTGTGACTATGGGAGATATTAGAGTGTAAGCTCCTGAGTCTCGGTGTTCTCTGTACTGCACTATAAAAATGTGTCAGAGCTATATAAATGTATTATATTTATAACTTTGTGTCTTTGTGACTGTGTGTGTGTGTGTGTGTGTGGGGGGGGGCTTAGAGTGTAATTTTTCTTTATTAAAAATCTATAAAAAAAATACAGCTTCTTATTAAAAATAATAAATAATAATAAAATGAATTAAAAAAAATAACATTTATATTATTATTAATATTATTATTATTAACAACAGCAACAACAACAATAATAGTAAATAATATTAATAAGGTCTCTTTCACATGGGGCGGACGCCGGCAGCGGATCCACCCGCTCAGTAATGAATCTCTCCGCTGATCCCCGCTGAGCAGGCGGGTGTCAGGTCAGGTGGACACAGCCCGCTCTTCTCTATGGGGCTGTCGGAGGGAAACTGACCGCCTGTCCATTTCCATGCGACTGTCATGCGATCTGATCCGCCAGACGGATGGGGAACGGATTCCTATTCGTCTGTTTTTAGCGGACAGGATCGGATCCGATCGGATGACGTCCGCTGACATCCGCCGCTCCATAGAGGGATTGTCCGATCGGTCCGTCAGTGTGAAAGGGGCCTAATTATGATTATTATTATTATTATTATTATAAATAAAATAATAAAAAATAAATAAATAAATAAAATAAATAAATAAAATAATACAAATAAAATCTTACAAACAAAAATAATACAAACGTTTTTATATATATTCAAAAATAAATAATAAACAAAAGTAGACAAGCTTACATCAGCAGATATCATAAACAGAAAGAAAAAACTTTTTTGTCAAAAATAACATAAATCCAATTACATACACAAAGAAACATACTGTATATTTTACTATTTTTATTATCAATATACAACTAATATACGTAAAGCACCACAAAGACCTACCTCCACCTAAACACACCCTCAGGCTAACAAGGGACATTGGAGTGTAAGCTCCTCTGGTGTTGGGACTGTAGCCTGTACAGCACTACAGACCCTGTCAGAGCTACAGTATATAAATGTGTAATAGTAATGGCTGTGACTGTGGTGGGGACATTAGAGAGTAAGCTCTTGTGGTTCATCATGACATGACTCATTTCAGTGTTCTCTGTACAGCTCTGTGGAATATGTCACAGCTATATAAATATACATTAATAATACAGTGTGATTGTGGGGGTGACATTAGAGTGTAAGCTCTTGAGACTCAGTGTTCTCTGTACAGCACTGTGGAATATGTCAGAGCCATATAAAGGTATAATAATAATAGTGTGTGACTATAGTGGGACATAAGAGTGTAAGCTCCTCTGGTTCAGAGACTGGTGTGAATGTCTCAGTGTTCTCTGTACAGCTCTCTGGAATATGTCAAAGCTATATAAATATATAATAATAATAAAAGTGTGTGACTGTGGGTGGGGGGCATTAGAGTGTAAGCTCCTCTGGTTTAACCGTGTTCTCTGTACAGCACTCGGTGTATGTCAGAGCTATATAAATGTATAATAATGTGTGACTGCAGTGGAGAAGGGACAATAGAGTGTAAGCTCCTTTGGTTCACAGACTAATATGAATCTCTCTTCCTTTCACTCTTTGGAATTGATTTACTGATTTCTGGCAGCAAATATTTCTATCTCCAATACATCGTTATTATATTGTTAGTCTGATCTGCTAAAAATATATTTTTCTTACACTTGATATTTTCTAATATTCCATTCTGGGGGTCCCAGACGGATTCCGTCTCATACTGACCATCACCCCCTCACACACTGAGATCAATCTTCAATAAGGCAGATTCCATTTCTCGGTGAAGATTGGGATTGTTCTGCCTGAACTCATCTGGATCTCTTTCTGGTCTGGTGACCTCCCAATAATGGTGCTCCAGTCGGGGGAGGGGAGGGGGTATCCTGGAGGCTTTATAATGGTATTTCCAGATGCATTCTTCTGTTCAGTCTATGTATTTATAGTGTATTGTACACACATCATAGATCCCCCTCCTCCATCTGTGTACAGGGTGACCGCACATTTCCGCCAGCAAAAGTCAGTTGGGGCATACACACGGTCGGAATTTCCAACCAAAAGCTTACATCGGACTTTTGCTGGCGGAATTTCCGATCGTGTGTACGCGGCATTAGAAGAAAACCTGTTAGAGTCTGCAGAAGACTTGAGACCGGGGCGGAGGTTCACCTTCCAGCAGGACAACAACCCGAAACATACAGCCAGAGCTACAATGGAATGGTTTAGATCAAAGCATATTCATGTGTTAGAATGGCCCAGTCACAGTCCAGAACTAAATCACATTGAGAATCTGTGGCAAGACTTGAAAATTTCTGATCACAGACGCTCTCCATCCAATCTGACAGAGCTTGAGATATTTTGCAAAGAAGAATGGGCAAAAATGTCCCTCTCTAGATGTGCAAAGCTGGTAGAGACATCCCCAAAAAGACTTGCAGCTGTAATTGCAGTGAAAGGCGGTTCTACAAAGTATTGACTCCGGGGGGCGCCATACAAATGTACCCCCCACACTTTTCACATATTTATTTGTAAAACATTTTGAAAACCATTTATCATTTTCCTTCCACTTCACAATTATGAGCCACTTTGTGTTGGTCTATCACATAAAATCCCAATAAAATACATTTACGTTTTTGGTTGTAAAATGACAACATGTCAAGGGGTATGAATACTTTTTCAAGGCACTGTATGCGATTCGGTGTGTTTTTGAAAAAAGACAAAGGAAAGTCTATTGAAACGAATGGGCTGCCCTACATGTGACGTGCGGGAACCTGAGAAAAATGCCCAGAAGTGCGTCCGTGCGTCGGTCGTATATTTGTAGGTGCGAACGCATCTAGAATAGAGCCCCCGACAGATCCTTGATAGAGCCATTGTGCATCCAAGGTCAGCGTTTCTGTAGCGTTTTGGCTGCAAATAAACGGATCGCAGCTAATCAGACAGTTTGCATGCGATCATAGTGCCCAGAGGGTGGGGGGGGAGGTGATCTCCCTTCCGGCGCTGTGGAGCCCCGGGAGGAAGTGGGAGGTGTAACCCTCTAAAAAGAGGATTTCGCCCCCCCCCCCCAAAAAATGCCAAATATGGCATGTCAGGGGGTCACCTTCCCTAAGACCTGGGGCGGTTTACAGGCGCTACAGCGCCTGCAAAGCGACGCGAAACAGCCGCTGCTGTGTCTCTAGCGGTGCGCTGGCAGGACAGGAAAAAAGTCCTGCTATCAGCATCTTCGGAGCGGTGAAGGAGCGGAGTGTATACACCGCTCCTGCCCATTGAAATCAATGGGACAGCGCGGCTATACCGCGGTGGTTTTTAACACTTTCTCGGCCGCTAGCGGGGGGGGCTAAAACCGCCTCCCCGCTAGCGGTTGAATACCGCCGCTAAAACGACGGTAAAGCGCCGCTAATAATAGCGGCGCTTTACCGCTGACGCACCTCGCCCCCAGTGTGAAAGGGGCCTTAAAGCGGAGGTTTCATTTTTGGGTGGAACTCCGCTTTAAGGGGGGCTGACTACCAATTCACATATTTATTTGTGAAAAAAAATGTTGAAAATCATTTATCATTTTCCTTCCACTTCACAATTATGAGCCACTTTGTGTTGGTCTATCACATAAAATCCCAATAAAATACATTTACGTTTTTTTGGCTGTAACATGACAAAATGTGGAAAATGTCAAGGGGTATGAATACTTTTTCAAAGCACTGTCCATGTTTGCAAATACGTGGGGTTGCTACTGTGCATCTGCTAAATGGCAGCGCGGTTCTCTGCGTGTCAGGAAAGTGCGATTTCGCATGCGTTCTCGACACTCAGTAATGTGATCCTAGCGTTAGAGCTACTGATCCCCCCCCCCCTGGTGGCCGCCCCCAGTATTAACCACCTAGAGCCCCCTCCTCCGCCTGTGCACACTGTGACCACATCACATCCACAGGGATCTCACAAGGAATCAGCAAACTTTGTAACATTTCCCACCTTCCCTCCTGCTCTATATTCATTGTGTGGTGAAAACTTGCAGACAAATAAAGTTATTTTAAGTTTGGAAAAGTTTCCCCCTTTTTTTTTTTTTTTCCAGCCCAGTCTCTCGGAATTCCATTCCCAAATCTCCGCCTGCAGCAGCAGGCAGATCCTTTTCATAGACTTCCTGTGAGTGCGGCTCCCCCCTCCCCTCCCTGGCCTGCTACGTGGTACAGAGAGAGGAGCAGATCCTTAATTTGTGGCCCCCAATTCCCAGGAACCTCACACTCCGTGTCCCCGGGGTGGGGGGGGAGAGAAGGACCAAGCGGGGCGACCATCCGGGACTGGCCATGGAGTAAAAACTTCGTGGAACGCCTCTGAACTTTAATATTTACACCGTAAGTTCCTTATTTTCATTACTTTCAATGAGATGCTGCACTCGTGATTTTGTAACAATGTTTCGGTTTTGCTGGGGGGGGGGGTAATTTCAAATCGCATGGCAAGTCGCACCCTATGGAAGCGGACGAATCAATGCAACTCCGACTCCATCGGATTAGCACCAAATTTGAAAGCGGTTCCTGCGCTACTTTTTTTTTGCAAGTTCCCGGTGCGACTTTCATAAATATCTATGCAGGAAGTCCCACAGGTGGCTTCCAAGTTGCGCTGACGCGTGGCGTACAAAACCTGCGGCTTGAAGTCGCACGTTTACAAAGCTGCGTTCGGTGTGACCGAAGACTTACTAACATTACTTATTGGAGCCCCCCCCCCGGTCACACCGGTGCGACTTGTCATGCGATTTGATCATTGAGACTGGTCATGCCGTTTGATTGTTTCAAAACGCATAACAAGTCGCACCCTGTGGAAGCGGCCAAATCGGTGCATCTCCAACGCCATCGGAGCCGCACCGATTTTGTAAGTAGCTCTTTTTGCAAGTTCTGGTGTGATTTGCATAGACACCTGTGCATGAAGTCGCACGGATGTCTTCCAAGTCCCAAGTGAAGTTGCACTTCCATGCGGCTTAGAAAGGGAAGTCTCACGTTTTCAAAGCTGAGTTCGGTGTGACCAAAGGCTTACTAACATTACTCATTGAAGCCCCCCCCCCCCCGGTCACACCGGTGCGACCTGTCATGCGTTTTGATCATTACGACTTGTCATGCCATGTGATCGTTGCGACTTGTCATGCCATTTGAACGTTTCGAATCGCATGGCAAGTAGCACCCTGTGGTGGAAGCGGCCAAATTGGCCGCACCGATTTTGTAAGTAGTTCTTGCACTACTTTTTGCAAGTTCCGGTGCAATTTGCATAGACATCTGCGCATGAAGTCGCACAGAAGTCGCCCAAGTCGTAAATGAAGTTGCACTTCCATGCGGCTTCGAAAGAGAAGTCGCACGAGTTCAAAGCTGCGTTCGGTGTGACTGAAGGCTTACTAACATTACTTATTTGAGTCCCCCGGTCACACCGGTGCGACTTGCCATGCGATTTGATCATCTCAAATCGCATGACAAGTTGCACCCTATTTATTATTAATTAGTTACATTCGTTATTACGGATAATTCGTAACCTCTGATAAATTCGTATTCGTTACGTTCACTAACAGCCAAATTTGAAAGGAAATTCCAATAACTATAACTTAATAGTTAAGTTATTATTAGTTAGTTACGATTTCAGATTTTTTTTGAATTTTTGGGTTTTTGAATTTTCAGATTTTCGTTCTTTTGAATTTCCAAATTTTCGAAGTTCCCGAATTTTCAAATTTTCGGAAAACTTCTGATATTTCCGAATTTATATTTTGACAAGTCGCACCCTATTTATTATTAATAATTAGTTACGTTCCATTCGTTATTACGGGTAATTCCTAACTTCGGATAAATTCCTATTCGTTACTAACAGCCAAATTTGAAAGGAGATTCCAATAATTATAATTATGATAGTTAAAGAGGAGTTCCACCCAGGGGGGCCGTCAAAAAAAAAAAAAAAATTAAAAGTCAGCAGCTACAAATACTGCAGCTGCTGACTTTTAATTGGACACTCACCTGTCCCAGGGTCCAGCGATGCGGGGGATTGAAGCCCCGCTCGTCCCCCCCCCCCCCTTCGCTCGTCGGCGCCGGCATTTCAACTGTGGGCGCCGGGCTGTGGCTTCACAGCCTGGCACCTACTGCGCATGCGCGAGCGGCGCCGCGCGCCACGATTGGCTGCTCAATCACCTGGGACCTGTATTGGGTCCCAGATGATTGACAGGAGGGAGGGAGCAGAGCCGAGTCCTTCCTGTGCCTGAGGGGGAAGTGATGTCACCAGCCCAGGCAAAGGAACAGGCAGACTACGAGGGACCACCTAGCAACAGGCGTTTAGAGGTAAGTGAAAAAAAAAAAAAAATATCCAAATTTTTTTTGGTTTTTTTTTTTAGAATTTTTACAGGTATTTTTGTTTTTTGGGTGGAACCCCACTTTAAGTCATTATTAGTTAGTTACTATATCAGATTTTCGAATTTTCGGGCTTTTGAATATTCGGATTTTTGAATTTCTGAATTTTCAAATTTTCGAAAAAATTCTGATATTTCCGAATTTAACAAATTTGGCCAAATTATTAATTATTATTATTTAAAAAAAATTATTCGGAATTAAAACGAATTACACATGTCTACAAGAAAAGTTTTTCTATTTTTTGCAGACCTAAACATGACAGACCAGAGGTAGCTGGATGTAAATGGACATAAATCTGTTTACATCCGGCTACCCATAGAGCCAATATAAGTGAACCCCCCGTCCACTGCTGTGTGGTGTATGGACATGTGCAATTTAATTCCGAATTTGTTTTTTTAACGAATTTTGACAAATTCGTTAATTTTGGAAAATCTCCAAATTAACGAAAACCCGTTCAACAAACTTTTCCGAATATTCGCAAATTCGAAAATCCAAAAAGCTGAAAAATTAAAAAATCTGAAATAATAACTAACTAATAATAACTTAATTATTACTAACTATTAAATTATAAGTATTGGAACTTCCTTTCAAATTTGGCTGTTAGTGAACGTAGCGAATACGAATTTATCCGAAGTTCCGAATTATCCCAAATAACGAATGCCGCATCTTCTGCCCCATTCACCTTCAGTCTAGTAGGGAACGGGCTCACGGATCCCCTGCTGAGCGGAGCAGCTTTGTTTGAAAGAACCCGAATGCTGGAAAGGCAGCGGAGGGGAATTGACGTATTCCACATCTGCAATGCTTTTATAACCACTGTCACCACCCACCATGATGTCTTCTCAACGAAATGCCATTCCACCGCAATCAGGATTTATAAGTGTTTAAACAGGTGGTGAGGAGGTGATACAACGCCTCCTCCTCCTCACCACCAGCCAACTACTCTCTGAAGAGCAATCCTAATGCAGCATAGGTTCCTTTAAATCAGAGGTCTCCAAACTTTCCAAGCAAAGGGCCAGTTTAATGTTCTTCAGGCTTTAGCGGGGCCCGGACTGTGGCCGGTGGGAGTAGAAAATGCCCCAGTGTCAGTGAGAGTAAACCATGGCCCGTCATTGTGTGCAAACGAGAAGATCTGGACAGCCGCACTCCAGCAAGTAATAATCCAAGTTTCTTTATTTTAAAATCAGGAACACATCAGATACAGGACATCATAGACAGAGTGTACAGATCATAGGCTAACGCGTTTCACACTTGTCCAAGTGCTTACTCATAGCTATGAGCCAGTGCTACTAGCATGAGCCAGCACCTGGAACCTCTCATCTCTGGAGAGCAAGATCAGCTTTACACCTGGTGAGACCTAAACTAGTGCGGGGATGATGCCCCCTCTTTGGTATCAGTGGGAGGAATGGTGCCCCATCTTTGGTCTCGGTGGGAGGAATGGTGCTCCCTCTTTGGTGTCGGAGGGAGGAATGGTGCCCCATCTTTGGTGTTAGTAGGAGGAATGGTGCCCCATCTTTGGTGTCAGTGGGAGGAATGGTGTTCCATCTTTGAAGTCAGTGGGAAGAATGGTACCCTATCGTTGGTGTCGATGGAAGGAATGGTGCCCCCTCTTTGGTGTCAGTGAGAGGAATGGTGCCCCCTCTTTGGTGTCAGTGGGAGGAATGGTGCCCCCTCTTTGGTGTCAGTGGGAGGAATGGTGCCCCCTCTTTGGTGTCAGTGGGAGGAATGGTGCCCCCTCTTTGGTGTCAGTGGTAGGAATGTTGCCCCATCGTTGGTGTCAGTGGGAGGAATGGTGCCCCATCGTTGGTGTCAGTGGGAGGAATGGTACCCCATCTTTGGTGTCAGTGGGAGGAATGGTACCCCATCTTTGGTGTCAGTGGGAGGAATGGTGCCCCCTCTTTGGTGTCAGTGGGAGGAATGGTGTTCCATCTTTGGTGTCAGTGGGAGGAATGGTGCCCCCTCTTTGGTGTCAGTGGGAGGAATGGTGCCCCCTCTTTGGTGTCAGTGGGAGGAATGGTGTTCCATCTTTGGTGTCAGTGGGAGGAATGGTGCCCCCTCTTTGGTGTCAGTGGGAGGAATGGTGCCCCCTCTTTGGTGTCAGTGGGAGGAATGGTGCCCCATCTTTGGTATCAGTGGGAGGAATGGTGTTCCATCTTTGGTGTCAGTGGGAGGAATGGTGCCCCCTCTTTGGTGTCAGTGGGAGGAATGGTGCCTCCTCTTTGGTGTCAGTGGGAGGAATGGTGCCCCCTCTTTGGTGTCAGTGGGAGGAATGGTGCCCCAAGGGCCAGATAAAGGCAAGCCAAGGGCCACAGTTTGGAGACCACTTCTTTAAACCGGAGCTGCACTGCACTTTTGTATGTGATTCCTCGTGGGTGGAGTTTCGAAGACTTGTAGGATGTTTCTGTTTGATTTGCAATTTGGGAAAAATTGTAAAAATGTTGCCAAAATCATTTCCAGGTTGATTTTGTAGCGGGTGGGTTTGTCGTTCCTGGGGTTCTAGAAGGTCCAGTTCTTACAAATTGCAGGGAATCAGAATGGGTCTCTGTCCTCCTGCCTCAGCCGGGGCTCCACATTTATGGGAGCTCACACTTATTGAGCATCGCTACGGTATGTGGTCCCTGCATGATCCGCAGCCTTCCAGCTGTAATGTTACCTCTCTACCACCAACAGGATGGAGACTTCGGATAGCCCATGGGAGGGACCTGCCAACATGGCACATTCCAACACCATAATTAGGTAAAAATGGCAGCTGGGCCCACTGCAGTGCATAGTATTCAATGTCACCGATCTAAAACGAGGTATATAATGAAAACACAAAAATTGAATTTGCTAAGGGCTCATTTACACTTGCTTCAAAATGTGGCATTGGACACGCTTTTTTAAAGCACCCTGAATGCACCCTAAATAAAATGGTGACCTCACAGTCCTGTTCACCCCTTGTGTTTACTTTGCTTCAAAAATTATACCCCATGTCACTTTAGTGGTGCTTCAAAGCCCCCATAGAAGTTTATGACAACGCTCGCTTATAGCACCTACAGCTTTTGAGAAGCTTTTAAGCTTTTATTCAGTGTTGGCTTTGCTTTATTTTGGAGGTATTGCAGGTATGAGATATCCCAGGATGCACTGGGAAACCAACAAGCTGACCGGAAAGACGTCATCATCAGTCACTTCCGGTTGATGTGTATATATTCTGGGAGTGTCCGGTGCAGACGTCATATCTGGTGTGCAGCGGTGGAGCAGCAGGAAGGTCCAGACTGGAGTGAAGCAACTAGAAGAGGTGGTGGGCAACATGGGAACGAAGATGAGTGGGGGCCAGAGAGAAAGGACTGAGCGGCAGAGGAGCAGCTGAGCTGGGGCACCAGAGCAGGAGAAATTAGGAATGTCGCACATAGTGCGCAGCATGGGAATAATATAGCAGAATGTGAGCGAGGACCAGAGAGAGAGGAGGATCAGCAGAGCTGGGGATTACTACTGAACAAGGGATCAGTTGAGCTGGGGGTTACTACTGAGCGAGGGATCAGTAGAGCTGGGGGTTACTACACAGTGAGGGATCAGCAGAGCTGGGGTTACTACTGAACGAGGGATCATCAGAGCTGGGGGTTACTACTGAGCGAGGGAAAAGCAAAGCTTGGGGTTACTACTGAGCGAGGGATCAGCAGAGCTGGGGGTTACTACTGAGCTGGGGGATCAGCAGAGCTGGGGGTTACTACTGAGAGGGGGATCAGCAGAGCTGAGGGTTACTACTGAGCGAGGGATCAGCAGAGCTGGGGGTTACTACAGAGTAAGGGATCAGCAGAGCTGGGGTTACTACTGAGCGAGGGATCAGCAGAGCTGGGGGTTACTACTGAGCGAAGGATCAGCAGAGCTAGGGGTTACTACTGAGCGAGGGATCAGCAGAGCTAGGGGTTACTACTGAGCGAGGGATCAGCAGAGCTGGGGGTTACTACTGAGCGAGGGATCAGCAGAGCTGGGGGTTACTACTGAGGGAGGGATTAGCAGAGCTGGGGGTTACTACTGAGCGAGGGATCAGCAGAGCTGGGGGTTACTACTGAGCGAGGGATCAGCAGAGCTGGGGGTTACTACTGAGCGAGGGATTAGCAGAGCTGGGGGTTACTACTGAGCGAGGGATTAGCAGAGCTGGGGGTTACTACTGAGCGAGGGATCAGCAGAGCTGGGGGTTACTACTGAGTGGGGCATCAGCAGAGCTGGGGAACTACTGAGCAGGGAATCTGCTAAACTGGGGGACTAATAAGCTGGGGATCTACTGAGTGGGGGTACTGCTGAGCTGAGCTTCTACTGGGCCTCTTTAAAACAAATTGAAAATCAACATGCTCACACACAGGGCATTTGCCAAGCTTCAGTAACCACTTCAGCCCCAGAAGGATTTACCCACTTCTTCAACAGGCCATTTTTTGCCATACGGCACTGCGTCACTTTAACTGACAAGTGCGCGGTCGTGCGGCGTTGCTTTACCCAAACAAAGTTTACGTCCTTTTTTCCCCACAAACAGAGCTTTCTTTCGGTGGTATTTGATCACCTCTGCGGTTTTTATTTTTTTGCGCTATAAACAAAAAAAGAGATACAGAGGTGCAGCGGGGTGTGTGATAGCAGCAAGCGGTGCGGGGTCACTGTGTTTGCAAGGATTTTACCGCCCCTCCCATCCTGTCGCCCTAGGCGTCTGCCTGTCCCACCTAATGGTGACACCGGTCCTGCTGCTGAACAGGGGGACTAATAAGCTGGGGATCTGCTGAGTGGGGGTACTACTGAGCTGGGATCAGGGGTGGACTGATAACTCATGGGGCCCCCGGGCAATAGGAGATTATGGGGCCCCCAGGCAATCAGAGATTATGGGGCCACACAGTATACACACACACAGTATACAATCACACAGTATACACATACATGTACACACAGTATACACAGACAGATGTAAAAAAACCACAGATTTATACATACTGTCCCTGGTTTTACTGAGGCTGGCAACCCTGATGGGGCCCCCTAGTGGCCCGGGGCCCTCGGGCAGTGCCCTAATCGCTCAATGGTCAGTCCGCCCCTGGCTGGGATTCTACTTGGCCTCTTAAAAAAAAAATTGAAAATGAACACGCACACAGGGTATTTGCCAAGCTTCATTAAAGCTTGTGAACTATTGAACTGGAAAGACGTCATCAGCAGTCACTTCCGGTTCATGTGTATACTGTATATATTCTGGGAGTGTCTGGTACAGATGTCACATCTGGTGTGCAGTGTGGAGCAGCAGGCAGGTGAGCGAAGTCCAGATGGGAGCGGAGCAACTAGCAGATGTGGTATGCAACATTAGAACGAAGGTGCATGGGGGGGGTGGGAGAGAGAGGACTGAGCGGCAGAGGATCAGCAGAGCTGGGGGACCGAAGCAGATAAAACTAGTAAGTTTACATGTAGTGCGCAGTGTGGGAGCAAAATGGCAGAAGGTGAGTGGGGACCAAAGAGATGGCTGGATCAGCAAATCAGAGGATCAGCAGAACTTGGGGGTTACTACTGAGTGGGGGATCAGCAGAGTTGGGGGTTACTACTGAACAAGGGATCTGTTGAACAAGGGTACCAATGAACTGAGGATCTGCTGAACAGGGGTACTAATGAGCTGAGGATCTGTTGAGATGGGGTACTACTGGGCCAAAAATAAACACACACAGGGCATTTGCCAAGCTTCATTAAAGCTTCAAAAAGAAACATCGAAGCATCACAGAAGCATCAAAAACATATAAAAAAAAAATGTTGAAGCGGTAGGCGCTTTAGTGCGTGTTAAAGCAAGTGTACCTGAGCCTTTAGGAGGTAGGGATGAACCAAGGAAGGCAAAATATATCCAGATTTAACTTCAGCTTTAAATGTGTTTTTTATATATATGTATACAGCAAATAAAAATAAAAGCTCCTGACACCTACCTGTTCTTCTTCTCATCCAGCACCTTGAATTTGAGTTGGTACCACCATGGCCTGCTGGATTTGCCGCGTCTCCCTTCTTCTCCTCGCCCTCTCAGTCAGCGCTCAGTATGAACATTACAGCTTCAGAAGTTACCCCCGAGATGAACTGATGCCGCTCGAGTCGGCCTATAAATACGGGCTGGACCAATACACAGGCGAGAAGTGGCCAGAGAGCGTCCATTACCTTGAGATAAGCTTGAGGCTGTACCGCCTCCTGAGGGATAGTGAAGCCTTCTGTAATCTAAACTGCAGTACAGCCCGGATAGATGACAACCCTCCACCGCAGGGCCTGGAAAATGGGAATCAGTCCCAAGGTCGATTTAATGACTTCCCCGAACTCAGGGTGTTCGGAGATGTTCTGATGAGATCTCAATGCCTGAAACGTTGTAAGCAGGGTCTCCCCGCCTTCCGTCAGTCTCAGCCCAGCAGAGAGACTATACTGGAGTTCCAGGTCCGTGAGCCCTACAAATATCTGCAATATGCCTACTTCAAGACCGATAACTTACCCAAAGCGGTTGCAGCTGCCCATACCTACCTCTTGTTGCACCCTGACGATGAGATGATGAAGAGGAACATGGCCTATTATAAGAGTATGCCGGACACCGAGAACCACATCAAAGATCTGGAGACCAAGAACTACGAGAACTTTTTCATCAGAGCTGTGAGGGCCTACAATGGAGAGAACTGGAGAACCTCCATCTCCGATATGGAGCTTGCCTTACCCGACTTCTATAAGGCCTTCCAGGAATGCACGGCGGCCTGTGAAGGTTCTAGAGAGATCAAAGACTTCAAGGACTTCTATCCATCGGTGGCTGACCACTACATTGAAGTTCTGAGTTGCAAAATGAAATGTGAGCGTGACCTGACCCCTGTCATCGGAGGGTATGTGGTAGAGAAATTTGTGGCCACCATGTACCACTATCTGCAGTTTGCCTACTACAAGCTCAATGACGTTCGGAATTCCGCCCCTTGCGCAGCAAGCTATCTACTCTTTGACCCAGATGATGACGTCATGAAGCAGAACATGGTCTACTACCAATACCACAAGGAGAAATGGGGCCTTTCAGAGTCGAACTTCAAGCCCCGTCCTGAGGCCACCCTGTTCTATAACATCACAACCAAACAAAGAGAGATGTACCAGTTCGCCATGCAGAACCTGGTAGATGACGATGAGGGAGATGTGGTGGAATACCTTGATGAACTTTTGGATGCAAGTGATTTTTAATTAAAAAAATTATTGTGCTTTTTTTTTTGGTACTGGACATGCATGAAGTCTATGATTGTCTATGGGTTGGTGTCACCAGTTTTGTTTTGTTTTTTAATAAAAGGCCCAAGAATAATGGTGTATATTTGATGAGTAGCTAGATTTTAGATATCTGCATAAAAAAAAATAATAATAATATGGCTGCCTCCTATAAGGTGAAGCGATCACCCCCCATGCTCGTTGGAAACCATAATTTTAGATTTCATCTGCTGGATGAAATTTGGTATTGCAGGTTCAGACATAACATTCAGAGGGTCCAAGAATACTGTATGGAAGGGATGATTTCATAAAATTGTCTTCGATGATTCTGATGAGATCACCCCCATGCTCCTTGGAAACCATCATTTCAGATTTCAACTGTAGCGTCATCTGTGGATGAAATTTGGTATTGCAAGTTCAGACATGACATTCAGAGGGTCCAACAATATATAGGGGTTGATTTACTAAAACCGGAGAGTGCAAAATCTGGTGCAGCTCTGCATGGTAGCCAATTGGCTTCCAACTTTAGCTTGTTCAATTAAGCTTTGACAAAAAAAAAATGGAAGCTGATTGGTTCCTATGCAAAGCTGCTCCAGATTTTGCACTCTCCAGTTATAGTAAATCAACCTCATAGTGTCTCAGATACAGGGTGGGGGTGCAAGCAGAAGTATTTCATACCAGCCAATTAGAAATCATTGCTTAACAGATCCAAGTGCATAAACTGGACTCTGGTTGCTTGATGTGGGAAAGGACAACCATGCAGGATCTGATTCCAATGCCCTTTACAGCAATCAGGCAAAGGTTAGGCCATGTAGGGATCACCTAGGGGGCGATAATGAGTTGTACACGGTCTACTAACTTCTTGGCAAATCTTGGAGTTGATGAGCCCCTTTTCATCCATGTCCTGTGTAGGAAAAGCATATAAATGTGTTGAATTTCCCATGAGCTCAGCTACTCTGCCATGTCACCAAGAACGTCACAGCCAGTTCTAGCATGTCCAAGGACAGATATTTATCTCACTGTTTATTTTGGTGAGAGATCTTCTAATGCCATAAATTGCCACCCTTACAACAAGGCCAGGTTCAGATGAGTGTTCTACACGCAGCTCACTGCTCTGCACTCCCTCAGTGTCTGGAGGACTACCAGTGCCAAACGTCCAATCCATACCATTCAAGCCCAGGGATGGGGAGTTGGTGGTTCTATCGATCCAAAGAGAAGCCATCAAAGTGTATTGTCTCTCATGTACAATAGTATATATCATGTACAGAAGGGGGTATGGAATGTGTAGGAGGGTGTACATGTACAGCAGTGTATATAATGTACGTAAAGAGGTATTCTCATTCCAAAACCATGGGCATTAACATGGAGTTGCCCAAACTTTTGCGGCACAACACCCTCCACTACTCTGGGAAGGCTTTCCACAAGATTCTGGAGGTGTCAGGTACTGATGTTGGATGGAAAGACCTGGCTCACCATCAGAATTCCAATTCATACCAAAGATGTTCAGTAGGAATGAGGTCAGGGCTCTTTGAAGGCCATTAGAGTTCCTTCACACCAACCTGGTGAAACCATGTCTTTTTGGAGCCGGCTTTGTGTAGAGGGGAAACACTCTGTGTATAATATACAGGACGCTGTGTATAATGTGCAATAGGTTTTCATGATGGCTATCTCTGCTTCCCTGTATAAACATGTAGTAGTTGGAGCAGTCAAATGACTTATGCAATTTCTTGAATTACTGCTTTTCCTTTTTTTTTTTTTTCTACAAAGGAATGTACTTCGAAGGAAAGCAAACCCCCTCTGTCCTAAAGGCCGCTCACCCTTTAGACACAGGAGAAGACTAAAACCCTCATCATGTACCACAGGGTTCTCTCAGCTATGGGCCACATCCAGCCCACTACAAAATTTTATTTGGCCCACAGCAACTGTCTGTGATAACATCCTGACTGGCTGGCTGGCAGTGGAGTCGTCGGTCTGTGTATCTTAACATGGCGACCTGTGCATATACCACCAGCCAGCAGCCGGTGGGGGGACACTTCTGGGCACCGCTGAATGTATGGTGGCACATTGATGGGTGTGAGGAGGACTCTGCTGGGCACCCCTGAATGTATGGTGGCACAGTGATGGGTGTGAGGAGGACTCTGCTGGGCACCCCCTGAATGTATGGTAGCACAGTGATGGGTGTGACAAGGACTCTGCTGGGCACCCCTGAATGTATGGTAGCACAGTGATGGGTGTGAGGAGGACTCTGCTGGGCACCCCCTGAATGTATGGTGGCACAGTGATGGGTGTGACAAGGACTTTGCTGGGCACCCCTGAATGTATAGTAGCACAGCGATGGGTGTGAGGAGGACTCTGCTGGGCACCCCTGAATGTATGGTGGCACAATGATGGGTGTGAGGAGGACTCTGCTGGGCACCCCTCAATGTATGGTGGACCAGTGATGGGTGTGAGGAGGACTCTGCTTGGCACCCCCTGAATGTATGGTAGCACAGTGATGGGTGTGACAAGGACTCTGCTGGGCACCCCTGAATGTATGGTAGCACAGTGATGCGTGTGACAAGGACTCTGCTGGGCACCCCTGAATATATGGTAGCACAGTGATGGGTGTGAGGAGGACTCTGCTGGGCACCCCCTGAATGTATGGTGGCACAGTGATGGGTGTGACAAGGACTTTGCTGGGCACCCCTGAATGTATGGTAGCACAGTGATGGGTGTGACAAGGACTCTGCTGGGCACCCCTGAATGTATGGTGGTACACTGCTGGGGGTGAAGACTCTGCTTGGCACCCCTGAATGTGTGGTAGCACAGCGATGGGTGTGAGGAGGACTCTGCTGGGCACCCCTGAATGTATGGTGGTACACTGCTGGGGGTGAAGACTCTGCTTGGCACCCCTGAATGTGTGGTGGCACAGTGATGGATGTGAGGAGGACTTCTGCTGGGCACCCCTGAATGTATGGTGGTACACTGATGGGTTTGAGGACTCTGCTGGGCACCCCTGAATGTATGGTGGCACAGTGATGGGTGTGAGGACTTCTGCTGGGTGCTCTTGACTGTATGATGGCACATTGATGAGTGTGAGGAGGACTTCTGGCCACCCCTGAATGTATGGTGGCACACTGATGGGTGTGAGGACTCTGCTGAGCACCCCTGAATGTATTGTGGCACAATGATGAGTGAGAGGAGGACTTCTGCTGGGCACCCCTGAATGTATGATGGCACAGTGATGAGTGCGAGGACTCTGCTGGGCACCCCTGAATGTATGATGGCACAGTGATGGGTGTGAGGAAGACTCTGGGCACACATGGATATAAAAGGGGGCCTCTATTGGGTACTCCTGGATGTAGGGGGGAAGGGGAGACTCTGCTGGGCACCCCTAATGTATTGGAGCACTGTGATAGGCACTCTTAAAAGTAAGAGAAGAGGGGACTCTGTGGTGCACACATGGATGTAAGGGGGAACTCTGATGGCACTCCTCAATATAAGGGGGACTCAACTGGTCACTCCTGAATGTATGGGGTGCTCTGTTGGACATTCCTGAATGTGAGGGGGACCTCTGTTGGGCATTCCTAAATGTAAGAGGGGGGGGGGGGGGGGCTCTGCTGGGCACTCCTGAATGTAAAGGGAACTCTGCTGGCATGCCTAAATATAAGGGGCTACGCTACTGGGCACACATAGATGTGAGGGGGAATTCTGCTGGCACTCTTGAATTTAGGAGGGGACCCTGGCTGCTGGGTTCTTCTAAGTGTAAGGTGGACTCTACTGGGCACACATGAATATTAAGGGGGGGCTGTTAAGCACTTCTGGGTGTAAGTAGGAACTCTAATGGGCACTCCTCAAAGTTAGGGGGGAGTCTGATGAGCATTCCTGAATGTATGGGGCAGAATGGTTATAAAACAGATTTCTTTTAGCTCACGACTATTTGTAAAATATACAATGTGACCCTCATACTAAAACATTTGAAGACCCCTGACATAACAAAACATCACAACTTTCATATTAGGACACACTGAGATCACTCAATTCACAACATCTGTTTATTATATTATACCAGAATACAATTCCATCAAATTCTTGCTACAAAGGTTTCAGATGTCAGGAAAATGGAAAATATTCAGTGTAACAGATTCCGTGACAGAGAGAATTTCTTATCCGGTAATTGCACATTCATTGAAAATTGCACCTCACTGCACTCCAACGCACATGTGCTATGCAATGCAATGCAGCTCAGCAGGGTGTGCTGTGTGTTCCATTGCACTACAATAGAATGCAAACAGCATGTTGTTTTTTTTTTTGTGCACTGAGGTGTGCAGCTTGTGCTCTTTATGAATCATTTTTTTCAAATAAAATACACCAGCAGTCAATAATAAAGTAGGAATAGTACATACAGTATAATAAATAGACCTGCCCATATGATAGAGCAATTGTGACCTTCAATTGCCATTTTTGAAAAAAAATAAACTAACCTTAAAAAAATAAAAAAAAAATTAAAAAAAACTTCCTGGAGAGTTATGTCAGTTTTACTGTAGGTGTTAAAATAGAACTGAAGGCAGCACTTTTTTTTTCATTTTGGATAGAGTAAGGGAGGGTTATAACCCCTGTCAGTTTTTTTTATGCCATCTGTACCCCATTGGGGCGATTTCCCCTCTTTTCCTGTCCCGTAGCCAAAACAAGTAGTGACAGGAAATCAATGCAAAACTGAGGGAATCGCCAGAACTAGTGTCCCCATTGGAAGAATTCGCCCCTCTTCTTGTTCTGAGGACAACTCAAAATGTTGGGATTTTATTTCACTTTCATTCTTGGGGATAGCAGCAAATGGAACAAATAGATAATTAGCTAAAATTGTGGCATTCTGCACTTCTGGTCAGTCACCTGCCTCCTTTCAACCCAACATTATGTGCTTCCATCTACCCTCCCCTGGATTCAGAAGTGACATCGAGCTTAAACGATGGAAATAAATAAAAAATAATAAAATAAAATAAAAAAAAAATTTGCAAAAATTATAATATTTTTTTTTTTTTTTTTAACATACTGTCAACAGTCATTGTCCCTGATCCCTGGTCAAAGTATTATTTTTTTTTACATTTTCTTTCACTTTTTTTTATTTCTTCATTTTCCAAAAAATTGTGAAAAAAAATTTACAACCTCAAAAAACTCACCATGCCTCTTACTAAATACCTTGGACTGTCTTCTTTTTAAAAAGGGGTCACTTGGGGGATATTTGTACTGTCTTTTTGTTTTTGGGCCTCACGAAATGAGATTGTCTGTCAGTACATCATGATTGATCAATTTTCAGATATATATACTATAGTTTGTGGACTCTACAACTTTCCTACAGACTAAATAATATACACTGATTTGGGTTATCTTTACCAAAGAAATGTAGCATAATACATTTTGGCCCAAATTTATGAAGAAAAGATTATTTATTTGAAAACTTTTTTTTAACAGAAAAAAAGAAAACATGATTTCTTTTCAAAATTTTCAGTCTTTTTTCGTTTATTTAGCAAAAGAAAAAAAAAAGATAGAAAAACCCAGCGGTGATTAAATACCACCAAAAGGAAGCTCTAATTTTGTGAACAAAATGAAAAAATGTCAAAGTTGTCATTCAGGCTGGGTTCACAATAGTGCAAATTAGATGTGGGTTTCCCCTCATCCAATTCGCATGTCAGGAGATTGTGACCGGCTCTCAATGGAGCCGGTTCACACAGCTCCGGTGCGAATTGCCCAGGAGTCCTGTGCGTCTTCAGGTCCGTCTTCTGGTCCAAATTAGCCAAAAATTCGGACTGAAATCAGACCTGAAACGGTGAACATGGACGCACTTAACCCCTGCTGTGAGCCGATCCGTGCGCCAGTGTGGATCCAGCCTCAAAGTGTGACAGCGCCCGGTATTAAAGTACTTAAACAAGCTGAAGTTCGAAGCTGATTGGCTACCATGCACAGCTGCACCAAATTCTGAGTGCTCCAGTTTTAGTAAATCTCCCCCCAATATATCTTCTATTGCAGGGAACTTTAATGTGGGTTTATTTTAAACCTGCCAGGGTTGCTATAATGCCTACTGAAGACCCTCCATCAGGTCTTAACTCAAAATTCTCACCCAGCTTGTTAGGAAAATACAGAAGGCGGCATGAAGGGGCTCGGTGAAGGTGGCGGTGAAGGTGTGAAGGTGTCGGATGGAGTCACCAAGCTCATAAAAGGATACCTGGCCAGCCTCGTAATCCAGATAGATTCTGATTTTCTGGGATGGGAAGCCGCGTTCCATACAATTCTTGTTTGAGTCATGAATGGCAAAAAATGTATCATCTTCCTTTCCTAAACACCAAGATTTGTCATTGTGACCAATTCTAGCTTTTCCCCCTTTCCTTTCGATAGTAGAATAAGCAACTCCTAACCTGAAATTCCCAGAGTCGCCAGCCTCAACGTCCCAGTAATGTCTCCCTGAACTGAACTGCCTGGTGCTCAGAACCTGAGAGAAATCGAAGCGTTCGTCCTGTTCGATGCGCCGTTGATCGTTTCCTGGGCATGACAGTTCTTTCAAGTCCTCGGTTATGGCTACATTGTTGGAAGCCGTGTTTACATCCAGCAGCAAGTCAGAGGCCTCTTGCACAAAGATCCCTCTTTTGATGGCAGCCACCATGTGCAGTAGCCCGGTGTGTAAGGTCTGGAAGACCGGACCTTCATCAAACTCCTTCAACGCCATTTTTACATCCTCTTTTCTGTATGTACTGATCTCTCGTCTAAGCTTATGAAGGTCATTGTTGCCTGAATTCAGCCACTGAGAGAACAGCAAGGGGTTGGGTGTTTCGTATAACTCTTTTATGTTTCCAATCTTCCTGGATAGCTCATTCTGCTTTTGCTCCAGATGGAGGATCCGGTTGGAGACCGAAAGGGAAGTTTGCTTTTCTTGCCATGAGATGTCATTCAGGATTTTGTTCTCCAGGTCCTCCTGTTGTTTCCTGAGTTTCCTAAACAAGGCACAGACTCTCTCCGCCACATTGGCCACCTTTTCTTGAATATTAATTTGGCGATCCTGAAGACGTTGGACGCGTTTCTCGATTTCCTCCATCTCAGAAGTCAAAATCTCCAATGACAAGTCCATTTTCTCCTTTAACTTTTCAAACGCCTCGTTGAAGTCACACACTCGATGCCCTCTGTGCTCCTTCAGATGACACGATATGCAGATGCAGAGGTTGTCCTGAAAGCAGTAGAAATCCAAGATCTTGTTGTGGATGGAGCATTTGCTGTCTTTGAAAGACTTGGTGGGTTTGGTCAAGATGTGTTCCTGTGATTTGGTGTGGACTTTCAGATGACCAGCACACAGAGAAGCTTCACAGTGTAGACATGACTGAATAGCCAGAACCTCTGAGTGAATACAGTAAGTGCAGAAGATCTCAGCCACTGGATTCTCTGGAGGCTCTGATCTTGTTTGCAGTTGTAGATACGGGCTATTGTCTGAGTCTGAAGGAAGCACCATACACCCAGGGCAGATGTCCCCACGACCTGGAGAGCCAACACTAGTCCGTTCCTGGGAACCCAACACATTGATAAAACAAAGCCGGCAAAAGTTGTGTCCACATCTCAAATTGATAAGATTCAAGGAAACCTCCAGACACGAAGAGCAGTAATTGTCTCCGTTGAGATCTATAGACGACATCCTCGCCAGTTAGGACTTTAAGTGGCGACTGTATTCATAGCTCTGTGGGGAAACTGGCGAAGCAAGATTTCACTGACGGTATTTAAACAATGCAGCCTCTCCATGGAGACCGTGACATCATGTTTTGCATAAAGTAAAGCCGTCCCCTGAGTCTTGGAAAGTTTTCGGGTCATCACAGCATAGCTCCCAACTGTCTCTGATTTGGAAAAAAGTCCCCCTGTCCCTCTTTCCTCCTCATATGTCCCTCATTTTGGTCTGATCTATAAAGTTGTATATTGTACAATTAAAAAAGGGTGCACTTGGCAAAGTTGTATATAATATGCACTTCTTATCTTTCAAAAAGTGTTTCCCAATGCTAAACCTTTCATCCAATTTCTAAATTGCTGTATTTGTAAATTTCAAAAACCAGCATAAATTAATAGTAATTCTCCTTTAAGGGGGCGTGGCAGGAGGTGGGTCCTATGTCTACATACTTTTGCTAATAGGTGTCCTTCGTTCCCATCTCAAAAAGTTGGGAGGTATGTCACAGCAGTGTTATATTTGACGTCAAATTTCGATTTAGTTTACGTCATAGTTTTTGACTAAAATGCCATTTAAGTTTTAGTTGTATTTTAGTCATCTGAATTGTTTTAGTTATATCTCTAGTACATTTTAGTTGACTAAAATCGAATGGGTTTTGTTAAATTGTAATACATTATTTAACCATTTCTCTAGAATTTACAAACTCATTATATAATCCTAGAGTTAAAAAAAAATCTAACAATTGCAAACAGTGCTCTGGACGGTCTGAGGAGGCCTGTAATGCACATGGTGCTCTGGATGGTGGTCTGAGGAGGCCTGCAATGCACACAGTGCTCTGGATGATGGTCTGAGGAGTCCTGTGATGTAAAATGCTCTGGATGGTCAGAGGAAGCCTGTAATGCACAGTGCTCTGGACGGTGGTCTGACTTCGGAGACCTGTAATGCACAGTGCTCTGAGTGGTCTGAGGAGGCTTGTAATGCACACAGTGCTCTGGGTGGTCTGAGGAGGCTTGTAATGCACACAGTGCTCTGGGTGGTCTGAGGAGGCTTGTAATGCACACAGTGCTTTGGACGGTGGTCTGGCTGAGGAGGCCTGTAATGCACAGGGCTCTGGATGGTCTGAGGAGGCTTGTAATGCACACAGTAGTCTGAGGAGGCCTGTAATGCACACAGTGCTCTAGACAGTGGTCTGATGAGGCCTGTAATGCACTGCACGGTGCTCTGGGTGGTCTGAGGAGGCCTGTAATGGACACAGAGCCCTGGATGGCCTGAGTCGGCCTGTAATGTACAGTGCTCTGGTGGTGGTCTGAGGAGACCTGTAATGCACAGTGCTCTCTGGTGGTGGTCTGAGGAGACCTGTAATGCACAGTGCTCTGGATGGTGGTCTGAGGAGGCCTGTAATGCACACAGTGCTCTGGACGGTCTGAGGAGGCCTGTGAATTACTTAGTACTCTGGACAGTCCGAGGAGGCCTGTAATGCACAGTGAGTGCTCTGGACGGTCTGAGGGGGCCTGTAATTTATACAGTGCTCTGGACGGTGGTCTGACTGAGGATACATGTAATGCACTCGGGTTGATTTACTAAAACTGGAGAGTGCAAAACCTGGTGCATCTGTGCATGGTAGCCAATCAAACCCTAGCAGGAAGCTGAGGCAATATCCCCCACTCGGCTCTATGCCCTTGGAGGAATGGAGCGACGTCCAACATCACTTCCGCTCTCTGGTCTTATAAATTACTATTTTTTTAATTTTTTTAATTTTGCTTTTAAGCGTAAATGTGAGATCGGAGGTCTTTTTGACCCCAGATCTCGCAATAAAGAGGACCTGTAATGCTTATTTCTAGCATAATGGGCTAGCATTGCATACTAGCCCATTATGAAATACTTACCTTAGAATGAAGCTCCCGCAGTGCACATGGTCACCGCTGAGGGGGGCTGACATGTTCCCTCTGCGTTTCTTCTGGGTTCGTGGGCTCCAGCGCTGTGAGTGGCCGGAGCCGCGATGACGTCACTCCCACGCAACTTTCTGACAATATATTATGACTTTTTATCTCAGACTATTTACTGTTTGGTCTGTGGAAGAGATCTATGGTCCCAATAAGCCACTTCACCACTTTCTCCTATCTGTAGACCAATAAGGTATTTGATTTTGCTTGTTACTTTTCAGTGATCCCTATGGTTAGATAGAATATGTTACATCTGACATACCATTCATTTTATGTTTGTTATACTTTTATATAGGAGTTGGTTGGATAACTAGCCAGATTGATATAACACAACATACTGGTTATTAACCCTTATCCTGGTGTAGTGACTCTGGGGATTCTTCTGCCCAGTAAGTAGTGTATTACCGCAGACTGGAAGTTACTATTACTATGCTTATTTTCTGTAGGCTGATTTTCCTTTCTGTCCCTTTCATGGAAGGGGGGCATTTAGATTTATTGGCTGATTGATCTTGGGAGGCTATCGCTAATCCAGACACCCTTGGACAGCACATGGCATGTTACGTATATGAGTGTCCTCTGACATGTGAGTGGCACCTGTATCACACTGTTCCCCATATTATATATGATATTATTAAATGTTTTGCTGCATTTTATATCCATTGCTGAAACATGATGTTTCCCTCCTTTGTCTACCTTACAGAATCCCTCTGCTTATAGTCAAGGAATGAAGGTCCTGAGGAAGCACAAAGTGAAACATCGACCTCCCTGACCTAGCAGCAATAGGGATCTAATATGTTTTACATATACTATGTGGTTATATGAATAAGAGCTCATATTTTCTTGCTTTTATTTTATAAATATCTTTTTCTTGCAATATGTTTGTAATAAATTGTATTTTATAAGATTATGTAATGTTCCCGTTCTGGTACCGTTAAAGTCCGCTCAAATGGTCCTATACAGGTTTAGGAGATATTCATATTACCTGTAGGTAAAAATGACCAAGCGGGGTATACAACTGCTTTATGTACTGTAGTTTGTCGCCATTCCACGAGTGTGTTTTTTTAAAGCAATTTTAAAGCATGACATGTTAGGTATCTATTTACCGGTACTCCGCGTAACATCATCTTTCACATTATACAAAAAAAATTGGGCTAATGTTACTGTTTTGGGGAAAAAGTGTATTCTTTCTCAAAAAATTGCGTTTGTAAGACCACTGCGCAAATACGGTCCGACGTAAAATATTGCATTATTCACCATTGTGTTCTCTAGGGTCTCTGCTAATATATATATATATATATATATATATATATATATATATATATATATATATATATATATATATATATATCGAAGCATGATGGGACTGTGACGTCATAAGGGGCGGGGTCACCGGGTGACATCACCTGGTGACCACGCCCCATCCCTATTTAACTCATTGCGGACCGCGCACATGGCATTACAGCGGGAGAGAGCGTTGTGTCAACATCGTAAGAAGAGAAGAGGGAAGAAGACGGCGGAGAAGACCGGGCCACCGCTAGCAAAAGAGCGGGCAAAAGAGCAGAAGATAGTGGAGGAGCCCGGCAGAAGATACCGGAGAGCGCGGAGAAGAACCGGAGAGCGCGGAGGAGAGGCTTCAGAGCACGGAGAAGAAGGAAGAGACCACGGAGAAGAAGGAAGAGACCCCCGAAGTCGGAAGAAGACCCCCGGAGCTACCTAATAAATTACTTTAAAAACCTGTCTAGTGTGTTTTTTTATTGACACTTTTTTTTCCTAGGTGAATGGGTAGGGGTATGATGTACCCCATACTCATTCACATAGGGTGGGGGGCCAGGATCTTATTAAAGGGGGCTCCTGAATTCCGATAAGCCCCCCGCCCGCAGACCCCGACAACCAACGGCCATGGTTGTCGGGAAGAGGCCCTTGTCCTCATCAACATAGGGACAAGGTGCTTTGGGGTGGGGGGCCGCAGGGCGCCCCCCTTCCCCAAAGCACCCACCCCCCCATGTTGAGGGCATGGGGCCTGGTACGGTTCGGGAAGGTGGGGGCACTCGCTCGTCCCCACCCCTTTTCCTGACCGGCCGGGCTGTGTGCTCGGATAAGGGTCAGGTATGGTTTTGGGGGGACCCCCACGCCATTTTTTCGGCAGAGGTGGTGCCCCTTAAAATCCATACCAGACCGAAGGGCCTGGTATGCTCTTGGAGGGGGAACCCATGCCAGTTTTTTATTTAAAATTTGTCGTGGGGTCCCCCCTCAAGATTAATACCAAACACAGTGCTTGGTATTGGCAGGGATCCAAGTCGGACCCCTGTTCATTGAAAGTCGGATGTATGTCGGCTCCAAGTCGCAGGGCAAAGTCGGATCCAAAGTAGGGCGGCTGTCGTGTCGCACCAGTGTGAACCCGGCCTTACAGCTCACAGCGCATGTCAGAGCAAATGAGAATCATGAGGTCAAAGGAACTGCCTGAAGAGCTCAGAGACAGAATTGTGACAAGGCAAAGATCTGGCCAAGGTTACAAAAAAATTTCTACTGCACTTAAGGTTCCTAAGTGCACAGTGGCCTCCATAATCCTTAAATGGAAGACGTTTGGGACGACCAGAACCCTTCCTAGAGCTGGCCGTCCGGCCAAACTGAGTTATCGGGGGAGAAGAGCCTTAGTGAGAGAGGTAAAGAAGAACCCAAAGATCGCTGTGGCTGAGCTCCAGAGATGCAGTTGGGAGATGGGAGAAAGTTGTAAAAAGTCAACCATTACTGCAGCCCTCCACCAGTCGTATGGCAGAGTGGCCCGACGGAAGCCTCTCCTCAGTGCAAGACACATGAAAGCCGCATGGAGTTTGCTAAAAAACACCTGAAGGACTCCAAGATGGTAAGAAATAAGATTCTCTGGTCTGATGAGACCAAGATAGAACTTTTTGTCACATGACAAACGCGCAAAAAAGCGCATTGCGTAAGTGTGAATGGGACCTAATAAAATGATGAAAGCGTCTTTTCCAGCTGCCAGATTGTGTATTATGTGTAGTGACTTTTCAAGGGAAATTCAGCACCTGGAAATCCCCCTCTCGGGGAGTTTTGCTGTTTGAGGTATGAGGAAGAATCTTATCTGTTACCATCAGTTCTGAAACAACATACAAAAATTCTCCTGTGCTTGGGGCTGGGTCTATAGGTGTGTGGTGCAGTCAACCCTTTCTATTGTATGAAATGTCACTGGTCTTGCTACCCTCCAATGGATGTCCTTAGAGGTGTGATACTGAGCTGCATTTGGATTTATGTCTTTGGTATTTCTGGGTCGGGAAAGTTGCCTTTGCCAGGAAGGTTGCTAATAAGATCTGCCACGTTATGCAAAAACCAGACACGCTTGGTATTTAACCACTTCAATACCGGGCACTTTCACCCCCTTCCTGCTCAGGCCAATTTTCAGCTTCCAGCACTGTCACACTTTGAATGGCAATTACGCGGTCATACAACACTGTACTCGTATGACATTTATTTAATTTTTTCACAAAAATAGGGCTTTCTTTTGGTGGTATTTAATCACTGCTGAGTTTTTTTATTGTTTGCTAAACAAACGAAAACAGACTGAAATTTTTAAAGAGAAAAACCTTTTTTTTAAACGTTTTTTATAAAATTTTCAAACAGGTAATTTTTCTCCTTCACTGATGTGTGCTGATGAGGCTGCACTGGTGGGCACTGATAGGCGGTACTGGCGGGCACTGATAGGCTGCACCGATGAGGTTGCACTGGTGAGCACTAATGAGGCTGCACTGATGAGCACTGAGAGGCTGCATTTATGGGCACAGTGATGAGGTGCCACTGGTGGGCACTGATGAGGCTGCACTGATGAGCACTGAGAGGCTGCACTGATGGGCACTGACGAGGTGGCACTGATGGGCACTGATGAGGCGGAACTGGTGGGCACTGATAGACTGCACCGATGAGGTTGCACTGGTGAGCACTGAGAGGCTGCACTGATGAGGCTGCACTGATGAGAACTGAGAGGCTGCACTGATGGGCACTGACGAGGTGGTACTGATGGGCAGTGATGAGGCGGAACTGGTGGGCACTGATGAGGCTGCACTGATGGGCACTGAGGAGGTGGCACTGATGAGGCGGAACTGGTGGGCACTGATAGGCTGCACCGATGAGGTTGCACTGGTGAGCACTGAGAGGCTGCACTGATAAGGCTGCACTGGTGAGCACTGAGAGGCTGCACTGATGGGCACTGATGAGGTGGCACTGATGGGCACTGATAGGCAGTACTGGTGGGCACTGATAGGCTGCACCGATGAGGTTGCACTGGTGAGCACTGAGAGGCTGCACTGATGAGGCTGCACTGATGGGCACTGATGAGGTGGCACTGATGGGCACTGATGAGGCGGCACTGGTGGACACTGATAGGCTGCACTGATGGGCACTGATGAGGTTGCACTGGTGAGCACTAATAGGCTGCACTGATGGGCACTAATAGGCTGCACTAATGAGGAGGCACTGATGTGGCTGCACTGATAGGCAGCACTGATAGGCACCACTGATGGGCACTGATGGTGGTAGACATGTGCTGTTCATTTCGGTCCCGAAATAATATTCGGACAAATTTTTAGTAATTCGGAGATTCGGATTTATCCGAATACCCGAATTACAGTATAAACAAAGTTTACCGAATGCTCAGAATAACTAAACGAAATTCAAATCGAAATTCAAATCGAATTTTACATTGACTTCCATTCGAATTCGAACTGTAAACATATTTCTGAAATCAAAGACTCTGTGTGTTATTAGAGAACCATTTTGAAATAATTGCTGTTTTTGTTAAGCCAAACGTGATTTAAAGAGTCATTGTAATCATTTGATGAAGATTTTTCTTTTGTGTGTTCACTTTGCCGCATTTGAACCGAAAAAACAAATATAACATTTTCAAAACAACCAATTTGAAATTTATCGATTAGAACGTTTTGAATTGAAAAAAAAAAACGTTAAATTCACAGAAAATTCGAAAAAAGAAAAAAAGAATTCCGAGTACAAATTCCGAATACGAATTTAACGAATCAACCTAATTTAACGAAAATTAAATAACTAGATTAACGAATAGAAACTAAACAAATGTTTTCATCATGCACATGTCTAATAGGTGGCACTGATAGGCAGCAGTTATGGGCACTGATTGATGGCACTGGTGGGCACTGATTGGCAGCACTGGTGGGCACTGATTGGCAGCACTGATAGGTGACATTGTTGAGGAGGCACTGTTGGGCACTGATTAGCTGCACTGATGGGCACTGATTGGTGGCACTGGTGGGCACTGATTGGCAGCACTGAAGCACTGATAGGTGATATTGTTGAAGAGGCACTGGTGGGCCCTGATTGGCAGTACTGATGGGCACAGATTGGAAGCACTGATATGTGACATTGTTAAGGAGGCACTGATTGGCAGCACTGATGGGCACTGATTGCCACTGATTGGAAGCACTGATGGGCACTGATTGGCGGCACTGGTGGGCACTGATTGGCAGCACTGATGGGCACAGATTGGCAGCACTGATATATGACATTGTTAAGGAGGCACTGATGGGCACTGATTGGCAGCACTGATGGGCACTAATTGGTGGCACTGGTGGGCACTGATTGGCAGCACTGGTGGGCACTGATTGGCAGCACTGATAGGTGACATTGTTGAAGAGGCACTGATGGGCACTGATTGGCAGCACTGATGGGCACTGATTGGCGGCACTGGTGGGCATTGATTGGAAGCACTGATGGGCACTGATTGGTGGCACTGGTGGGCCCTGATTGCCAGTACTGATGGGCACAGATTGGAAGCACTGATATGTGACATTGTTAAGGAGGCACTGATTGGCAGCACTGATGGGCACTGATTGGCACTGATTGGAAGCACTGATGGGCACTGATTGGCGGCACTGGTGGGCACTGATTGGCAGCACTGGTGGGCACTGATTGGCAGCACTGATAGGTGACATTGTTAAGGAGGCACTGATGGGCCTCACTGATGGGCACTGATTGGCAGCACTGATGGGCACTGATTGGCGGCACTGGTGAGCACTGATTGGAAGCACTGATGGGCACTGATTGGCGGCACTGGTGGGCACTGATTGGCAGCACTGGTGGGCACTGATTGGCAGCACTGATAGGTGACATTGTTAAAGAGGCACTGATGGGCAGCACTGATGGGCACTGATTGGCAGCACTGATGGGCACTGATTGGCAGCACTGATAGGTGACATTGTTAAGGAGGCACTGATGGGCACTGATTGGCAGCACTGGTGGGCACTGATTGGCAGCACTGATAGGTGACATTGTTAAGGAGGCACTGATGGGCACTGATTGGCAGCACTGGTGGGCACTGTTGGGACGAAACTGATAATCAGTGCCCTGATTATCAGTGAAGATGCCCCTTTCACATAAGCCAGTTATCGGGATGAGTGAAAGGGATGCTAATAACTGGCTTGCGTTTATATCATGATCAGCTGTCATTGGCCATAGCTGATCATGTGGTAAATGGCCGCTGTGATTGGCCCTTTACCCTGATTTGTAATCAGTTGTGTCCTAAGGGCACGGTGATCACAGGGCGCATCACAGGGGGTGCGCAGGCATCGCGATCACGGGAGGACATCCATGGACGATGTAAGCCCATGTTGTAGCCATCTTTCTGCTATAGCGTGGGCGGGAAGAGGTTAAAACTGTTTTAGGCAGATATAAAAGGCACAAATACATTTCTCTAATCATTGATACATCATTATTTTTTTTTTAATACAAGCAGTGACTTGGTATCAGCCTCATGCAGTTCCTGCACAGCAGAGCTCAGACTGGGAGAGAGAAAAGCAGCACAAGGAGTTTATCAGTTCATGCTGATAGGAGGAGAGAGAGAAGAGTGACAGGGAACCCATCACTGTGCTGCTTCTCTTTTCACTGTTCAATTAAAGGCGGGGGGGGGGGAGTCTAAGGCGACCTGGGCTTAGAGGAAGTGGGTTGAGTGGTGCTGGCCATCAGACTGAAGACATCTAATGGCAGAAAAATAGTACTGCGAGGGAAATCTCTGAAATGAAGGTAAATATTGTAGAAAATGCATTTTGCCCAGTTGATGGTCCAAATATCTATTATTCATTTTTTGTTGTGTGCAAAAGGCAGATTTTATCACTTAAAATGATACGGAACACACACTGTTTATTTTTCCCCTCTCTTTATGTATATGGATGATGGCACGGTATTTATTTTAATTAAAAAAAAAAAATCTAAGTACCTTTTTATCATATACGATTGATTTAATTGATACAGCTGTCATGTGACCCAGCCTGTTCATACACCTGGAGTACTGAGTACCCTTCACCTAGAAGACTTTGCCTGCTTGTACCATTTTCTGAGATTGATTTTTAGGCTATTGCTGCCATCTTGTGGTGGCTTTGGAGAGCACAGTTAGAGTTGCTGCCTCTTATGATATAATAGACAGGTGTACTCTGTTATCCATTGATCCAGGACCGTTTTTAAGGCAGGGCAAAAGGGGCAGCTGCCCTGGGCCCCATCATTGTAGTGGGGTCCAAAGCAGCTGCTGCATACTTGCCAAATATCCCAGTTTAAATTCCCTTATCCCTTGAAGTTTTTGTCCCGTGCTGTGTCCCGATATCTCAGTGGAAACTTCTGCTGCTGCTGTCCAGATCTGCCCTATTGCCATGTACAGATGAGTCACCTGCAGACCGTGTGTTTACATGTAAACAACCTGCATTGATATGTAAATAGTGGCGGCATTAATATGTAAATAGCCGTGGACCGCGGCATTGATATTTAAATAGAGGCGGCATTCCTATGTATATCACGCCCCCCCTGAGGTCACATCCACCATCACTTCTGCTGAATGCTGCCCAATGGAGGGGTAAAGGAGCATTCTTGAAAGTCCTGCCTACAATTGTGGTCAATAAGCTTAACAGCAGCCTGTTCTGCAAAAGTAAGCAAATTGGAGGTGGAACTCTTCTTCAAAATAACATGGTGCCACAGCACCCTGAATTTTGGTGCATGTGAATACGCAGGCAGGCAGTGAGGAGATGATGTGCTGTAACCTTTAGCAGCCAATCAGTGAGCAGTAATACTGTGCACTGACCTCTTGCAACCAATTAGTGAGCGGTAATAATGTGCAGTAACCTCTAACAACCAATTAGTGAGTGGTATAGATGTTCAGTAACCTCATTCAATCAGTGAGCAGTATTGATGGACAGTAACCTCTAGCAACCAATCAACAAGCAGAAGTCATGTGCTGTAACCTCTAGAAAATAACAGTGAGCCATAATGTGTGCTGTAACCTCTAGCAGCCAGTCGGTGAGAGGTAATGATACACTGTAACCTCTGGCAACCAATTGCAATCGCTGCCTGATCCGAATCAGTAAACTGATTTTGAGTCCAGCTGCTATTTATTGCATGTCTCAAAAGATTCAGAGAGCGAAATTGCATGGAAAAGGGGGGCCCAAGAAAATGTTTGCCCAGGGTCCAATCAATATTAAAGACGGCCTTGAATTGATCAGTACAGAAAGTTTGGAGTTTAAAGCCAAACTCCAGCTTTCTGTCACTTTATAATAGTTTTTTTTTAATTCTTTTTTCATTACCATTACTAATAGTTGGGCCCACTGTGGGCGCATTATAAACTGTATGTAGCGTCAACCACATACAGTATGCAGTGCTCTATTCAGGCAGCAGAGTGGGGACTTCCTGTCCCATTCCCCAAAAAAATAGTCAGGCCATGACGTAAAGCTGGTCCCGAGTGTGCAAAGGAGGAGTGTACATCTAGTCCTGAGTGTGTGTGGGGAATGTGGGGGGTGAGTGACATCTAGCCCTTGGTGTGCAGGGAATTTAAAGCTGGGGAGAGGGGGAGCATAAGTACATCTGGTCCTGGGTATGTATTTTGGGGGGGGGGGGGTGTACATCTGGTCCAGGCTGTACAGTGGATGTACAGTTGGCCTTGGATGTGCAAGGGGGATGTACAGCTGGTCCTGGGCATGTAGGGTTGATATACAGTAGGTGTGTAGGGTGAATATACAGTCGGTCCTGGGTGTGAGGTTGATATAAAGTAGGTCCTGGGTGTGTAGGGTGGATATACAGCCGGTCCTGTGTATGTAGGGTGGATATACAACTGGTCCTGGGAGTGTAAGGTGGATATACAGCCGTTTCTGGACGTGTAGGATGGATATACAATGGTCCTGGGTGTGGAGGATGAATATACAGCTGGTCCTGGACATGTAGGGTGGATATTCAGTAGGTCCTGGGCATGCAGGGTGGATATACAGTCAGTTCTGGATGTGTAGGGTGGATATACAGCTGGGCCTGGGTGTATAGGGTGGATATACAGTCAGTCCTGGGTGTGTAGGGTGGATATACAGCTGGTTCTGTGTATGTAGGGTGGATATACAACTGGTCCTGGGAGTGTAGGGTGGATATACAGTCGTTTCTGGACGTGTAGGATGGATATACAATGGTCCTGGGTGTGGAGGGTGAATATACAGCTGGTCCTGGATGTGTAGGGTCGGTATACAGTAGGTCCTGGGTGTGTAGGGTGGAAATACAGTCAGTTCTGGACGTGTAGGATGGATTTACAGCTGGTCCTGGGCATGTAGGGTGGATATACAGTAGGTTCTGGACGTGTAGGATGGATATACAGCTGGGCCTCGGAGTGTAGGGTGGATATACAGTAGGTCCTGGGTGTGTAGGGTATACAGTCGGTTCTGAATGTGTAGGATGAATATTCAGCTGGTCCTGGGTGTGTAGGGTGGATATACAGCTGGGCCTGGGCGTGTAGGGTTGATATTCAGTCAGTCCTGTGTGTGTAGTGTGGATATACAGCTGGTCCTGATCCTGGGCGTGTAGGGTGGATATACAGTCAGTCCTGGGTGTGTAGGGTGGATATACAGCTGGCCCTTGGCATGTAAGGTGAATATATAGTCAGTTCTGGATGTTTAGGGTGGATATACAGTAGGTCCTGGGTGAGTAGGGTGGATATACAGTCGGTTCTGGATGTGTAGGATGAATATACAGCTGGGCCTGGTCCTGGGCATGTAGGATGGATATACAGTCAGTCCTGGTTGTGGGGTTGATATACAGCTGATCCTGGGCATGTAGGGTGGATAAACAGTTGGTCTAGGGTGTGTAGGGTGGATATACAGCTGGTCCTGGGTGCGTAGGGTGGATATACAGTCAGTCCTGTATGTGGGGTTGATATACAGTTAGTCCTGGGTGTGTAGGGTGGATATATAGTCGGTCCTGGGCGTATAGGGTGGATGTACAGTCAGTCCTGTATGTGGGGTTAATATACAGTTAGTCCTGGGTGTGTAGGGTGGATATACAGTCGGTCCTGGGCATGTAGGGTGGATATACAGTCGGTCCTGGGCGTGTAGGGTGAATATACAGTCGGTCCTGGGCGTGTAGGGTGGATATACAGTCGGTCCTGGGCGTGTAGGGTGGATATACAGTCGGTCCTGAGTGTGTAGGGTGGATATACAGTCGGTCCTGGGCGTGTAGGGTGGATACAGTCGGTCCTGGGCGTGTAGGGTGGATATACAGTTGGTCCTGAGTGTGTAGGGTGAATATACAGTAAACGAGCATTTGTCTGGATATTTGTTATTTGGTTTTACTGGGAAATTATATCACACTTCAGAAATATTTTACAAATAAAGAAACCAACAAAACAAGTGTTTCACCTTTTTTATGTAGCGGCGATACAGAACAAAACACTGATTTTCCCAGAATTCTTTGCATCTCACAGGATCTGACAACAGACATCCACTGTACTATAAAGTTCACGTGTTACAAACATTCATATCTTCCTCAAATGTACAAACTGCAATCACATACCGTACCAACAAAGAGTACCCGTCACTTCCCTTATTCCTCGTGAGAAGCACATGGGTCCCCCTCAGTTTTAGCCTTGGAAGTCTTCACAGTCAATCTGAATAATGTTAAATAAAAGAACTAGGGGTCAATAAAAGAAAAAAAATTATTGGATAAATGTAACAAGCTTTTGCCCAGCCATGGTGAATTCTGACCGTAAGTTGCTTAATTTGTTGATTACCTATGATTTCCAATTCCATCTAGTGTCCATAAAGTGGTATTTTTTTAAAAATACCCAAATCAGAAAAAATATTTTTCCTGACAGCTCCATGTCAGCCACCACCGGGTAAGGCCCCGCCCACCCTATGCAATCATAACTAACTCATAAATTTGACCCCCGTGCCCTGAGCGGCGTTCCTTTTCCTTCCTCTATGTGGTCAGTCTCCTACCTTGCTGGATCAATGATCTGGATGTCCATCCAGTGTGGGCCTTCTGGACGTAGCCCACGTTATGCCCGTTAAAAGCATCGGCTGTGTGGGGTCCCCGCTGCTGGTTTTATGGGGGTTTTATGGCTCACCCACCACTGCGTGGAATGGTCGTGTTCCGATTTTTGGCAATGCCCATGGTATCCTCTACTCTTACGCATGAGTGTCAGGGCACCTCGGATGTTACCGACGAAGCCAGATCTCCTGAGCCAGGGCCCAGTTCTACAACCAGCACCGGAGAAACTCAGGTTAATGGCCTGGATATTGAAAGCCGGAAATTCATAAACCTAGGCGGAAGTGGTACAGACCCTCACAAAGGCCCGCAAAAATAGCACAAACAGTGTCTACAATAGAAGCTGGCAAAAGTTCCAAGAGTATGCAGCATCAGCGGAACTCGGGATGGAAAACTCAGAGCCTGTCACATCCTTGAGTTCCTGCAGAAGGGCCTAGACATGGGACTAAGTGCAAGTATGCTCAAAGGCCAAGTGTCAGCCATTTGCGCAGTGACCGGAATTCAGTGGGCCTCTAACGAACTAATCAACCAGTTCTTTAAGGCTGTAGAGAAACTAAGGCCTCCCAGAGCATATGCACTTACCAAGTGGGACCTGCCGCTAGTTCTGAATTTCCTGGCCTCACCCAGGTTCGGCCAAGGAGTGTCGCTGCAGGACTTGACGATGAAAGCATCCTTCCTGGTCGCAATAACCTCGGGCCAGGAGGGTCTTGGAAATAGTGGCTCTGAGGGCTAAAGAGCCCCACATGTCCTTCGGGGCAGGTAGGGTCATTCTAAGGCCAATGCCAGACTTCATTAATAAGGTAGCCACCGAGTTTCATCTAAGTCAGGAGATAGTGCTACCCACCTATTTCTGGGAGGGTGGACAAAAAGTCAGCCCACTGGATGCGGGCAGAACATTGAAAGTGTACCTTGAAGCAACCTCTAGCATCAGAATCTTGGACTCCCTGTTCGTAATTCCCAACTGAATACGCAAGGGATATAAGGCCTCCAGCAGGATCATCACCGCCTGGCTCGTAAAGGAAATCGCCATGGCATACAAGGATAAGGGGTTGGCACCTCCAGAGAGCTCACTCCACGAAGAGCATTTTAACATTATGGGCAGCCGCATGTAGTATATCTCCAAAAGTCATATGCAAGGCAGCAACCTGGTCGTCCATGCACACGTTTGTCTCTAACTACCGCATTGACCCGGCAATGTTAACCACAGCCGAATTAGGCAAAACTATTATTTCTGTGGCCGGTGGCCATAATTAAACTAATTTAGCAGCATCCCACCCTTGTATCTAGTTATTTCCCGGTGGTGGCTGACATGGAGCTGTCAGGAAAATGGAAAATTGTATATCAAATACCGGTACTTACCTCAATTTTCCTTTCCTGATAAGCTCCATGTCAGCGCAGACTCCCACCCTATGGAAAAAGTCCTAGTTACCAAAGTCCCAGGGCGTGGGGGTCAAATTTATGAGTTAGGTCCTGATTGCACGAGGGTGGGTGGGGACTTACCCGGTGGGGACTGACATAGAGCTTGTCAGGAAAGGAAAATTGCGGTAAGTATTTGACATACAATTTTCCGTTTTTTTTATGGCCACTAGATGAAGCTGATGAAAATAGAAAAACACTGAATTAAGCAAAAAAAAAAAGCGGCCAGAATTCGCCATGACTGGAGGAATGCTCCTGACATTCATCCATAGATTTTTTTTTAATAAATAGACCCACCAGAATCTGGAACCACACAACATTTAAAGAGGATAGGCAGAGTTTTATATTAAATTGTGTATATAAAAGGTAATTCCATGTTTTTTGCTTTTTTGGGAAGAATCTGTTCCTCCGAGAGAGGATCTGCCATCGATATCAGTGACTGGCAAGCAGTAGATGTTCAGCTGTTAATGAAGTCCTAGCAAGCCCTCTTAGCTCACAGGGCATGCTGGGACTTGTAGTTCCACACAGCTTGCCCATTTACTGGCTGCCTGTGACCAGACTGTACAATGTCTGACCCTCCTCTATACATAGTTATATAATTCGGTATATACTATTCATATAATATATATAAGCCCAAAGCACCAGCAGTGAGTCTGGTAATAGAACACAACGACAGCAAGATATTTGTGTCAATGTGTAAAGATCAGAATTCAGCAGGACCGTCAGATGGCTTCTCCTCGCCAATATCGCGACATATTCACTTCTCCTCCTCCACGAAATGTTTCTCTTTCACCCCCGTGGCGACCACAGCGAAGAACAATTCCGGCAGGAAGGTTCGGGCGTAAATGGCGGCTTTGGGGATGGGATTGGCCATGAAGACTTCCTGTTTCCGCCTGCTGACCGTGCGCAAAACTTCCTCCGCCACTTCCACGGGGTGCACGCCATAGGAGAGCTTCCTGAAAACGACTGCAACAGAGAAACATATGTCAGACCGTTGCCAGAAATAAAAGCGTCGGGATGTGTAGTCATTATCAACTGTGTGATCGACATTGTATTCCAACCCCAACAATTCACCCAGCAATAACCAATTCTGCCTAATTTCCTGATTTCCTATTATCGGCAGCTCCACCTAGTGGCCATAATGCAGTATTTTTCCTAAAATACCCTCCAACAGGAAAAATACAGCGTAATGGCCACCAGATGGAGCTGACAATCATAGGAAATTAGTGTATTAATCAAAATACAGTCAGAATTTCTCACGGCTGGACAAATGCTTGAATTATAATTCATCCTCTTCGGGGTGGGGTTAGTGTGAGGCTGCCTAATGTTCTGTGAAAATCCCCGCCCCCTTATAATTCTTTGCTTACATTGACAACAAGTCTCAGTTTTACAGGCTAGGCCTGGAAAGTACCGGCTAGACAGACGCCTTAGGGAAGGGGGAGAAGTCTGCTGGACCACCATGATGATCACCTTCAGACAACTTTAAAAGCTTGGCACAAATACATTGTAGATAGGAAATAGGTCTATAAGAAAATAGACAGACTCAATGCAACAACCAGTAAGCTTTTTTAAGGGTTACTTCATCTAAAAGCAAAAATTTGAATTACAGCTGGAGCCTGGTATATACATTCAGCCCCTGGCTGCTTATATTTCTTGGATGCTCCAACTGAGATCACTCCCATCCATAACTCCTGACTCTGTTCCTGGGAGTTTTGCGTGCCACCCATGACAACAGCGTTGTTGCCTACATGCTGCTGTCATCAGTATGTAATGGTCACATTCTCATCCTCACCCTTCACAGAGATTCTTTCATCCTATGGGACAACAATCAAAGTGCCAGCAGACTGAATGGGATGGGTTATGTCTGCATTTAAACTGTTGAATGGTTCCCCTATTCCTGCACAGCCACGGGGGTCCGTCTGGCTTCGGGCAATGGACCAAGTGTAAAGTACCCCAGTCCCTGTCTGCAGCCTTACGCCCCGGGGCAAGGCCCATTGATATAACAGGGCTTGTGTACACCCGTTGCACGTTTTTGTGTTTCACTCATTCTGTATATGCACATTTTTTTGGCACCGGGTGAAGTTTTTGAGTGTGCTTCACACGCCACAGGCTTTCAAAAAAAAAAAACACTAGTAGCACACTAGAGGACGCTACAACAGTTTATGCTGTAACAATTCTGACAAGAAAAGAAAAAAAGAAAAGAAAAATACATGCCAGACAGGGTTATAACAGAGGTACTGTATATCTACCCTATTTCCCCGAAAATAAGACCTAGCGTGATTGTCGGTGATGGCTGCAATATAAGCCCTTCCCCCCAAATAAGCCCTAGTTTAAGTCCTTGTAGGTCTTATTTTCAGGGTAGGGCTTATTTTTGGGGAAACAGGGTAGGGCTTATTTGGGGGGTAGAGCTTATATTGCAGCCATCACCAACAATCACGCTAGGTCTTATTTTTGGGGAAACAGGGTAGTATAATTCTTCAAAGAGACAAGAATTCTTTAAGATCTGGTTTAGTGCATTAAAGATAAGGCTTGGTGATTTTAAAATATTGGTAAATAATAATTTTAAAGAATTGGTGCAAACAGAATATTTACAGAAAAATACGCAAAATAGTCAATATAGCGAGAGAGACTTCACCGCACAGGTATGGATTCAAGCCAGGTGTGAACGAGATGATTGCCTCCAAGAAGAAAGAGCCCCAGGTGCTGGCTAATGCTGAGCCAAGCAGGAAGTATACGAAAAAATCCGGACAGCCGCACACCGGGAAAAAATGCAAGTGTCTTTATTGTAAAATCAGGATCATAGAGCATACAGGACACTGTAGCGAAAAAGTACAGACAAAACAGCTAACGTGTTTCGCACTTATGCCAAGTGCTTACTCATAGCTCAATAGTAGCAAAAAAAAATATTAAGAATGAAACTTTAAACGGTTCCTGATCGTTGGTTCTGGCAGAGTGCAGTTCAATGTAGCATAAAGTATCAGAGTCATTGGCCCTCAAAACGACTCTCGGCATGCAAAATTGCAATAGAAAATGAGAGCTGTCAATCTCTAGTTGCACCAGCTTTTTTGTGGCCCCCTGAGGAGGCAAGGAATGACATAACCAATCAAGGGGTCTGAGAGGCAGCTGAGGGGTGGGGAAATGTTTCTTGCTAATCAGCAGATTCCCTTCAGATACCGTTTTCCTAACTGTGCCAATATTTCCCTGTGATCACATGCTTAAATCTATTAACCCATATTTTATGATCCAGCATATAATTAATTTTTGGACAAGGCCACACATGATATACCTTGATATGTGCCTTCCTAAGGTGAAGTAAGGTGTAACCTCCATTAGCCTGCTGGACTTCACAAGAGAAGGATGGGTGGTATCTATGTAAGCAGTCTTTTCTAATATGTTTGGATCTCTTCCCTTTATTAAGAAATGAAATAGTGTACATATATATAGAATATACCCTCTAGATGTGGGGACTTTAATGCAGCAAAGTATCCAAAAACTTTTTAAAATGTAAAAACTGAATTTATTAAAATAGTATAAAAGGTGCATTAGCAAGGTAAAAACAAATACATAGATGTAGTGGCAACTAAATTATATAATCAAAGACGAAAGTGCTGGACAAATGATAGAACCTATAACATGCACAACATGTGATGACACACTGCGTGTTTCAAGGCAGTAAATCTATTCTTCAGGGGGTGCAAACACTCAGGTTCAAGGTCTTTTTCTAGCTCAAAATATTCCAAAGGTACATTGAGTCTAAGTCTAATCCCCCTGGGTCTCCACAACCTTCAAAGAGTCCTCCAGCAGTCAGAGTTCTCAATAGATCTCCACAGTTTCTAAAGAGTCCTCCAGGATCTCCACACTCTCCAAATAATCCTCCAGGATCTCCACAATTTCCACAGAGCCCCCCAGGATCTTCACAATCTCCACATTGTCCTTCAGCATCTTCACACTCTCCACAGAGTTCCCCAGAGATTGCCAAAACCTCCATAGAATTCTCCAGGATCTCCACGGAGTCCTCCAAAGATCTCCTGAATCTCTACTCTCTCCACAAAGTAGAGGAAGGAGCAGAGTCCTCCAGCAGTGCAGAGCATTTAAGGAGAGGAGAGTTATAGAGGAAGGAGCAGAGTCCTCCAGCAGTGCAGAGTATTTAAGGAGAGGAGAGTTATAGAGGAAGGAGCAGAGTCCTCCAAAGATCTCCTGAATCTCTACTCTCTCCACAAAGTTCCCCAGGATTTCTACACTATCCACAGGGTCTTCCAGGATATACATACCCTCCACAGAGTCCTCCAGAAATTGCCACAATTTCTACAGAGTCCTCCAGGATCTCCACACTAACCACAAAGTCCCCCAGGCTCTTCAGAATCTCCACTGATTTTTGCAAAGATCACCACATTTTCTACAGAAACCTCAGGGATCACCACACTCTCCACAGAGTCCTCCAGGATCTCCAAAACCATCCACAGAGTCCTCCAAATATTTAGACAATTTTCCACAGCGTCCTCGAGGATCGCTACACTCTCCAAAAAGTCCTCCAGGATCTCTACACTGTCCACAGAGTCCTTCAGGATTTGCAGAACCTCCACAGACTCTTCCAGGATCCTCAACACCTTCACAGATTCCTCCAGGATCTCCACAACTTACACAAAGTCCTCCAGCGTCTCCACAACCACCACAGAGTCCTCCAGGATTTTCACATCTTCCAGGGAGTCCTCCAAGATCTCCACACTCTCCACTGAGTCCTTCAGAGATCTCCACAAATTCTATAGAGTTCTCCAGAATCTCCTCACTCCCGACAGAATCCTCCAGGATCTCCACAGTAACCACAGAGTCCTCCAGAATCTTCACAGCCTCCAGGATCTCTACAACCAGCCTCTGAACCCTATTTTAATGACGAAACAAAGAATTCTGCACTCTGAAACCATTGGTGTGGAGCTCTTTTGTCATCCTCAACCTCTTGACCTTATGCAGGGTGCCTTTTCTGAGGCTATTTTGTGTTTTGTGTTTGAGAGCTACCCAAACATTACATTTGTGGTGGATCCAGAGCTTTTCGTCCACATCTTCCTGAAGCAGATCCAATTAAGTCAAAAGGACAAAGGTGGTGTGTGAGGGAAGCTCTATGCACACTACATACTGCACTACAGAATAGGTCGGTGCTATAGCAGTTGTTGGAGGGATGCAACCTGGTCAAGGATGGAGTGGATTAGAAGATTAAAGCAGCCCATACATTGATCGTGTGTGATCCGATTCCCCCATCCACACATTCGAGGTGGGTGGGGGAATCACTCCCACTGTGCTATTGTGTTCTCACGGCGGGGAGCAGCTTCCATCGTCAGCCAAATTTTGATCCATGAATGGACGGCTGGAGGCAGTAAGCTGTTACTGTTATACATTGTTGCAAAGAACTGTCACTGCCAGCACAGTAATAATAAATCTTAACAAGTACAACAATGGCTGCTCCACTTGGAGATCTTCCCTTGGATGCCAAAAACTGGATAATCGAAAAAAGAAAAAACCCGCCATCAACAGAGTCCTCCAAATATTTAGACAATTTTCCACAGCGTCCTCGAGGATCGCTACACTCTCCAAAAAGTCCTCTAGGATCTCTACACTGTCCACAGAGTCCTTCAGGATTTGCAGAACCTCCACAGACTCTTCCAGGATCCTCACCACCTTCACAGATTCCTCCAGGATCTCCACAACTTACACAAAGTCCTCCAGCGTCTCCACAACCACCACAGAGTCCTCCAGGATTTTCACATCTTCCAGGGAGTCCTCCAAGATCTCCACACTCTCCACTGAGTCCTTCAGAGATCTCCACAAATTCTATAGAGTTCTCCAGAATCTCCTCACTCCCCACAGAATCCTCCAGGATCTCCACAGTAACCACAGAGTCTTCACAGCCTTCAGGATCTCTACAACCAGTTTCTGAACCCTATTTTAATGATGAAACAAAGAATTCTGCACTCTGAAACCATTGGAGTGGTGCTCTTTTGCCATCCTAAACCCTTATGCAGGGTGCCTTTTCTGAGGCTATTTTGGGTTTGGGAGCTACCCGAGGAGAGTCACTGCACCCTACAGTACAGACTCCATTTCACTCTGGGATATTAAATTTGTGGTAGATCCAGAGCTTCCCGTCCACATCTTCCTGATGCAGATCCAATTTAGTCAAAAGGACAAAGGCGGTGTGTGAGGGCAAGCTCAGTGCACACTACATACTGCGCTACAGAATAGGTCGGCGCTATAGCAGTTGTTGGAGGGATGCAACCTAGTCAAGGATGGAGTGGATTAGAAGATTAAAGCAGCCCATACGTCGATCGTGTGTTATCCGATTCCCCCATCCACACATTCGAGGTGGGTGGGGGAATCATTCCCACTGTACTATTGTGTTCTCACGGTGGGGAGCCGCCTCCATCGTCAGAACACAATAACCGGTGTTGCCGGCTATAGCCGGCCACACTGATCGTTCAGGGAAAAAAAACCTGACAGAGTGGTTGTACAGAAGTCAAAGGATAGATTGATCGATAACAGAAAAAGAAATGACTCCTGCGCACAAGTGGACAACCAGACAAATAGTACAACGACGCAGGCCTTGCTGCCCTCAAGGATGGGGAATCCTAGTAGACAACGAGATAAAAAAGAAAAAGGGCCGCACCAGCCATGTGCATCATCTTTTGTAAAAGTACTTATTATATAAAATGATAAAAGAAATGACTCACAAGCGGTTGTGGAACAAGGTGCAATGTGAAAAATACACCGACTAGCAGCAAACGGTTCTATGATGAGCGAAACCTTCCAAAGGTCGTGGAGGAATGCATTTTTCACATTGGACCTTGTTCCACAACCGCTTGTGAGTCATTTCTTTTATCATTTTATATAATAAATATGATAAAAGAAATATAATCAATACATGGCTGGTGCGCCCCTTTTTCTTTTTATCTCGATAGATTGATCGACTTCTGTACAACCAGGGTGCCCATACTTGGATTGAAATTCAGCCGGTCCTGCTGAACCAGCCAAATTTTGATCCATGAATGGACGGCTGGAGGCAGTAAGCTGTTACTGTTATACATTGTTGCAATGAACTGTCACTGCCGGCACAGTAATAATAAATCTTAAGAAGTACAACAATGGTTGCTCCACTTGGTGACTCCTAAATAGTAAAAAATAGTGAGATCTTCCCTTGGACTCCAGAAACCTGACAATCCAAAAAAGAAAAAAAAAACCCAAATGGCGTTGCTCCAGGAGGAAATGTGATAATGTTTACAATATGAATTTCCACCCTTCTATATAAAGTGCCCCAATCACCCCGACATCATCATCCCTCAACACTCCCCCTGTAGAAGCACACCAAGGTTTATGGGAAATTATAAGAATGATATTTTATCTTACATTTCCAAATGGAGGCCTCCCAGTTCCCGGGCTCTGGCTGGGTATGGTACGATCGGATGAAGGTGGGGCTCACAGTGCTGACAAACACATCAAACTCTTCCACTTCAGCGCGGAGACAGTCGAAGAATCCTTGGATTGCGTGCTTAGAGGCGGCATCTGCACAGGGATACAAAATGACAAAATTGTTATACTTGGAACAAAGGCACTGAAATAATATTGATATCAATAATATACTCCTCATTGTATTATAATCAGCAGCAGAGCAGAGTATTTTAGGAGAGAAGAGTTAGATAGAGGAAGGAGCCGAGTCCTCCAGCAGAGCAGAGTATTTCAGGAGAGGAGAGTTATAGAGGAAGGAGCAGAGTCCTTCAGCAGAGCAGAGTATTTAAGGAGAGGAGAGTTATAGAGGAAGGAGCAGAGTCCTCCAGCAGTGCTAAGTATTTCAGGAGAAGAGAGTCATAGAGGAAGGAGCAGAGTCCTCCAGCAGTGCAGAGTTTTTAAGGAGAGGAGAGTTATAGAGGAAGGAGTAGAGTCCTCCAGCAGTGCAGAGTATTTCAGGGGAGGAGAGTTATAGTGGAAGGAGCAGAGTCCTCCGGCAGAGCACAGTATTTCAGGAGAGGAGAGTTAAGGAGGAAGCAGCAGAGTCCTCCAGCAGAGGAGAGTATTTCAGGAGAGGAGAGTTAGATAGAGGAAGCAGCAGAGTCCTCCAGCAGAGCAGAGTATTTAAGGAGAGGAGAGTTATAGAGGAAGGAGCAGAGTCCTCCAGCAGAGCAGAGTATTTCAGGAGAAGAGAGTTATAGAGGAAGGAGCAGAGTCCTCCAGCAGTGCAGAGTATTTCAGGAGAGGAGAGTTATAGAGGAAGGAGCAGAGTCCTCCAGCAGTGCAGAGTATTTCAGGAAAGGAGAGTTATAGAGGAAGGAGCAGAGTCCTCCAGCAGAGCAGAGTATTTCAGGAGAGGAGAGTTATAGAGGAAGGAGCAGAGTCCTCCAGCAGTGCAGAGTATTTCAGGAGAGGAGAGTTATAGAGGAAGGAGCAGAGTCCTCCAGCAGAGCAGAGTATTTCAGGAGAGGAGAGTTATAGAGGAAGGAGCAGAGTCCTCCAGCAGTGCAGAGTATTTCAGGAGAGGAGAGTTATAGAGGAAGGAGCAGAGTCATCCAGCAGAGCAGAGTATTTCAGGAGAGGAGAGTTATAGAGGAAGGAGCAGAGTCCTCCAGCAGTGCAGAGTATTTCAGGAGAGGAGAGTTATAGAGGAAAGAGCAGAGTCCTCCAGCAGTGCAGAGTATTTCAGGAGAGGAGAGTTATAGAGGAAGGAGCAGAGTCCTTCAGCAGAGCAGAGTATTTCAGGAGAGGAGAGTTATAGAGGAAGGAGCAGAGTCCTCCAGCAGTGCAGAGTATTTCAGGAGAGGAGAGTTATAGAGGAAGGAGCAGAGTCCTCCAGCAGTGCAGAGTTTTTAAGGAGAGGAGAGTTATAGAGGAAGGAGTAGAGTCCTTCAGCAGAGCAGAGTATTTAAGGAGAGGAGAGTTATAGAGGAAGGAGCAGAGTCCTCCAGCAGTGCTAAGTATTTCAGGAGAAGAGAGTCATAGAGGAAGGGGCAGAGTCCTCCAGCAGTGCTAAGTATTTCAGGAGAAGAGGGCTATAGAGGAAGGAGTAGAGTCCTTCAGCAGAGCAGAGTATTTCAGGAGAGGAGAGTTATAGAGGATGGAGCAGAGTCCTCCAGCAGAGCAGAGTATTTCAGGAGAGGAGAGTTATAGAGGATGGAGCAGAGTCCTCCAGCAGAGCAGAGTATTTCAGGAGAGGAGAGTTATAGAGGAAGGAGCAGAGTCCTCCAGCAGTGCTAAGTATTTCAGGAGAAGAGAGTCATAGAGGAAGGAGCAGAGTCCTCCAGCAGAGCAGAGTATTTCAGGAGAAGAGAGTCATAGAGGAAGGAGCAGAGTCCTCCAGCAGAGCAGAGTATTTCAGGAGAGGAGAGTTATAGAGGAAGGAGCAGAGTCCTCCAGCAGTGCAGAGTTTTTAAGGAGAGGAGAGTTATAGAGGAAGGAGCAGAGTCCTCCAGCAGTGCAGAGTATTTCAGGAAAGGAGAGTTATAGAGGAAGGAGCAAAGTCCTCCAGCAGAGCAGAGTATTTAAGGAGAGGAGAGTTATAGAGGAAGGAGTAGAGTCCTCCAGCAGTTCAGAGTATTTAAGGAGAGGAGAGCTATAGGGGAAGGAGCAGAGTCCTCCAGCAGTGCAGAGTATTTCAGGAGAGGAGAGTTACAGAGGAAGGAGCAGAGTCCTCCAGCAGAGCAGAGTATTTAAGGAGAGGAGAGTTATAGAGGAAGGAGCAGAGTCCTCCAGCAGTGCAGAGTATTATAGGAGAGGAGAGTTATAGAGGAAGGAGCAGAGTCCTCCAGCAGTGCAGAGTATTATAGGAGAGGAGAGTTAGATAGAGGAAGCAGCAGAGTCCTCCAGCAGAGCAGAGTATTTAAGGAGAGGAGAGTTATAGAGGAAGGAGCAGAGTCCTCCAGCAGAGCAGAGTATTTCAGGAGAGGAGAGTTATAGAGGAAGGAGCAGAGTCCTCCAGCAGAGCAGAGTATTTCAGGAGAGGAGAGTTATAGAGGAAGGAGCAGAGTCCTCCAGCAGTGCAGAGTATTTCAGGAGAGGAGAGTTATAGAGGAAGGAGCAGAGTCCTCCAGCAGAGCAGAGTATTTCAGGAGAGGAGAGTTATAGAGGAAGGAGCAGAGTCCCCCAGCAGTGCAGAGTATTTCAGGAGAGGAGAGTTATAGAGGAAGGAGCAGAGTCCTCCAGCAGAGCAGAGTATTTCAGGAGAGGAGAGTTATAGAGGAAGGAGCAGAGTCCTCCAGCAGAGCAGAGTATTTCAGGAGAGGAGAGTTATAGAGGAAGGAGCAGAGTCCCCCAGCAGTGCAGAGTATTTCAGGAGAGGAGAGTTATAGAGGAAGGAGCAGAGTCCTCCAGCAGAGCACAGTATTTCAGGAGAGGAGAGTTATAGAGGAAGGAGCAGAGTCCTCCAGCAGAGCAGAGTATTTCAGGAGAGGAGAGTTATAGAGGAAGGAGCAGAGTTCTCCAGCAGAGCAGAGTATTTCAGGAGAGGAGAGTTATAGAGGAAGGAGCAGAGTCCTCCAGCAGTGCAGAGTATTTCAGGAGATGAGAGTTATAGAGGAAGGAGCAGAGTCCCCCAGCAGTGCAGAGTATTTCAGGAGAGGAGAGTTCTTATATTTTCATGCTTGCGGTCCAGCAATCATTACTCCAGTAATACTCACATGCGGCTCGGAATGGAACTCCCAGCTTCCCCTGTATATTGTTCACCAGGACAATCTGACCGGTTCTTCTAGATATCATATGTGGCAGAATTGCTGAGGACGAGAAAAAAATCGAATAAGTCGCAATAAATCCCCAATCCCATCCACCATATGGAATAATTCAGAGTCCGTCTGACCTTTGACTAAGGTGATGGGGCCGAAATAGTTGGCATCCATGATTCTCTTGTCCAGTTCCAGTGTCACGCTCTGCGCCGGCCCCTTGATCTTCATACTGGCGTTATTGATTAATACGTCTACACAGCCGTAACAGTCCAGAATCTCCTTACCGATGGCCTCGATTTCCCCGACCTCACTGATGTCCAGGAGAACCAGCTTCGGTGTGAAGGTCTGACAGACACATATTACAGGTCAGGTTTAAAGTTTGTGTCTCTAAATGACATTTATTTGTAAGCAGCACAGCATTCTGGCTTGGTGCGATTCCCCTGTCTATCTAGCCGCCAGGAGCGATGTGCAGGCAGCCCATTCAGGTCTATGGGGGATGCAGCTGCTGTTGCGATGCTTTGATTCAACGCCAGCGACAAATTGACAAATTACCCAGAATGGGGATCTATTTTTAGAGGTACAGCAGTTTAGGCACAAGTCTTATACTCCGTTCACACCTAGGCGCACCTGATCGCGGGGCAGAATCGCCGCAATTCTGCCCACGATTCCCAAATCGCTGCAAAAACGTGGGGCACGCTTGTGATCCCGTTACTTTCAAAGGCACTCCAATCACGGTGCAAATTGGCTGCGATTGTCACCCGACAAGTCACGGCACACTTGCGCAAACAAAATCGCGGGGCGCCTGTCGCCCCCAAAAGGAGTCCCATAAGTAACGGGATCGCAAGCGTGTCTCGCGTTTTGCAGCAAGGGCCCGCCTGATTGCATACAAATTGAAAGTGTTTAGGTTTAACCTCATATTGTATGGTCTTGGTCAGTGGCAGAACAACAAGGCGTCGAAAGGTCGCATTTGCGGCCAGGCTCTGGTGTTCCGCTACTGTCGGGGGGGCCCAGCGGGGTAGCTGGCTGCAGGGCTCTGAGCTGGGAGTGTCTCTCTCATACAGCCCAGAGCCTGCACTGACAGTTGCCCCTCCCTCCTCCCTCGAGGTTAGTATCAGCAGCAATGACAATTTATTGTAATAAACTTTAATCAAACAATCAAGCGCCGCATTTCTTATGTAACCACCCAATGTGTAACATACAAGAAACACTGTTTATAAACAATGTTTTTTTGATTATAAAATGACAGTGAAAAAAACAAAGTCCAATGCATTCAAAACTTTATCTATGGTTTTGAAATAGAATCAAAAGAACATTGTTTATAAACATTGTTTCTTGCATGTTACACATTGGGTGGTTCCATAAGAAATGTGGCGCTTAAATATCTGATGTCATATGATGTCCTTGGACGTGAAGTGGTTAAAGTTTAAAACCGCTTAGCGCAAATCGCCATCATTGTACGTTGGTACTTTGATGCTAAATGCCGCTGTTATGGTTTTCAGATGAAAGTGGTCTCTGTGGCAGATTCGTCGCCAGATCATTTTTATTGGGGGCGTGAGAGCGGTCATCTCCAACGCTTACTGGAGCCATCTGTAGCAGCGGAGACAATTGCGTCCTTCCCCCTGACAGGCATGGAGCCGAGTGAGGGAAAGATGGCCCCCGCTCGGCTCCATAACATTGAATGGCGGAAGCGACGTCCAACGTCACTTCCGCCCAAAGGGGAAAATTCTTTTTTTTTGCAAACAAAAAAATGGTTTCATTTTTTTTCTTTTATTATTATTATTGCATCTTAGTGTAAATGTGAGATCTGAGGACTTTTTGACCCCCGATCTTACATTTAAGAGGTCCTGCCATGCTTTTTTTTTCTATTACAAAGGATGTTTACATTCCTTGTAATAGGAATAAAAGTGACCCAATTTTTTTTTTAAAAGGACAGTGTAAAAATAAAAAGTAAAATGAATAAAAAAAAAATGAAGGCGCCCCGTCCCGCCGAGCTCGCGCGCAGAAGCGTACGCATACATAGGTCGCGCCCGCATATGAAAACGGTGATCAATCCACACATGTGAGGTATCGCTGCGATCATTAGAGCGAGAGCAATAATTCTAGCCCTAGACCTCCTCTGTAACTCTAAACATGTAACCCAGGGATCCTCAAACTACAGCCCTCCAGCTGTTGCGGAACTACACATCCCATGAGGCATTGTAAAACGCTGACATTCACAGACATGACTAGTCATGATGGGAATTGCAGTTCCTAAACAACTGGAGGGCCATAGTTTGAAGACCCCTGATATAACCTGTAGAAATTTTTAAACATCGCCTATGGAGATTTTTAAGGGTAAAAGTTTGTCTCCATTCCATGAGTTTCAATTTTGAAGCGTGACATGTTGGGTATCAATTTACTCGGCATAACATTATCTTTCACAATATGAAAAAAAATTGGTCTAATATTACTGCTGTATTATTTTTTAAGTCAAAAATGTATTTTTTTCCCAAAAAAAATTGCGCTTGTAAGACAACTGCGCAAATAAGGTGTGACAAAGTATTGCAACAACCGCCATTTTATTCTCTAGGGTGTCTGAGAAAATATATATATATAATGTTTGGGGATTCTTTTCTAGCAAAAAAAAATGATTTTAACTTATAAACAACAAGTGTCAAAAAGAGGCTCAGTCCTTAAGTGGTTAAAAATTTGCTGCGTAAATACCATGTGATAGAACAAATTGCAACAACCGCCATTTTATTATTGAGGGTCTCTGCTAAAAAATATATCTATATATAAATATATATATATATATCTATAGATATATATATATATATATATATATATATCTATATATATATATATATATATATAGATAGATATAGATATAGATATATATATCTATATCTATATATATATATAGATATATCTATATATATATATAGATATATCTATAATGTTTGTGGGTTCTGAGTAATTTTCTAGCAAATAAAAAACGATGATTTTAACTTGAAGGAGAGGAGTGCCAGAATTGGCCTGGGCTGGAAGTGGTTAAATTATAAATGATGGGTGGGGGGACGCTGTAAATGTCTTACCACACTCGGATCAGCGACACTTATCAAGGCGTCATGTAACGCTTCCAGCTTCTCCCATTCTTTCCCACAAAGGACCAGCCGTGCCCCAGCCGCATGGAACACCCTGGAACATTCTGGAGAACAATATCCACAAGTAAGTGAAATATTCCGCTATTATTACCATTGGGTTAGATGTTCTGTTGGTGTTTACAGTGTGTGTATAGGCAGAAATGTTGTTTTAGTATCAGATAGAATAGAGTTTGGGTTGTGTGTTTATGTGGCTTGGGCCATGAATAATGGAGTCCCATCGGAGTCTCTACTACATGCGTGTTCCCCTTTAGAACTAAACCCTTACAGTACCTTGAAAAAGTATTCATACCCCTTGAAATTTTCCACATTTTGTCATGTTACAACCAAAAACGTAAATGTATTTTATTGGGATTTTATGTGATAGAACAACACAAAGCGGCACATAATTGTGAAGTGGAAGGAAAATGATAAATGGTTTTCTTTACAAATAAATATGTGAAAAGTGTGGGGGGTACATTTGTATGGCGCCCCCCGGAGTCAATACTTTGTAGAACCGCCTTTCACTGCAATTACAGCTGCAAGTCTTTTTGGGGATGTCTCTACCAGCTTTGAACATCTAGAGAGGGACGTTTTTGCCCCTTTTTCTTTGAAAAAAAGCTCAAGCTCTGTCAGATTGGATGGAGAGCGTTTTTGAACAGCAATTTTCAAGTCTTGCCACAGATCCTCAATTGGATTTAGGTCTGGACTTAGACTGGGCCATTCTAACACATGAATATGATTTGATCTAAACCAGGGGTCTCCAAACTTTCTAAAGAAAGTGCCAGTTTACTGTCCTTTTTGACTTTCGGGGGGCCGGACTGTGCTTAGTGGGTGTAAACAATGCTTCCCCCCTTGGTATTAGGGGGAGAATAAGTTGGTGTCAGTGGGAGAAATAGAATACCATTTTTGTTGTCAGTGAAAATTATGCCCCATTTTTGGTGTCAGTGGCAGGTATAATGCCTCAAGGGAGGACAAAGGCAAGCTAAGGGCCACATCCAGCCCCAGGGCCACAGTTTGGAGACCACTGATGTAAACCATTCCATTGTAGCTCTGGCTGTATGTTTCGGGTCGTTACCCTGCTGGATGGTGAACCTCCGCCCCAGTCTCAAGTCTTTTGCAGACTCTTATGCCCCGTACACACGATCGGAAATTCCGCCAGCAAAACTCTGATGAGAGCTTTTTGTTGGAAAATGCGACCATGTGTACGCTCCATCGGTCTTTTGCTGGTGGAATTCCAGCCAGCAAAAGATTGCGAGCATGTTCTCTATTTTTCAATCGGAAAAAGTTCCTATCCGAAAATGCGATCGTTTGTACAAATTCCGACGCGCAAAATTCCTACGCATGATCGGAAACAATTCGACGCATGCTCGGAAGCATTGAACTTAATTTTCTCGGCCTGTCGTAGTGTTGTACGTCACTGTGTTCTTGACGGTCGAAAGTTAAGAGAACTTTTGTGTGATCGTGTGTATGCAAGGCAAGCTTGAGCGGAATTCCATCGGAAAAACTTGGAATATCCGCTCGTGTGTACGCGGCATAACAGATTTTCTTCTAAGATTGCCCTGTATTTGGCTCCATCCATCTTCCCATCAACACTGACCAGCTTCCCTGTCCCTGCTGAAGAAAAGCATCCCCACAACATGATGCTGCCACCACCATGTTTCACAGTGTGGATGGTGTGTTCAGAGTGATGTGCAGTGTTAGTTTTCCCCCACACATAGCATTTTGCTTTTAGGCCAAAAAGTTCAATGTTGGTCTCATCTGACCAGACCAGCTTCTTCCACATGTTTGCTGTGTCCCCCACATGGCTTCTCACAAACTGCAAACAGGACTTCTTATGACTTTCTTTCAACAATGTCTTTCTTCTTGTCACTCTTCCATAAAGGTCAGATTTGTGGAGACTAATAGTCACACGACTAATAGTTGTCCTGCGGACAGATTCTCCCACCTGAGCTGTGGATCTCTGCAGCTCCTCCAGAGTTACCATGGGCCTCTTGGCTGCTTCTCTGATGAATGCTCTCCTTGCCCGGCCGGTCAGTTTAGGTGGACGGCCATGTCTTGGTAGGTTTGCAGTTGTGCCATACTCTTTCCATTTTCGGATGATAGATTGCAGTGGCGGTCCATCCATAGGGGGCCCACGGGTGTCGCCCTCCCCTATCCATGCGTCCGGCCCCTAATTTACATGCAGGGCGCCGGACACATGGATTTGAATAGATGTTTTTTTTTTTTCTTTAGAAGCACATGTTTAGAGCCTGAGGCCCCGAGCCTACCCACTTGTGTGACATTAGCGAATTCGTATTCGCTAATATCTTCCTGTTTCTCCTCCCGGCCAATCAGGAAGTGGCTCCTGAGACCCCATTGGCCGGGAGTCCTAAGACCCCATTGGCCAGGAGTCCGAAGACCCGATTGGCCAGGAGGAGAAGATTGAGGGGGGACACGGAGGAGACAGAGGGGGGAAGCTGCTGCAGATTAATTAAAACACGGGGGAGAGCTGCTCTCCTCTCCTGCTCTGCCCGACTCCGTTCATTCCACTAGCCAGCAGCAGGCATCCCCATGTACTCAGCACCGTTCTGCACAGAGTAAGTGAGCAACTGGAGGGGGGGGGGTGTTTCTGGGTATGGTGCATGGTGATGGGCTATAGCGATGGATCTGTGGTCAGGTCTGTGTCGCCCCCCCCCCCCTTGACCGACCGATGGAGCACCATCCGCCACTGATAGATTGAACAGAGCTCCGTGAGATGTTCAAAGCTTGGGATATTTTTTTATAACCTAACCCTGCTTTACACTTCTTCACAATTTTATCCCTGACCTGTCTGGTGTGTTCCTCGGCCTTCATGATGCTGTTTGTTTTCACTAAGATTCTCTAACAAACCTCTGAGGGCTTCACAGAACAGCTGTAATTATACTGAGATTAAATTACACACAAGTGGACTCTATTTACTAATTAGGTGACTTCTGAAGTCAATTGGTTCTACTAGATTTTAGTTAGGGGTATCAGAGTAAAGGAGGCTGAATACAAATGTACCCCCTACACTTTTCACATATTTATTTGTAAAAAATGATGGAAACCATTTATTATTTTCCTTCCACTTCACAATTATGAGCCACTTTGTGTTGGTCTATCACATAAAATCCCAATAAAATACATTTACATTTTTGGTTGTAACATGACAAAATGTGGAGAATTTCAAGGGGTATGAATACTTTTTTAAGGCACTGTATGTGCAGCTATTCCCAAGAAGGATACAGAGCCAAAAGCATGTTGGGTGGGTGTCAGTCTGGAGAAGTGGGTGTTCCTAGGCAGGTATAGGTATATCTATAGGCATAGGTAATGCCCACATGTGATGCTGAGCCTCCATTGTTGAGACCTGGTTCACACTGGTGCGGTGCGAGAACTACGTGCGATCTGAACAGGAATCGCACCGCATTTCTGTACAAATCACTTGCAATTCTGCCGCAGTGCGATTTGAGCCATTGATTCTAGAGGGCTCAAATCGCACCACATCCGCACCAAAATCGTGCAGGACCCTTTTTTTGCCGCACCAGAACCAGATTCTGCAAATCGCATTGCGTTATGTGAACCGAATTTGGGGTGTTGTTAACTTAACATGCACACCCGCAGCGGTTTGCAGGAACGAGGTGCGATTTGGATGCAGTGTGGAAACCGCACAGAATTCGCTGAGAATTCTGCACCGCATCAGTGTGAACTGAAATCCAATGAATGAAAGGGGCGAGTCTGGGACAATCAGGCTGGCGAGGAATCATTTTGAATTGTATCATTTTTTAATTTTTAGGACTGTAATATTCAGAACAACACTTGATGACAGATATAGAACAAAGAAACAAAAAAAATAAAAATAAAAATTAGAAAAAAAAAAATAAGACAAAGGAAAAGCAGAGACTCACCTTTCCCCAACCCGGATATGGCATCCGTAATGACAACCACTTTATTCTTCAATGCTGACCGCGACATCAGCCGCACAACCTCCCGATAGATATAGATAATTCCGCTGATTCCCAGGAGGAGCAACGGCAATATCAGATATGTGAGGAACCCCATATTTACCTTTACAGGAAGAGAAAAGATATACAGACATAATAGTTAGATAGATAGATAGATAGATAGATAGATAGATAGATAGATAGATAGATAGATAGATAGATAGATAGATAGATAGATAGATAGATAGATAGATAGATAGATAGATAGATAGATAGATAGATAATAAGGGATGCATACATGTACTGTATATGTTGTGTGTGTATATGTATGTTTAGATAGATGCTAGAATAGATAATAGATTAGATCTATAATTCAATAGATAGACAATAGAGCAGATGATAGATAGATAGATAGATAGATAGATAGATAGATAGATAGATAGATAGATAGATAGATAGATAGATAGATAGATAGATAGATAGATAGATAGATAGATAGATAATAGAGCAGATAATAGAATAAATGATAGACTGATAGACAGATAGATAATAAGGGATGCATACACATGTACCGTATATGCATGTATGTTAAGTTAGATGATAGAATAGATAATAGATTGGATTAATAATAGAGCAAATAATAGAATAAATGATAGATAGATAGATAGATAGATAGATAGATAGATAGATAGATAGATAGATAGATAGATAGATAGATAGATAGATAGATAGATAGATCATAGATAGATAATAAATAGATAGATAGATAGATAGATAGATAGATAGATAGATAGATAGATAGATAGATAGATAGATAGATAGATAGATAGATAGATATTGACCCTCTCTATGTATTATAACTGATCCAAATACAGAACTCCCCCCCCCCTCTGTAGAAACTGACCCCCCCACACACACACAATACAATATCAGTCGGTGAATTGACTCACGTGCAGATTTATAATAATTTTCTGTGGAAGGTTGGGAAAGGTACGGAGGATCGGAGTCGTTCGGTGCCCTCCGGGGTGTCAGCAGCTCTCCCAGGGATATTAATAGAGCTCAGCTGTGGGAAAGAAGTAATTTTGGCCCCTGAGTCTCATCCAGACGGAGGGACATGGCCGGGGTCGAGTTTCAAATGACTTTGTGCAGCTCTGCCTTGTCCCCATCGCTGTGTGTCCCCAGAATTCCTTCCGCACTCCCTGCAAAGGAAATCATTACCTTCTGACAGAGTTTGCAGGAACCAAATTGTGGATTCAGTGGGATGGGATTTCCACCTACAAATGAAAGGAAACTATAGTGTGAGAGGACATAAAATATGTACTGTGCCGCCCTTTTGCTTCCCCCCTACTTTGCCCTCCCCCCCCCCCCCCTACTGTGCCCTTCTCCCCCCCCCCCCTACTGTGCCCTTCTCCCCCCCCCATACTGTGTCCTTCTGCTCCCCCCTTACTGTGTCCTTATGCTTCCCCCCCATACTGTGCCCTTCCCCTCCCCCTGTACTGTGCCCTTCTGCCCCCTCCCATACTGTGCCCTTCTGCTTCCTCCCTGTACTGTGCCCCTTTGCTCCACCTGTACTGTGCTCTTCTGCTCCTCCCCTCCTACTGTGCCCTTCTGCCCCCCCCCCCCCTGTACTGTGTTCTTCTGCTCCCCCCCCTTCTACTGTGCTCTTCTGCTCCCCCTATACTGTGCTTTTCTGCTGCCTCTTGTATTGTGCGCTTCTGCCCCCCCCCCCCCCCCTCCCTGTACTGTGCTCTTCTGCTCCCCCCTGTACTGTGCTCTTCTGCTCCCCCCTGTACTGTGCTCTTCTGCTCCCCCTGTACTGTGCTCTTCTGCTCCCCCCTGTACTGTGCTCTTCTGCTCCCTTCTGTACTGTGCCCTTCTGCTCCCCCCCATACTGTGATCTTCTGCCCCCCCCCCCTATACTGTGCTCTTCTGCCCCCCCTCCCTTTACTGTGCTCTTCTGCTCCCCCTGTACTGTGCTCTTCTGCTCCCCCCTGTACTGTGCTCTTCTGCTCCCTCCTGTACTGTGCCCTTCTGCTCCCCCTATACTGTGCTCTTCTGCTCCCCCCTATACTGTACTCTTCTGCTCCCTTCTGTACTGTGCTTTTCTGCTCCCCCCTGTACTGTGCTCTTCTGCTCCTCCCTATACTGTGCTCTTCTGCTCCCCCCTATACTGTACTCTTCTGCTCCCCCCTATACTGTACTCTTCTGCTCCCCCCTATACTGTACTCTTCTGCTCCCCCTGTACTGTGCTCTTCTGCTCCCTCCCATACTGTGCCCTTCTGCTCCCCCCATACTGTACTCTTCTGCTCCCTCCTATACTGTGCTCTTCTGCTCCCCCCTATACTGTGCTCTTCTGCTCCCTCCCATACTGTGCCCTTCTGCTCCCCCCATACTGTACTCTTCTGCTCCCTCCTATATTGTGCTCTTCTGCTCCCTCCTATACTGTGCTCTTCTGCTCCCCCTATACTGTGCTCTTCTGCTCCCTCCTATACTGTGCTCTTCTGCTCCTTCCTGTACTGTGCTCTTCTGCTCCCCCCTATACTGTGCTCTTCTGCTCCCCCCTGTACTGTGCCATTCTGCTCCCTCCTGTACTATGCCTTCTTCTCCCTTATGTACTGTGCTCTTCTACTTCCCCCTGGTACTATGCTCTTCTGCTCCCCTCTATACTGTGCTCTTCTGCTCCCCTCTATACTGTGCTCTTCTGCTCCCCCCTATACTATACTCTTCTGCTCCCCCCTGTACTGTGCTCTTCTGCTCCCCCCTATACTGTACTCTTCTGCTCCCCCCTGTACTGTGGTCTTCTGCTCCCCCCTGTACCGTGCTCTTCTGCTCCATCCCATACTGTGCCCTTCTGCTCCCCCCATACTGTACTCTTCTGCTCTCCCCTATACAGTGCTCTTCTGCTCCCTCCTGTACTGTGCTCTTCTGCCCCCCCCCCCCTATACTATGCTTTTCTGCTCCCCCCTGTACTGTGCCATTCTGCTCCCTCCCGTACTATGCCTTTTTCTCCTTCATGTACTGTGCTCTTTTACTCCCCCCTGTACTGTGCTCTTCTACTTCCCCCCGGTACTGTGCTCTTCTGCTCCCCCTATACTGTGCTCTTCTGCTCCCCCCGTACTGTGCCATTCTGCTCCCCTGTACCCTTTTGCTCCCCCCCCGTACTGTGCCTTATGTTCTCCCTGTACTGTACCCTTCTGTTCCCCCCTGTACTATGCCCCTTTGCCCCCTCCTATACTGTGTTCTTCTGCTCCCCCCTGTACTGTGCCCTTCTGCTCCCCCTATACTGTGCTCTTCTGCTCCCTTCTGTACTGTGCTTTTCTGCTCCCCCCTGTACTGTGCTCTTCTGCTCCTCCCTATACTGTGCTCTTCTGCTCCCCCCTATACTGTACTCTTCTGCTCCCCCCTATACTGTACTCTTCTGCTCCCCCTGTACTGTGCTCTTCTGCTCCCCCTGTACTGTGCTCTTCTGCTCCCCCCTGTACTGTGCTCTTCTGCTCCCTCCCATACTGTGCCCTTCTGCTCCCCCCATACTGTACTCTTCTGCTCCCTCCTATACTGTGCTCTTCTGCTCCCCCCTATACTGTGCTCTTCTGCTCCCCCCTGTACTGTGCCATTCTGCTCCCTCCTGTACTATGCCTTCTTCTCCCTTATGTACTGTGCTCTTCTACTTCCCCCTGGTACTATGCTCTTCTGCTCCCCCCTGTACTGTGCTCTTCTGCTCCCCCCTATACTGTACTCTTCTGCTCCCCCCTGTACTGTGGTCTTCTGCTTCCCCCTGTACTGTGGTCTTCTGCTCCCCCCTGTACCGTGCTCTTCTGCTCCCTCCCATACTGTGCCCTTCTGCTCCCCCCATACTGTACTCTTCCGCTCTCCCCTATACTGTGCTCTTCTGCTCCCCCCGTACTGTGCCATTCTGCTCCCCTGTACCCTTTTGCTCCCCCCCCCCCGTACTGTGCCTTATGTTCTCCCTGTACTGTGCCCTTCTGTTCCCCCCTGTACTATGCCCCTTTGCCCCCCTCCTATACTGTGCTCTTCTGCTCCCCCCCCGTACTGTGCCCTTCTGCTCCCCCCTCATACTGTGCCCTTCTGTTCCTCCAGTACTGTGCCCTTTTGCTCCCCCCTATACTGTGCTCTTCTGCTCCCTCCCGTACTGTGCCTTCTGCTCCCTCCTGTACTGTGCTCTTCTGCGCCCCCCTGTACTGTGCTCTTCTGCTCCCCCCTGTACTATGCCCTTCTGCTACCCCGAACCCTTTTGCTCCCCCCATACTGTGCCTTCTGCTCTCCCTGTACTGTACCCTTCTGCTCCCCCTGTACTGTGCCCTTTTGCTCCCCCCCCAGACAGTTTCTTCTGCTTCCCCTGTACTGTGCTCTTCTACCCTTATGCTTCCCCCCATACTATGCCCCTCCCCTCCCCCCTGTACTGTGTCCTTCTGTCCCCTCCCATACTGTGCCCTTCTGCTCCCCCTGTACTGTCCCGTTCTGCTCCCCCTTTACTGTGCTCTTCTGCTTCCTACTGTACTGTGCCCTTCTGCTCCCCTGTACCCTTTTGCTCCCCCCCATACTGTGGCTTCTGCTCCGCCTGTACTGTGCCCTTCTGCTTCCCCCTGTACTATGCCCTTTTGCTCCCCCTGTACTATGCCCTTTTGCTCCCCCTGTACTGTATCCTTCTGCTCCCTCCCGTACTGTGCCCTTCTGCTCCCCCCGTACTGTGCCCTTCCCCCCCCCCCCTCCCGTACTGTGCCTTCTGCTCCCCCTGTACTGAGCCCTTTTTCTCCCCCACCCCGTACTGTGCCTTCTGCTCCCCCTGTACTGTGCCCTTCTGCTCCCCCTGTACTGTGCTCTTCTATTCCCCCCTGTACTGTGCCCTTCTGCTCCACCCATAATGTGCCCTTTTGCTCCCCCCGTACTGTGCCTTCTGTTCCCCCTGTATTGTGCCCTTCTGCTCCCCCTGTACTGTTTCCTTCTGCACCCCCCCATACTGTGTCCTTCTGCTCATCCCCTGTACTGTGTCCTTCTGCTCCCCCGCACTGTGCCCTTTTGCTTCCCCCTGTACTGTTCTCTTCTGCGCCCCCCCCCCCCCCTGTACTGTTCTCTTCTGCTACCACCCTGTACTGGGTCCTTCTGCTCCACCCCTGTACTGTTTCTTTCTGCTTCCCCCGTACTATGCCTTTTTGCTCTCCCCTGTACTGTGCCTGCTGCTCCTCCCTGTGCTGTGCCCTTCTGCTCCCCCCCCCGTACTGTGCCTTCTGCACCCCCCCTGTACTGTGCTCTTTTGCTCCCTCTATACTGTGCTTTTCTGCTCCTCCCTGTACTGTGTCCTTCTGCCCATTACCCCCCAACCCCCCCCCCCCCCCCCCCCGTACTGTGCCCTTTGTATTGATTAGTCTTTGATTTATGACATGTTTTCTTATTTTTTAAAATATAAAAATAAAAAATGAAACTGCACAGAAGAGAATTGTAACAAAATACAGCTGCCAGCACACAATTTGTGATACCAAATTTACAAAGAAATATAATAAACAAGCAAAGCACTATATGAACTCAATAAACACAAAGTGTGAAGTGCATATGTGACCTGCTTAATCAAAGTGCAAATAGTGAAAAAAAAAAAAAATAAATAACAAAATACAAATGTCCAAGTGTATATAAAACTGTGTAAAAACACAGTGTTCCAATATTATCTGCTTGTAGACCCGCCGCAGTACATATAGTGTGGATGGGCGGCTTGTACAGGCACCATAACGTACCTGTACGTCACGGCTTTCTACCGGGTTCCGGGTGCGCGCTACCCTCTGCCTGCTGGCTCTGCTGTAATTGTACACAGCGGAATTTAGTTCGCAGGTCCCAGCCAATGATTCATAGCTGAGACCTGCTGAACTGCTGTGTCCAATCACAACCCAGAGCCCTGTGTTGACAAAGGGAATGATCTTTCTGTTTCTTATCCTGCCGAACCATTACAGTCCCACTGTAAGTCGCTGATCACCGCCATAGTTAGTATAAAAAAGACATTTTAGGAGTACAGAAACTGGATTTTCAGGGTGCAACAAAAATATTAGCGCCTGTTAAGCCCCTTGATTGCTTTTACAAGCGGCAGGAGGGGACGTCCCCTCCGTCACCCCATCTCCCGCTGCCCTCCGGTACTTCTCCGGTCTCTTCTGTGCGATCAGGGAGCCAGAGAATGAATCTGCCACCGCCATCGGTTTACCATAGAGCTTCCCAGCCATCTCTATGACCCTCGGAGGCCAAAAGCAATATCATGGTGTCACTTCTGGCGCCGGCAGATGTAAACACTGACATTTTTTTTTTGGTGTACTTACACTGCTATGCTGTTCTTGGCTGAGGTCAATTCCAAACCACTTAATCACGTATGTACATATTGCACCGTGTTATTATAGGATAGGCCTATTATATATATATATATATAATATATATATATATATATATATATATATATATATATATTTCTCTTTCAGGTTTTGCTGCATCAGTACATCTTCCTTGGACAAGGAGAGACAGGGACTGAACCTGACCACAACACTAACCCTTTTATACCCTCTTATCATAGTATATATTAGATAGTTAGGAAATAAGGTCATTGCTTATGTCTGCCTTAAATATTTGGGTGGCACCTCACCTTTAAAATACATAATTTTTGATATTTATCTGTCAAATATGACCTACCATTTCTAATGTGTTTGATACTCATGTTTGTTTCATGTGGTACGCCACAGGTACTGCTGTCATTGTTATTCTTTTCTGTTTCCCCACCCATCCCAGTTTCTGCCAGGACATTCGCTCCCAGGCTTGAGGGCTCAAATTATTTTTTCTGCAAACTCCAAGACGTAGTTTTGTAGGCAGGGGGAGGATGTAGCACCCTGATGTTTAGGCAGGGTTGCTCCTAAATTTACCTGCCAGGTGTAGTTACCTTGGCTCATTCTTAGGGATCAATTGAGTTCATCCTAAGTCTTGATTGAGCAGCGTAGGGCTGGGACTTCGGCTTGCAGTCTAACCATAAGTGACGGTTCTGCCGGCCGGAGAACCTGTTGTGGTCGGGGGTAGAGGGGAAGCTGTCGCCACTAAGGGGCCAACCACCTTATTAGCAGAGAAGAAACGCTCCTTCGCACAAGTGGATTACCAAGCAGGCTATATAATGACATAGGCCTTGCTGCCCTCAAGGATGGCGGACCCTATTAGTCAAAGACATAAAAGAAAAAGAAAGGATGCACCAGCCATGTGCATTATCCTTTGGATGTATTTATTAAAAATGTTAAAAAGAAAGCTACTCACAAACAATGCTATAAATTCTCGTAATATGAATAGTCATCAAGTAGCAGCATACAGTCAAAGATGAACAGAACTCTCCAAGGGCCACAGAGGAACTCACAGAAATCACTGCCAGCTGACGCGTTTCAAAGGGACCATCCCTTCTTCCTCAGAGCTCGGCAGTGGGCACTCCTTCAGCAATTCCCATATATATACACACACGCACACAAATGTATGCACATGTGCACCTTCAATCAGTCAGCCAATCAAGGGCCTAAGCCCCTCCCCCTTAGCCCAGTGGGCGGCCCGAACAGTAGAACTCCCACTGGGGGGGGCATTACTTAACCCTTGCTACATACATGTAATGCATGCTACTGTATGTAGCAAGGGTTAAGTAATGCCCCCCCCAGTGGGAGTTCTACCATTCGGGCCGCCCATCGGGCTTAGGCCCTTGATTGGCTGACTGATTGAAGGTGCATATGTGCATACATATATGTGTGTGTGTGTGTGTGTGTGTGTGTGTGTGTGTGTGTGTGTGTGTGTGTTTGTGTATATATATATATATGGGAATTGCTGAAGGAGTGCCCACTGCCGAGCTCTGAGGAAGAAGGGATGGTCCCTTCGAAACGCGTCAGCTGGCAGTGATTTCTGTGAGTTCCTCTGTGACCCTTGGAGAGTTCTGTTCATCTTTGACTGTATGCTGCTACTTGATGACTATTCATATTGCGAGAATTTATACCATTGTTTGTGAGTAGTTTTCTTTTTAACATTTTTAATAAATACATCCAAAGGATAATGCACAAGGCTGGTGCGCCCTTTCTTTTTCTTTTATATCTCCAACCACCTTATTACCAAGGACCACAGTGAGTAACTGAAATGAGTACCGGAGCAGTATTCTCACCAACCGGGGACAGTAAAGAATTGGGAAACTTCAGCAGGTGTCAAGTCAGGGAGCGGAGTTGACGCTTGCAGAGCAGCCTTGTGTGTCAAGCCAGGGACTAAGCAGGCCAGCGGGGTGAAGCTTGAAAAGTATCTGGACTGCCAAACTAGGGACCCAGCAGAGAAGTGGGGGTGACGCTTGAGGAAGATACTAACGTAAAGATTGGAAGAGCTCATTGGATTCAGTGGCAGTGAATCCGCATGCCTATAGAGAGAGAGACTGGGAACTCAGCGGGTTGATAACCTACAAGAAGTGATTGTAGAAAAGTAAAGAAATTCGTTACAACTTGTGTTAGGAACTGTTCTAAGACAGTATTCCTACGCATTTAGATGTGGTGTCTTGCTGGGTGCCTTTCCCTGCATGTATGTCTACCTATAGAAGTCTCAGAGTCAGCCAATTAACATTGCAACTACCTTAAGGGTGTCCTGGCCCTAAACCCTCTCTCCCACAGTTCTGTTTAAGAGAAATAAAATCTCTTTGCATTTAAGAAGTGTCTGGCGCCCATGAATCTATCTTGCATTACACCCACTATGCTTGGTAACCCACTCTACAGAGAAGGATGTCAGCTGTCCCTGGCTCTGGAGGTTCTCATTAGACTAAAGGAGGCCTGGAACCTGGCTACACGTACAAATACTGTACATTGCCTGTACTGGTCTTCTGTGTGTGTCAGCGGAGGTAAAATCTCAACCACATGAAGGGTAGACATGTGCACAGCCAAACAAATTCGTTCATTTTTGTTTTCGTTTCATTCGTTTATTATTAATTAGTATATTATTTTTCGTTTTTCGGGTCATTCGTTATGATCGCGATTCGTAAATTCGTTCATTCGTACATTTTACATTTGTACATTCGTAAATTCATACATTCGTAAATTCGTAAAATCGTACATTTGTAAATTAGAAAATTCCGATATTTGTAAATTCTAAGTTTGAAAATCCAAAAACCCGAAAATTCAAAAATCTTAAATAGTAACTAACTATTAAATTATAGGTATTGTAATTTCCTTTCAAATTTGACTGTCAGTGAACGTAACAAATACGAATTTATCCGAAGTTACAAATCATCCAAAACAAATGCTGCATCTAAACAAATGGAATGGAACAAATTAATAATAAATAATAATAATAAAACGTTGTTATTATTATTATTGTTATTATTATTATTGTTATTTATTATTATTAATTCATTACGTTCGATTCCGTTTTTTCAGATCATTCATAACTTTGGATAAATTTGTATGTGTTACCTTCACTAACAGCCAAATTTGAAAGGAAATTACAATACCTATAATTTAAAAGTTACTAGTAATTACTAATAGTTAAGTTATTATTAGTTAACTATTATTTCAGATTTCCGAATTTTCGAATTTACAAATTTACAAATTCACTAATTTACTAATGTACGAATGCCCAAATTTACGAATGTCCAACTTTATCGAATTTGCGAATATTCGGAAAAAATTCGTTAAACGGGTTTTCATTAATTCGGATATTCCCGAATGAACGAATTTGTCGAAATTCGTTAAAAAACGAATTCGGAACAAAACGAATTGCATATGCCTAATGAAGGGTGTATTGCTTTCCAACCAGATTGAACAGCATAATGAAGGCCTCGTTTACACCAGCGATGCTCTCTGAAGTCCTCTTCGGACAGCATTTCATAGGCAGGCAGGAGGCGATTTATTGCTTAGTCACCTCCTGCTTTAACCCCTTGAGCCTCAAACCAGCGCGCCACAACCGCATGCATTGCATATGGATGCGGGGTGATTGCAGGGAAAACCCCCATTCAACTGAGTTTAGCAGGCAGTACTGCGGGGATAATGTTCGCCGTGGCATCTGTACTTCCCCCTCCACTGCCTTTGCAGCATAAGGGGGGAGCAGCTGGGGGCAGAAAAAAAAAAATGTGTCTTAGCCGTGCATTTTTACCACACCCCAAACACAAGTGTAAGTGTGCCTTTACAGAGCGGAGCAGTAAAGTGCAGTCACAGTGCTGTAACATCGAGCAGAGCCTGCATAGGTAATGATGAGGAGAAATAGCCAGGAGAGGAGCCTATACAACCGTGCAAGACTGAAGGGAAGGCTGGAGGTCAGACCTAAGGCTTTTATTATAAAGAATTTTCTGTCATGGCTCCCCGATAATGCTGCTTGCTAATGATCTGTTGATTTCGCACGTGGAAAACAAAGTCAGGTGGGTGACCCATCCCAAACTAGACATGTGCAATTCATTTAGTTCCAAATTAGTTTTTTAAAGAATTTCGACAAATTCGTTAATTCGGGAACATCCCAACTAACGAAAACCGGTTTAACAAATTTTTCCGACTATTCGTAAATGGGAATATTCGAAAATTCATAATGTCGAAAATTCGTAAATTTGAAATCCCGAAAATTCGTATACCTGAAATAATAACTAACTATTAAATTATAGGTATTGGAATTTCCTTTCAAATTTGGCTGTTAGTGAACCTAACAAATGCGAATTTATCCAAAGTTACGAAATATTGCCGTATCTAAACGAATGGAACGTAATGAATTAATAATAATAAATAACAATATTTAATAATAATAATAAAAACTTTTTATTATTTATTATTAATTTTTTCCTTTCCATTTGTTTAGGTGCGGCATTCGTCATTTTGGATAATTCGTAACTTCAGATAAATTCGTATTCGTTACGTTCACTAACAGCCAGATTTGAAAGGAAATTCCAATACCTATAATTTAATAGTTAGTTATTCTTTCGAATTTTCGTTCTTTCGAATTTTCAGATTTTCTTTCTTATTTTCGGATTTTCAAATCTGCGAAATTACGATTTTTAGAATCTATGAATTTTCAAATTTTTCGAATTTATGAAATTTCGAATTTATGAATTAATGAATATATGAATTTACAAACCTTTGAATTTAGGAATTGCGATCATAACAAATGACCCAAAAAACAAACAAAAAAAATAAATAAAAAATGAAACGAAAATGAACACATTTTTGGGCAGTGCACATGTCTATCCCAAACACCTCCCAGTGTGGACCCAGACCCATAATTTTACCGCTTGCTGACCGCCGCACGAACATTTACGTCGGCAGAATGGCACGGACAGACAAATGGGCGTACAGGTTTAAATTTGCTGCCGTGTTGTCGCCACGAGCTCTGTGAGTGTGATCGCGGGTCCCGCGGACTCGATGTCCGCAGGGATACCCGCGATCGTCTCACGGAGAGGAAGAACGGGGAAAGGCTGATATAAACAAGCATTTCCCTGTTCTGCCTAGTGACAGGACAATGATCATAGCTCCCTGTGATCGGGAGCGGTGATCAGTGTCGTGTCCCACGTAGCCCCTCCCCTCCACAGTTAGAATCACTCCCTAGGACACACTGAACCCCTGCAGCGCCCCCTCCTGATTAACCCCTTTACTGCCAGTCACATTTACACAGTAATCAATGCATTTTTAATCGCACTGATCGCTGCATAAATGTGAATGGCCCCAAAATAGCGCCAAAAGTGTCTGATCTGTCCTCCATGATAAAAATCGCTGATCGCCGCCATTACTAGTAAAAAAAAAAAATATTAATAAAAATGCCATAAAACTATCCCCTATTTTGTAGACGCTATAACTTTTGCGCAAACCAATCAATAAACGCTTATTGCGATTTTTTTTTTACCAAAAATATGTAGAAGAATACATATCGGCCTAAACTAAGGAAAAAAATGTTTTTTTATATATTTTTGGGGGATATTTATTATAGAAAAAAGTAAAAAATATTTATTTTTTTCAAAATTGTCGCTCTTTTTTTGTTTATAGCGCAAAAAATAAAAACCGCAGAGGTGATCAAATATAAACCAAAAGAAAGCTCTATTTGTGGGGGAAAAAAGTTGTCAGTTAAAGCGGCGCAGTGCCGAATCGCAAAAAACGCTCTGGTCTTTGGCCAGCCAAATGGTCCGGGGCTTAAGTGGTTAAGAAACACTGCTGCAGCTGCTTGCACTATGCAATAATTCATTTTCAAAAATCCTCAACACTCACAACAGCGACTCTTAGCCCTAATTTACACCAGTGCGGCTTTGAAATCATGCTACATCAGCGCAATTTCAAAGCCGCAGATCGGTGCGATTATGATGTTCATTGCGGCTTGCGACTTCATTTAATAGAAGTCAATGCAAGCTGCAATGAAATCGTAGAAAAGTAGTGGCGGAACCTTTTCCAAAGTAGTTGCCATGAATTGACCAGTTCTATTGCCGCAAATAGCGTGCGGCTTGTCATGTGATTTTGAACTGTCAAATCGCATGACAAGTGCCACTGGTGGGAACCAGAGCTAAAGTTTGATTTCCATTGGGCTCTTTTATTTCGGACCTTAGAAAGGCAGCCCCCACCCTCCCCCTTACTTTCCGGCACGCAACAATCCCGGCTGGAGCGTAACCTGATTGTTTAGAAATTGTGATGGGAAAATCTATATTTGCTCCGTCTTCGTCATCATTATTTTCATATCATTGTAAGTTTAAACCTTTCCTAAGTCTTCTCTTTATTTAAGGACGCCCACGAGTAACAGAAATAGAATTCGGTACAGAATGTGGAGGAGGACTCCGCAGGAATGTCGCTATTCAGAATGTTCTGTACACTTCCACAAACGTCTCCGCCGTCCAATCATTTCCTCTGATACTTTATTTCTAATGTAACAACGGAGGCGGCGATCGAAAAATAGGAACAAAGGATGGCAGAACAATGGCTGCACGATGAGTAATATTGCTTTGCAGCACCGAGGTCCTGGATTCAGTTATTGCTGACTATAGCGTCTGCATGGAGTTTGCATGCTCTCCCCTTATTTGTGTTGATTTTCTTCTTCAGTTTATACATGTGAACAGTACCAGGACAGATTCTTCCAGCACCCAGGGCAAGGGTCCAGAATTGCGCCGCTCCACTGTTAATACATGCCGTAGTAGGGGCATACTACCCTGCATATATTGCCCCCTTGCCAATCTGTGCCGAGGGCAGCTTCCCCACTACTGCCCACCCCTTGTCCCAGCCCTGCATGTGCAGATAATTGGCTTCTATCGTAAAAATTTGTGTTGTATGTTAGTTGGATGTGGATCTGATGGGGCCATGTATGATGCCAGTACAGCATGGCATGGTGTGCAGCGCACAAACTCATGGTCAGAGCACACAATCAGATTGCACACAGTCAGAGTGCACACAGTCAGATTGCACACAGTCAGATTGCACACAGTCAGAGCGCACACAGTCAGAGTGTACACAGTCAGATTGCAAACAGTCGGGATTGCACAAAGTCAGAGTGCACACAGTCAGAGTGCACACAGTCAGAGTGCACACAGTCAGAGTGCACACAGTCAGATTGCACACAGTCAGATTGCACACAGTCAGATTGCACACAGTCAGAGCGCACACAGTCAGAGCGCACACAGTCAGATTGCACACAGTCAGATTGCACACAGTCAGAGCGCACACAGTCAGAGCGCACACAGTCAGATTGCACACACTCATATTGCACAAAGTCAGAGTGTACACAGTCAGATTGCACACAGTCAGATTGCACACAATCGGAGCGTACACAGTCAGATTGCACACAGTCAGAGGGCACACAGCCAAAGTGTGCGCTAGACTATATATATATATATATATATATATATATATATATATATGTATATATGTATATATGTATATATATATATATATATATATATATATATATATATATATATATATATATATATATACAAGCCTGTATATATATATATACCATATTTATCGGCGTATAACACGCACCCCAAGTTAAGGAGGGAATTTTAAGGAAAAAAACTTTTAGGAGTAAAGTTTAAGGAAGAAAAACTTACATTTAAATGCCCATCAATGCAGCGTTATCGGTGTCCATCTGCAGCCTTGTCAGTGTCAGTGCAGCCTTGCCCCAGTGTCCATTGCAGCCTTGTCAGTGCAGCTTTGCCCCAGTGCAGAATTGTCAGTACAGCCTTGCCAGTGCAGCTTTGCCCCAGTGCAGCCATGTCAGTGCAGCCATGTCAGTGCAGCCATGTCAGTGCAGCCTTGTCAGTGCAGCCATGTCAGTGCAGCCTTGTCAGTGCAGCCTTGTCAGTGCAGCCATGTCAGTGAAGCCATGTCAGTGCAGCCTTTCTCCAGTGCAGCCTTGCCCCCGTGCAGCCTTGCCCCCGTGCAGCCTTGCCCCCGTTCAGCCTTGCCCCCGTTCAGCCTTGCCCCCGTTCAGCCTTGCCCCCGTTCAGCCTTGCCCCCGTTCAGCCTTGCCCCCGTTCAGCCTTGCTCCCGTTCAGCCTTGTTCCCTGCCGACATACACAGCATATGTGTAAATTTAAATATGGCGCCGAGACCGCAGTGACTCGGCGGAGCCGAGATACACATACCCGAGAGTCCTCGACTTTTCTCGGCGCCGCTTACAGTGCCGCCCAGTCCCGCCCTATGGGCGGGACTGTAAGCGGCGCCGAGAAAAGCCGAGGACTCTCGGGTATGTGTATCTCGGCTCCACCGAGTCCCTACAGTCTCCGCGGCGTATTTGAATTTACACACTGCTGTGTATGTCGGCGGCAAACGCCGCGATCGCTCCGATCACACACAATTGGGGGGGGGGGATCGGCCTATAACACGCACCCACGATTTTCACAGGGGAAAAAAAGTGCGTGTTATATGCCGATAAATACGGTATATATATATATATATATATATATATATATATATATATATATATATATATATATATATATATATACACAGGCTTGTATATATATATATATATATATATATATATATATATATATATATATATAGTCTAGCCAAGCCTATACCTGACAGTAGACCATTCCTGGAGTGCGTGTTCAAAGACACTTTCAGGCAGGTGACTCAGTGTGGTGCAGATCATAAAATATATATCCACTGCATTGTAATCCAGCAAAGCCTATACCTGACTGTAGGCCATTCCTGGAGTACATGTTCAAAGACACTTTCAGGCAGGTGACTCAGTGAGCTGCAGTTCATTTAAAATATATATATATATATATATATATATATATATATATATATATGCATCCTTCCCAGCTGCTCTCCGGCTCTCTACCGACAGGTATATATATATATATATATATATATATATACCTGACTGTAGGCCATTCCTGGTGTACTGTTTTTGATAAACTTCAGGCGTTGTTTTGCTAATCTAATTGTACAGTATGTCTGGAAGGCCACCAAGGAGAGGCAGACGCTCACAGGCCACTAAAAGAGGAAAAGCAGGCTCTGTGTCTACAGCGAACAATGCTGGTCGTGGACACGGTGCATCCTCAGCACGTGGTCGTGGTGCACGCTTGTCCTTTTTTTTCGGCAGCTGGCCCTGTTGAGCCACAACATGCAGAAGAGTTGGATGACCAAGCCATCCTCATCCTCCTCATCCTCTGTCACCCAGGCTCAAGGTACTTTGTCTGTCAATGCAGCTGCCAAAGCAGCCTCTTCCATCGACTCAGTGTCATCAGTCACTCCTTCCCTAGCCCCACCATCATGCCCTGAGGAGTCCCCCGAACTGTTCGAACACAGTGTAGGGTACATGCTACAGGAGGATGCGCAGCATTTTGAAGGCTCTGATGATGGTACCCAGGTTGAGGATGAAGGTAGTAACGTGAGCCCAGAGAGAGGGGGTGACCAAGAAGGACATGAAACTGCCAGTCATGTTCCCCCAGGTGCAGCATACTGCCAGGTTTGCTACAGTGGCGAGGAGGGAGGGAGGGGATGATGAGGTCACTGACTCTACGTGGGTGCCAGATAGAAGAGAGGAGGAGGAGGCACATCTCCAATGAGGCAGGATGCCCTCCAGGGGCCAGCTTAAGGGCAGGCAACCAACTGCATCACACCGCAAAGCTCCGCATGTGCAGGGCGCTGCTGACTCCACGCGTTTTTCCAAAAGTTCTTTGGTGTGGGCCTTTTTTGAGACATGTGCAGCAGATCGCACCATTGCTGTTTGCAACATATGTCTGAAGCGTATCAAGCTTGGCCAAAACAGCAGCCGCTTGGGCACCACATGCTTGACCAGACATATGTCGAGCTCCCATGCAGTCCGTTGGCAACAGTACTTAAAAGACCCACACCAAAAAACAAGGCGGACCTCTCCTTGCTCCTCATCAGCTGGGATCTCCAACCCCACTATAACTTCAGTCCTCTCAGAGACCTGCACTGAGAGGAATGAAGGTGTAGAATTAGGTGTCCCAAGCACTTGCGGGCAATCTGCTAGCGGTACACCAACATCCGATTATAGCAGGCAAATTTCCCTACCCCAGTTGCTAAAGAAAGAAATTTGGTCCCAGCCATCCACATGCTTAGCGGCTGAATGCTAGTTTGGCTAAATTGCTAGCACTCCAACTGCTGCCTTTTCAGCTGGTAGACTCTGCCCCCTTTTGAGAATTTGCGGAATGTGCGGTACCTCAGTGGCAGGTTCCCAAATGCCAATTTTTTTTGGAAGGCCATTCCGGCTCTCTACCGACATGTGGAAGGCAATGTCTTGGCCTTGTTGGACAGAGCGGTCAGCGGTAAGGTGCATATTACCGCTGACTCATGGTCCAGCAGGCATGGACAGGGACGTTACCTTTCTTTCACGGCGCACTGGGTAACCCTGCTGGCAGCTGGGAAGGATGCAGGACAGGGTGCAGTATTGTTGGAGCTTGTTCTGCCACCACGCCTCCAAAATTCTGGTAGTGATGATTCTGCCACACCTCTCTCCTCCACCCCCTCCTCTTCTTCTTCCTCTATGGCTTTCAGGGCTAGCTAGCCCTTGCTTCTCTGAGCTGGCCGCTCAGCTGTCGGCTAATTGCCAGCTCTCATCTCTCCCCACAGTTAACCAGGTGTTGTGGATCTGCTCATCAGTCCCGCCTACTTAAAGATCTCCAGCTCACTTCATTCCTGCCTTCGCCTTGGTCACATCACAAGAAACCATCTCCTGCGTTCCTGTTTAAAGACTGGCTTTGCTGACATCCCTTCTGGCTCCTTATCCTGCTTGCTGTTCCTCTACTTGGATCCCTGACTTCTGGCCTGGCTGATTAAGAGGTATGTCTGGTTCCGCCCCGCTTCCCCAGCGATTTGGGGGCGATCCAGTTCAATGCAGAGGGTTTCTCAACCAAGTTGAGATATACTTTGTGATGCTGCCCCAGGCGTTTCCCACGGACAAAAGCAAAGTAGGGTTCGTATTATCTTTGCTTTCTGAGAGAGCCTTGGCCTGGGCTAACCCTCTATGGGAGATGCAAAAACCTGTTGTCTTGAGTTACCCTGAGTTTGTGGCGTCCTTTAAAAGGGTATTTGACGTTCCCACACATTCCGCTTCTGCTGCCAAGTGCCTCATGTCCATCAAACAGAGTACGAGAACTGTTGCCGACTACGCCATTGAGTTCCGTACTCTGGCAGCAGGTTGCTTGGAACAATGAGACCCTCGTGGCTGCTTTTTCTCATGGTCTCTCAGATTCCATCAAGGATGAGATAGCAGCCTGAGATATACCAACTGAGCTGGAGAGTTTGATCTCATTTGCCATCCTCATTGACTCCAGACTCAAAGAAAGACTTTCTTTTAAGGAGTGCTTGCGGAAGCCTCCTGTACGTTTGCCTCCGAGCTTTGCAGTCCCACCTGTGCCTCCCTCACCTCCCATGCCTCCTGGTACCGTGTCGGTCAGTGAAGATGAACCCATGCACTTGGGCTTCACGTGTCTCTCTGCGGATGAAAGAGCCTTTAGGAGGAGGGAGAGATTGTGCCTTTATTGTTGCCAGGCAGGTCACTTTTTGAAGTCTTGTCCTACCTGTCCTGGGAACACCCGAACCTTGAGGTCCTGTCATGGACAGACCTTAGGTGGTGTTGCGTCGTCCCCAGTTAGAAGGATAAGCCCCTGGTTTCCGTCACTCTTTCTTGGGCTAAGTCATTTATTGAGATACAGGCTCTAATCGACTTTGGGGCTGCAGGCCTGTTCATTGATGCTGCCTTTGTATCAAAGCACTCGATTCCACTGCAGCTGCGTGACACTCCACTTGCCATTGAGGCTCTTGACGGGAGACCTTTACAGCCTGCCCATGTGACTCATGAGACAGTTCCATTGTCCATGGCTGTAGGGGCTCTTCACCATGAGATAATCCAATTCCAAGTGATTTCCTCTCCTAAGTTTCTGTTGGTTATTGGTTATCCTTGGTTACAGAGGCACAACCCCTCTTTTGATTCGCTCCGTGCTGAGGTTCTCTCCTGGTCACCTCAATGCACTGAAACGTGCTTCCGGAAGGTAGCCAAGGTCCTGTGTACCTCTTCACTCTCCTCCCTGCCAGAGGAGTACCGTGATTTTAGCGATGTCTTTGACAAAGGTCAAGCCGGTAGTCTGCCTCCACACCGGCCGTATGATTGCGCAATTGACCTTCAACCTGGTGCCACTCCCCCTCGTGGCCGGGTTTACCCTTTGTCGGTCTTTGAGGATAAAGTCATGGAGGAGTTGCAGATGCACTTTCTCAGGGTTTCATCCGCAAATCCTCGTCTTCTGCCGGTGCTGGTTTCTTCTTTGTGAAGAAGAGGAGCGGTGGACTGAGACCTTGTATTGATTATAGGGGTCTCAATCGTTTCACGATTGAGAATGCCTACCCGATCCCGTTGATTACAGAGTTATTTGACCGCCTCAAGGGAGCAACAGTTTTCACTAAGCTTGATCTGAGAGGGGTTTACAATCTCATGAGGATTAAGGAGGGCGACAAGTGGAAAACTGCGTTTAATACCAGAACAGGCCATTATGAGTATCTTGTAATGCCTTTTGGCCTTTGTAACGCCCCGGAACTTTTCCAGGAATTTATTAACTATGTCCTCCGAGATTTGTTGCAGTTATGTGTGGTGGTTTATCTCGATGATATGCTCATATTTTCCAAGTCCCTGGAAAGCCACCAAACAGATGTCTGTCGTGTGCTTCAGAAATTAGGAGAGAACAATCTCTATTGTAAACTGGAGAAGTGTGAGTTCCATCGTGAACAGGTTAAATTCCTGCCATTTCCACTGCTGGTTTTTCGATGGACCCAGAGAAACTTTCGGCATCCTACAGTGGCCTCGACCCGTGGGGTTACGTCCTCTGCAGCGTTTCCTGGGTTTTGCCAACTATTATCGGAAGTTTATTCATATCTTCTCGTCTCTGGTCAAGCTCCTGACCAATATGACCAGAAAGAACGGTAACCCACAGAGTTGGTCTCTGGAGTCCATTAAGGCCGTTGAAAGTCTCAAGGCTGCCATTGTTTCTGCTCCTGTGTTGGCACATCCTGATCCTACATTACCTTTTATCTTTGAGGTTGATTCTGAGACTGGTGTTGGCGCCCTTCTGTCTCAAAGTCCTACCTCTGAGAGTGCTATGCATCCTTGTGGCTACTTTTCCAAGAAATTGTCACCTGCCGAGTGCAATTACGAGATTAGTGACAGAGAGCTGTTGGCAATCATTTTAGCTCTGAAAGAATGGAGACATCTCCTCGAAGGTACCACTGTGCCAGTTCTCATTCTTACTGACCATATGAATCTCACATTCTTGTCTGAGGCTAAACGCCTCTCTCCCAGAAGGGTGCGATGGACTCTTTTCTTGTCAAGTTTTCAATTACATTGTCTCATTCTTACCCAGTACTAAGAAAGTAAGGGCTGACGCCTTGTCACGACAATTTTCCTCCACTTCGAAGTTGGAGTCGGTTCCAGTTCCTATGATTTCTCCTGATCGTATTCTGGCTACGGTTCGCACCAGTCTTACTTCTCCTTTGGGTGACAAAATTCTTGCTGCTCAGGTCGATGCTCTTCCTGAGAAACCTTGTGACCGCTGCTTTCTCCCAGAGTGTCTCCGTACTGCCATGCTCCAGACTTACCATTCACCCAAGGCAACTGGCCACTCAGGTAAGAATCAATTCGTTTGGGCCATTTCCCAACAATTCTGGTGGCCTAGTCTACGTGCTGATGTAACTGCCTTCGTAGCTGCCTGTTCTGTGTATGCTCAGAGTAAGACTCCACGACACCTTCCAGTGGGCCTCCTACAACCCATACCCAGTGGAAAGAGGCCCTGGACCCACCTGTCTATGGATTTCATTGTGGAGTTGCCCAACTCCCAAGGCAACACAGTTATCCTTATGGTGGTTGACCGGTTCTCAAAGATGTGTCATTGTATTCCACTTAAGAAGTTGCCCACTTCTAGGGAACTGGCTTCCATTTTGCTCGGGAGATCTTTCGCTTACATGGGCTACCCAAGATGATTGTCTCGGACAGGGGTAGTCAGTTTGTGTCCCGGTTCTGGCGAGCCTTTTGTGCACAGCTGGGAATTCAGCTTGCTTTCTCCTCTGCGTATCTACCGCAGTCTAATGGGGCTGCAGAACGAGCCAATCAGTCCTTGGAGCAATTCCTAGGTTGCTATATTTCTGACCATCATAACAACTGGTCAGACCTATTGCTCACAACAGTGCCTTGAATTCTGCTTCCCGATTGTCTCCGTTTATGGCGAATTATGGTTTCCAACCTTCCATGTTGCCTGACTCGGTTGTTCCGCAGAGTATTCCTGCCCTAGAGGAGCATCTCCGTGGTCTTTGTTCCACTTGGGCACAAGTCCAGGAGGCTTTGCGTCATGCTAATGATAGGTACAGACTCCATGCTGACCGCAGACACCTGCCTGCGCCTTCCTACCAGGTTGGGGACAAGGTTTGGCTGTTATCTCGCAACCTCCGACTTCGTGCTCCCTCACTGAAGTTCGCACCTCGGTTTATGGGGCCTTTCCATATCCTTCACAGGATTAACCCAGTGGCTTACGTGTTATACCTTCCTCCTAGTATGCGCATCTCAAATGTGTTTCATGTCTCCTTATTGAAACCGTTGGTCTGCAACCCCTTTACCACCGAGGTGCCACGTCCTCACCCTATACAGGTTGAGAACCATGAGGATTATGAGGTACAATCCATTGATGACTCCCGTAGGTTCCGTGGGCGCATACAGTACCTGGTGCATTGGAAGGGTTACGGTCCGGAGGAACGCTCCTGGGTCTCATCCTCGGACGTACATGCTCCTGCCCTCCTCCGTGATTTCCATAGACATTTTCCCCTCAAGCCCGGTGGTCCTCCGAGGGGGAGGGGTCGTTGAGGAGGGGGGTACTGTCAGGGCTGGCTCAGCCCTTCCTTCTCTGAGCTGGCTGCTCAGCTGTCGGCTAATTGCCAGCTCTCATCTCTCTCCACAATTAACCAGCTGTTGTGGATCTACTTAAAGATCTCCACTTCATTACTGCCTTCACCTTGGTCACATCACAAGAAACCATCTCCTACGTTCCTGTTTAAAGACTGGCTTTGCTGACATCCCTTCTGGATTACCTGATCTGGTTACTGATCTGGCTGACTACCCGATCCGGTTACTGGACTCTGGCTATGCTTTGACTACGCTTACTCTATTTACCTTTTTATTTTTATTAATAAACAAGTGTGATTTTACTGTACTTCTGTCTCGGTCTGGTTCATGGTTTCTGACAATGGCCTCTTCCTGTGCAGATTTGTCCTTGGAACCAGCGGTGCTCCGTAGGCATTCTAGGGGCTACGCAAGCACTCAGGCAAAAAGATGCCATGCGGTGCTTGAGTTAGGGGACAGGAGTTACACTGGGGCATTCTGGCAGCTCTGCAGGGGCAGGCTCAGAGGTGGTTGACGCCACGCCAGCTTCAGCCAGGAATGGTGGTTTGCGACAATGGCACCAACCTCCTCTCCGCCCTCCGACACTTCACCCATGTTCCCTGTTTGGCCCACGTCCTTAATTTGGTGGTGCAGCGGTTCTTGTGCAGGTACCCGGGCTTACAGGATCTCCTGAGGCAGGTCAGGAAAGTCTGTGGGCATTTCCGCTGGTCATATAATGCCAGTGCTCAGCTGGCTGACCTCCAAAAGGAATGCAACCCTCCCAAGATCCGCCTCATCTGTGACATGCCCACCATGTTGAACTCTATGTTGGCAATGCTGCAGCGGCTGCACACGCAACGAGGGCCATCAATGACTACCTGTGCGAGTATGGTACCAGGACAGGGTCAGGGGAGCTTGGCTTTTTTCGCCACGCCAGTGGCTCATGATCAGATGGCAATGTTTTTGTAATCACGTTGGGGTGTGTATTGGTTCAGCAACGCACCAGCACCTTTGCAGCCATTGTGCTATTTGCTGGGTGTCTGGTGTGTCCTGTACCTTTAAGAAGGGGTGGGCTCCCTTCAGTCCACCTGCCCTCACTTAACCATCAGAATGCATGTGCCTCCACTGTGGGGACACCCAAATTTTTAGTGTTAGGACCACAGATTACAGGGTGCCGTGACGTGGCTCTGTGGCTTACGCATGCGTTTGTAAATGTGTGCGGACTGAACCCCTGTTTTTAACCCGTACTGTTAGACAGGTTAATTGGTTGTCTGCGAGCTGGTGGTAAGTAGGCTTGGAGTTTTTTCCTGGGCATTCCCCAGGTTTTGTTGTTATCATGATCAAGGATGCATGCACTGTCCTGTCACCATTTGAGGACGCCACGAGGATGGTGAGCAGTGACAGTGCATGCATCAGTGATACTGCCCCCTTGTCTACCTGTTGGAGCACACGCTGCGTGGAATAATGGACAGAGCACTTGAGGCAGAACAGAGGGAGGTGGAGGAGGACTTCCTTAACTCTGAAGGCCCCTTTGATCCAGACAGTATTCCTGCAGGCCTGCCTATCACACAGGAAGAGGAGGAGGAGGAGGATTGTGTCAGCATGGAGGTGGAGCCTGGCACTCAACATCAGCAGCATTCTTCAAGGGATCATTTTCAGACCCCAGAAACCCATGTACTTGTACGTGGCTGGCAGGAGGTGGCTGTGGATCAGGTCGTCCTTAGTGACCCAGAGGACTCCGGACCAAATGCTTCAGCAAACCTACGCTGCATGGCCTCCCTGATCCTGCAAAGTTTGCGAAAGGACCCTAGGATTTTTGGTATCAAGGAGAGGGATCAGTACTAGCTGGCAACCCTTCTTGATCCACGTTACAAGGGTAAGGTGGCGGAACTTATCCAGCCATCGCAGAGGGAGCAGAGGATTAAAAATCTTCGGGAGGCCTTGCAGAAAGGTCGTTTCCAGAGCCTGGGAGGTTACAATTTCCTGGTCCTCCTGGACAACGTGTTGCTGAGGCTTTGGTCAGTTACAGAAGGAGCGGTGGAGAAGGTGGCCCTCTGAGCGATGCGTTCAGAGAATTTTTTAGCCCACAGCCACAAGGTCTGATCGGTTCCAGCAACCATCGCCAGCGTCTGTTGTACATGGTGCAGGAATACCTAGGGGCAAGATCAGACTTGGAGACCTTTCCAACTGAAAATCCACTGGGTTACTGGGTCTTGAGGATGGATCACTGGCCAGAGCTTGCACAGTATGCAATTGGGCTACTGGCCTGTCCTGCATCCAGCGTTCTTTTGGAACGCACATTCAGTGCCGCTGGAGGCTTTGTAACTGATCACAGAATGCGCCTGTCCACCGACTCGGTTGGTCGGCTCACCTTTATAAAAATGAATCAGTCTTGGATCACCAGCTACCAAGCACCTGATGCTGATGTAACCAAATAATTTTTTTATGAATGTGAGATCCCTTGAAGACTGCCTATGCTGATGCTGATTGACTATCCTGTTATGCTGAGTGACTATCCTATTCCTCCTCAATGTTCATGTTGATAGCTTCTAAGAACATTTTTGGTTCTGGGCACCACCACCAGTGGCTAAGGCCCAATTTTTCTGACCCTGTTTAACAGGGGTGTGTAATTACAATTTTTGCTGCAATATTTTGCAGCAGGGCCCTTTCATGCTCCCACCAAGAGTAACTGTGAGGGCTTACAGTGTTGTGGCACCACCACCACACCACCACCAAAGGCCCAATTTTTCTGCCCCTGTTCAACAGGGGCATCGAATTACAATTCTTGATATAATATTTCACAGCAGGGCCCGTTCCTGCGCTCAACAAGAGTATCTGTGAGGGGTTGCAGTGTTGTGGTACCACCAACACCTAAGGCCCAATTTTTATGCCCCTGTTTAACAGGGACGTGTAATTGCAATTTTTGATCTAATATTTCATAGCAGCGCCTGTTCCTGCGCTCAACAAAAGTATCTGTGAGGCTTTACAGTGTTGTGCCACCACCACCGCTTAAGGCCCAATTTTTCTGCCCCTGTTTAACAGGGGCATGTAATTACAATTCTTGATATAATATTTCACAGCAGGGCCCGTTCCAGCGCCCAGCAAGAGTAACTGTGAGGGCTTACAGTGTTCTGGTACCACCAACACCTAAGGCCCAATTTTCCGCAGAGTGTATAGGGCAGGCCATAAAGTATATACAGACAGTCCCCTATTTTCAAAAATCCGACTTACAAATGGAGGGAGACAACAGGAAGTGAGAGGAAATCTACCCCTAGGAAGGAAAATTCTCTCCTGTAAGAGTTAATATGGGGAAAAAGGTGTCTCCTCCACTGATTTATCACCAATCCTTGTTTTCCTTAAAAAACCCAAATTTTCAAAATCCAATTGTCATTGGGACAGAAAGTGAGGTGAAATCTTCTGAACAGGGGCACAGACAGCAAAACAAATGTTACAGGGGTGATAACCCTTACCTATGTTTTCTAAAAAGCTTTAAAATAGATTTTTTGGCCGGAGCTACACTTACAAAATGGACCTGTTCCAAATTACAAACAGATTCTACATAAGAACAAACCTACAGTCCCTGTCTTGTTTGGACCACCTGTATACTGCTGTTCAGAGTATATAGGGCCTGGGGGCCCCACGCCTTTTCTTTTTTAAAATTTTTGTGCAGGGTTCCCCTTAATATCCATACAAGGCCCAAAGGGCCTGGTAATGGACTGGGAGGGGGGGGGGGTACCCATGCTGTTTTTCTCAATTATTTTCATCCATATTGCCAGGACCAGACATTACATTACATTACATACTGTAGACACTCCCCAGGTACGATATTTAAAAGGAATATTTCACTTTTATTTTTTCACTTTAAGCATCATTAAAATCACTGCTCCCGAAAAAACGTCTGTTTTTTTCTTTTCCATTGATACATGTCCCCTGGGGCAGGACCCGGGTCCCCAAACCCTTTTTAGGACAATAACTTGCATATTAGCCTTTAAAATTAGCACTTTTGATTTCTCACGTTCAAGTCCCATAGACTTTAACGGTGTTTGAATGTTCGCATAAACTTTCGGTCCGTTCGCATGTTCTGGATTCGAACTGAACCGGGGGGGTGTTCGGCCCATCCCTAGTGATCAATACATGCCAGCTTCACTTTTCCACATTTTGTTATGTTACAGCCTTATTCCAAAATTGACTAAATTCAGTATTTTCCTCAAAATTCTACAAACAATACCCAATGACAACATGAAAGAAGTTTGTTTGAAATCTAAGTATTCACAGCTTTTGCTCAATACTTTGGTGAAGCTCCTTTGGCACCAATTACAGCCTTATTTCTTTTTGAGTATGATACTACAAGCTTGGCACACCTATTTTTGGGCAGTTTCTCCCATTCTTCTTTGCAGGACCTCTCAAGCTCCATCAGGTTAGATGGGGAGCGTCGGTGTACAGCCATTTTCAGATCTCTCCAGAGATGTTCAATCGGGTTCAAGTCTGGACTCTGGCTGGACCACTCAAGGATATTCACAGAGTTGTCCCGTAGCCACTCCTTTGTTTTCTTAGGGTTTTCTTAGTGCTTAGGGTCGTTGTCCTGTTGGAAGATGAACCTTCGCCCCAGTCTGAGGTCCAGAGCGCTCTGGAGCAGGTTTTCATCAGGATGTCTTTGTACATTGCTGCATTCATCTTTCCCTCGATTCTGACTAGTTTCCCAGTTCCTGCCGCTGAAAAACATCCCCACAGCATGATGCTGCCACCACCCTGCTTCACTGTAGGGGTGGTATTGGCCAAGTGATGAGCGGTGCCTGGTTTCCTCCAGACATGGCACTTGCCATTCAGGTCAAAGAGTTCAATCTTTGTTTCATCAGACCAGAGAATTTTGTTTCTCATGGTCTGAGAGTCCTTCAGGTGACTTTTGGCAAACTCCAGGTGAGCTGTCATGTGCCTTTTACTGAGGAGTGACTTATGTCTGGCCACTCTACCATACAGGCCTGATTGGTGGAGTGCTGCAGAGATGGTTGTTCTTCTGGAAGGTTCTCCTCTCTCCACAGAGAAACACTGGATCTCTGTCAGAGTGCACATCAGGTTCTTGGTCACCTCCCTGACTAAGGCCCTTCTCCCCTGATCGCTCAGTTTGGCCGGGCGCCCCGCTCTAGGAAGAGTCCTGGTGGCTCCAAACTTCTTCCATTTACGGATGATGGAGGCCACTGTGCTCACTGGGACCTTCAATGCTGCAGACATTTTTCTGTAACCTTCTCCAGATCTGTGCCTCCATACAATCTTGTATCGGAGGTCTACAGACAATTCCTTGGACTTCATGGCTTGGTTTGTGCTCTGACACGCACTGTTAACTGTGGGACCTTCTATAGACAGGTGTGTGCCTTTCCAAATCATGTCTAATCAACTGAATTTATCACAGGTGGACTCCAATCATGTTGTAGAAACATCTCAAGGATGGTCAGTGGAAACAGGAGGCACCTGGGCTCAGTTTTGAGTGTCATGGCAAAGGCTGTGAATCAGGGTACATAGGATTTTTTCCTGTTTTATTTTAAATACATTTGGAAAGATTTCAAGCACATTGTCATTATGGGGTATTGTTTGTAGAATTTTGAGGAAAATAATGAGTTTAATCCATTTTGGAATAATAGTGTAACATAACAAAATGTGGAAAATGTGAAGCGCTGTGAATACTTTCCGGATGCCCTGTATGTGTCTATTCACCATACATTGAGGCCTCCATTATATAAGGCTGTGTGGTTGCAGGAGGTGTGGGATGCGGATTGGTTGGAGGTGTACTGTAGCAGCTCCTCCATTCTTCCTCCCAGAAGCTGCATTATGCTAGAATGTAGCAGCTGTGCTCAGCCCCTGTATGGAGGAGAGGGGGGTCTGTCATCCTCCATGGGAGGGTCTATTGTCACTCCAATACAGCAGCTCAGCCCGTTCTTCCATTACATCTGAGGACACTGCAGCTGCCACAACAATGACACAAAGACACCAGTGACATTCCTCAACCCCCCCCCCCCAATCCCACCGATCCCTCCGATCCCACCGGATCCATGGACCACACAGCACCCAGCCACAGGAGATAAATGACAGGTGAGCCATCCATGGAATATCAAGTCTACAGGGGGCTGCCGCATAGAGCCAGACCTACCTATACCATCCATAGGTTGTGTGTGTTATGTCAGATGTATTGTTTGTATGTATATATATATATATATATATATATATTATATATATTGTATATTTATCCCCATTGAACATCTACAGATTGTACAGTGATCTGTGTAGGTCTCTATATTACCAGAACATTACATAAGGTGTATGTAGTTGTTTTATTCTATTGTGTGATAGAATGATCACCGACCCCCCTCTGTACTGCACTATGGTGGGATATATATGCTATATACAGGAACATACATAACTATATACCGTCTATACATCCCATAATATCTATCTATTCATTATATGACTACTATATTTATTTATTTCTATCCACCCATCTATTCTATTATGTCAATGGAATAAACAGCTACCTCTATTCTAGCACTATGATCTTCTATCCATATATATCTTATTATCTAGCTATCTAGCTCGTATCTATCTCTCTATCCATCTACATCATATCTATCTATCTATTGATCTATCTATCTATTGATCTATCTATCTTATTATCTATCTATCTACCTCATATCGATCTACCCATCTATCTATCTATCTATCTATCTATCTATCTATCTATCTATCTATCTATCTATCTATCTATCTATCTATCTATCTATCTATATACAGTATGTATGTATACCATGTTCTCTATATACAGTAAGTGTCCCAAGTTCTCTATATACAGTACGTATAGCCCATGTGATTTATATACAGTATGTATGTAGCCCATTTTCTCTATATACAGTATGTAAGTATCCCATGTGATCTATATACAGTACGTGTCCCGTGTTATCTATATACAGTATGTATGTATATCCCATGTTATCTATATACAGTATGTATGTATCCCATGTGATCTATATACAGTATGTATATCCCATGTGATCTATATACAGTATGTATCCCATGTGATCTATATACAGTATGTATCCCATTTTCTCTATATACAGTATGTAAGTATCCCATGTGAGCTATATATAGTATGTATATCCCATGTGATCTATATACAGTTTGTATGTATTTCCCATGTGATCTATATACAGTTTGTATTTCCCATGTGATCTATATACAGTATGTATATCCCATGTGATCTATATACAGTTTGTATGTATTTCCCATGTGATCTATATACAGTATGTATGTATTTCCCATGTGATCTATATACAGTATGTATACACCCCATGTTATCTATATACAGTATGTATGTATATCCCATGTGATCTATATACAGTATGTATGTATCCCATGTAATCTATATACAGTTTGTATGTATTTCCCATGTGATCTATATACAGTATGTATGTATTCCATGTGATCTATATACAGTATGTATGTATTCCATGTGATCTATATACAGTATGTATGTATTCCATGTGATCTATATACAGTATGTATGTGTCCCATGTGATCTATATACAGTATGTATGTATATCCCATGTGATCTATATACAGTATGTATCCCATGTGATCTATATACAGTATGTATGTATAACATGTGATCTATATACAGTATGTATGTATCCCATGTGATCTATATACAGTATGTATATCCCATGTGATTTATATACAGTATGTATGTATCCCATGTTATCTATATACAGTATGTATGTATATCCCATGTGATCTATATACAGTATGTATGTATATCCCATGTGATCTATATACAGTATGTATGTATATCCCATGTTATGGGGTCCGTGTTGTCCTCTCGGAGTCCTTATCCTGGACATTCCCCGGATTTCTCTCTCCCTCTTTATGGGAACAGATTCTGCATTTTTGGTAATATTCTATTTCTGTAACGATACATTTTTAGTCATAAAGGGGCGAGGAGGGAAGGAAGGCGGAAGCTGCGGATAGTTCTGACCTGATATCCGGGGTTTTCTCCGCCGGGGTCTTTCCAGTTTAATTACATTTTTACAGAGACTGAGAAGAAGAAGATTTGGAGGTAATAAGATTTGTTTAAGGTTACGGCAGGCGATGACGGCTGCGTTCTGATTGGTTGATTGGATTGTGAGAGTAGCGATGGATTCATGAATGAGGCAGTATATAATCTCTCTGCGTTAGGCCCAGGAGAAGTGTCATGGCGGCGGCGGCGGCGGCGGCGGTGCGGTGATTTTACGCTGTGTGGGGACCTCGGTTCCTATTATAATCCCCCGGCACCAATCCCGCTTCCTTCACCCTGACTGCAGGAGGCAGAACAAGCCCAACAATCCCTCCATCATATACAGCCGCACATGGACTGGCTCTATACGCCGAGCCGCTGTTATTCGCCATTCTGTTTTCACATACGGGTCATATGAACGCAAAAGAAAAAAAAAATAATCGTCCCACATAAGACAATCATTTCAGTTTTAGGACATCACTTCAATCAGCTATAGCATTAAATATGGTCCATTTAGATCCTGCACACCAGCAGAAATTTGATATCAGGCTGGCAGCGGAAGGGCTCACTGTGAGAGGAGGAATGCAATGACATAAAATCTGGGTCAACCTTCTCCCCTTTCTGTGGCTGCAACACTTTCCTGTTCCATAGAGAATTTTTTTTGCTGGCTCAGAAAATGCAGTCTCACTGCTGGGTGAATTAGACGCACAGCTTGGAGGACGCGGACAGAAAGACGGGCCACAAAGAAGGAGATCTTGCTGGGAAGTCGTGCCCATTATTACTGCTTGCAGGGAGGATTTATTTCAATCCATTGCAGACGGAATCAGCAGGCTTTTCACAGTGCTTTTGGATCGCCAGTTGCTTACTACAGGATTCTGTGCTGTCCGCCTTTTAAAGCTGCAGAGCACTGGAACCCGGGGAACAGATGTATCGAAGACCAGGGGGATTTTTCAGCAGGGCAGCCAGTAGTAGGGGACAGGGTCTTGGGTAAAGGTTACAGCCAATCAAACGTCAGACTGAGTAATTTTTAACTGGGGGTTTCCTTTAAGATATCAGGTTCTGAAGGGAACATTTTTAAAAAAGACAGGATATTTGCTCGCCCATTAATTGAATAATTGAAGTGAACACAGTGTCAACCTATACAAAATCCAATGGCTGTTCAATTATTCAAACTGCATGTAAATTCATTCTGTGCAAAACTGAATGTTCTCAGACTATATTCTCTGCAGATCGAATGTCATTAGTGGCAAAGAGAACAGTGTGAATGTGGAAAATGCCACATGATGGCCACTAGATGGCTCTGAGTATCACAGGGAATAAGTATGCTCCTCAGCTCCATCTAGTGGCCATAATGGGGTATTTTCCCCCATTCACATTGTTTTCTTTCAATAGATACAATTTTATCTGCAGGGAATATTGCCTGAGAACATGCAAAGGCACAAACATCCTCCATGTTACACAGTCGTCCTCCATGTTTCTGAAGCTCTACTACAAAGAAAATTGTATTTTGTATGGCCTTCTTTAAGGATGTATTTATAAAACAATTTGCATAGCTATTCAGCCATTGACACTACAGGTATATTTGTTCTGTGCAAATAGGGCAACATTGAATGTTCTCAGGCGATATTTTCTGTGGTTCATATGTGTGAATGGGAAAAATACCACATTATGGCCACTAGATGGCTCTGAGTATCACGGGGAATAGGTATGCTCCTTAGCGCCATCTAGTGGCCATAATGTGGTGTTTTCCCCATTCACATTGTTTCCTTTCAATGGTGGAATTATATCTGCAGGGAATGTAACCTGAGAACATGCACAACAAACAATGGGGGAACCAAGCAAGTTTCTTTCCTTCAGCCCATGGTTAAAGGAAAGAAAATTGTATATTGTATGGCATTCTTTAGGAATGTATTTATAAAACAATTTGCTTAGCTATCCAGCCATTGACGCTACAGGTATATTTGTTCTGTGCAAAATCGAATGTTCTCAGGCTATGTTTTCTGTGGTTCACATGTGTGAATGGGAAAAATACCACAATATGGCCACTAGATGGCTCTAGTGTCACAGGGAATAAGTATGCTCCTCAGCTCCATCTAGTGGCCATAATGTGGTGTTTTCCCCATTCACATTGTTTCCTTTCAATGGATACAATTCTATCTGCAGGGAATATAATCTAAGAATATGCACAAGAACAAACAATGGGGGAATCAAGCAAGTTTCTTTTCTTCAGCCCATGGTTAAAGGAAAGAAAATTGCATAATGTATGGCATTCTGTAGGGATGTAATTATAAAACAATTTGCATAGCTATTCATCCATTGACACTACGGGTATATTTGTTCTGTGCAAATAGGGCAAAATCGAATGTACTTAGGTTATATTTTCTGTGATTCAAATGTTTGAATGGGAAAAAATAACCTATTATGGGCACTAGATGGCACTGAGTGTCATAGGAAATAAGTATGCTCTTCCGCTCCATCTAGTGGCCATAATGCGGTATTTTCCTCACCCGCCCTGTTTTCTTTCAATGAAAAACATCCAATCTGCACATTATATAGCTTGAGAACATTCGATTATTCCCCATTGGCACAGAATGAATTATCAGCTCCTGCTCCTTATTGTCATAGGCTGTATATTGTACTGCGCAAACTGTTGGCACTATATAAATCCTGTATAATAATAATCGTAAAAATACACACATTCAACGCTCTATCCAAAATAATGCCCCCCCTCCCCCTTTACGCCACCCAGATTGAGGTGGATAAAAGCAATTTTTTTGCGTTCCCAGAACCATTTTGCACAGCTTGGAGGATTTACTGATGACTGCACATTGCAGCATTCCTCTAAATCCCCGTCCATTATAGACGGATAATTATCGGCGTCGGTGCGGCTCAGGGAGACGCAGGTCAGGAGCCGCTTGCCGGAGGTCTCCTCTTCATTATCGCCAGAGAAGGAAGGCCGCCGTATGGTAATGAGGCAGATGGCTCATCTGTGTCCGCCGCTCGTTAGCGGAAAGTCACATGGTGTTGTCATGCGTTGCCTGGTGCTGTTTTCCTTGGCAAATTTCATGAGCTCCGCCGTCTAGAAACATTTTACAGAATGTCAACAATAACGAGCGCAGAAGGCCAAATCTGTCACAGCGTAATAATGTGTATAATGTTATAATATACAACTTATCACATAACAATAATAATAATATATACAGTTTTATACTATATAATATCATATAATAATAATATATCCAATTTTATAATATATAGTATCATATAATAATAATAGTATATCCAGTGTTATGGTATATAATATCATGTAATAATAATATATCCAGTGTTATAATATCTAAAATAATATATCCAGTGTTATAATGTATAGTATTATATAATAATATATCCAGTGCTATAATATATAGTATTATATAAATAATAATAATAATATATCCAGTGTTATAATATATAGTTTTATATAATAATAGTATATCCAGTGATATAATATATAATATTGTATAATAATAAAACTATATCCAGTGTTATAATATATAGTTTCATATAATAATAGTATATCCAGTGATATAATATATAATATTGTATAATAATAATATATTGAGTGTTATAATATATAGTATCATATAATAATAATAATAATAATAATAATAATAATAATATATCCAGTGTTATAATATATAGCAGTATATAATAAAACTATATAAAGTGTTATATTATATAATATCATATAATAATAGTATATCCAGTGTTATAATATATAAAATAATATACCGTATCCAGTGTTATAATGTATAGTATATAATAATAATAATAATAATATATCCAGTGTTATAATAACAGTATTGGCGCACTGTTTTTTTTTAAATGTAAGTTTTTGAGAATAATACACTTTTTTGATTATTAACCACTTGCTTACTGGGCACTTAAACCCCCCTCCTATCCAGACCAATTTTCAGCTTTCAGCGCTGAGGCACTTTGAATGACAATTGCGCGGTCATACAACACTGTACCCATATGAACTTTTTATAATTTTTTCACCACAAATAGAGCTTTCTTTTGGTGGTATTTGATCACCTCTGCAGTCTTTACTTTTTGTTAAAAAAATTTAAAAAAACTGAATTTAAAAAAAAAAAAAATGTATTTTTTTATATTTTGTTATAAAAAAATTTAAAACAGGTAATTTTTCTCCTTCATTGAGGTACGCTGATGAGGCGGCCGTGATGGGCACTGATCAGTTACACTGATAGGCAGCACTGCTAGGTGGCACTGATTGGCACTACTGGTGGGCATTGATAAGTGGCACTTGTGGGCACTGTTAGGTGGTACTATTAGGTGGCACTGATGAGGCAGATGTGCCTCTTCCTCTTCGGGACCGATGTCCCTCACATCTGAGCCGGTGATCGGCTTTTTTTTTCTACTCACGCTGTCAGCGTGAGTAGAAAAAAAGAAAAACGATTACCGATCTTTTGTTTACATCATGTGATCGGCTGTCATTGGCTGACAGCTGATCACATGGTAAGGGGCCGGGACTTACTTGGATCGGTGATCACCCGAGTCTCAGTGATCACATCGCGCTCCCTGCAGGGCGCGTGCACAGGGGAGGCCATCATATGATGGCCTCCCGGGAATTCAGGTCCGCGCTGTGGCCGTCATTCAAGTGGTTAAAGTTTTACTAAACCCACAACAGTAAAATCAGTCTGTATATATGCAGTAAATTATGCTTGTTATACTCACTGTGGAAGGGGTTAATCCTCTGCATTGTGTAAAAAAGGCTGTTTGATCCTGTCTTCTCTGATCCTCCCCTTCTTTTACTGTATCCAAAACATGTCTGGATAAGACAGAGTTACTGGAGTCACCTTGCACATGCTCAGTTTGGTGTGTATCGCTAGATAGTTTTTTTTTTTTGTCTTGAGAGGGCATTTCCATGTTCTGTGTACTGGGGGAGACCAGATATAGTGACTGCAGGCTCCTGGGTTTAGTAACACTTTAATGCAAAAAACAAGGGGGGCACTTTAATTTCATTTTTTTCATTATTATTTATTTATTTTTATTTTTACACTGTCACTTTCTTTTTTTTTTTTTTTATCACTTTTATTGCTGTCACAGGCAATGTAAACATTGTTTGTAACAGTAATAGGTACAAGACAGGTTAAAAATGGCTCCATTTACATCCGGGGAAAGGGGAAGTGATGTAAGGTCACCACTTCCTGGTTACTGGATCATAGAGCCCAACAAAGCTGATCGGGTCTTTGGTTCTGTGATCAGCCCCTGGAAGCTCCAGCTGGTCAATCAGAACTCCCGGTAGGACGAGAAATCCTGGTAAAGCCACGGAAGTCAGCGGGAAGGGGAGGGGAGCCCCGAATCACTGCTTGTAAAAGCGAACCAGCAGCTAATTAGCCGCTAGGATTGCTTTTACAAGAGAGCTGACCTCCAGCTCGAAAAAACAGTACTGGGGTGATGCCTGCGGCTGCAGGTATCATCCCGGTATAACCACTTGATATCCAGCTCTGTACCGGTACATCGCCGGTCAGCAAGTGGATAATAATATAATTATTTATTCTTTATTTATTATTATTATTTTATTATTATTATTGTTAATATATGTTATATATTATTAAAAAATAAAATCAATAAATGTATTTAGTTGCAGATTGTGTAAGTAACTGAATCTGTCGGGTCACCCCCCCCCCCCCCCCGTACAGCACCACTCAGACTGGGAGCGAGAGGGGCAGAACTAAAAGCCAATAAAGTGTGCTGACAGGAAGAGAGAGCAGGGTGAGCTTCCTCAGCGTTCTGTTGCTCCTTCATTGTCCAATCAGCAAGCTGCGGGCGTGTTCCTGCACAGGCGGTGCTGACACTGGGACCTGACTGTGCTGTGTGGATCACAGAACCGTCCGAACAGAATTAGAAATCCATTGGCAGACAAAGCAGCACCCATGTGATCGGAGTTCAGCTTTGTATAATAATACATTAAATAATAATAAATAAAATTAATTTAATTCTCTGTATTTCACAATTTTTTTATAAAGTATATTTTGTATACAATGTTGTATTGTTTTCTTCTTCTATTAAAAAAAATAATTAAAAAAAAAATAAAAAAAAAATAAAAAAAACTGAACAAATAAACATAAAACACTTCAAGGATATAAATGTCAATAATCATATACAGGTGTAATAATAATATAATATAATATACAATAATACATAATGAAAACAAAAACAGAAAAATTAATAAAAATTAACAATATAAATTGCAGGCGTTATGATTGGTCTCCATGTCAGGAGGTCACTGGATGAGGATATGACCAGCCAGAGGGATCTGTCAGGCCAGCCAGGTGCAAGTGTATCCAGGGTGGCTTTTATCCCCCTAGCTGGCCGCGTCCCCAGAGTCAGTTTAACCACTTGACCTCTGGAAGATTTACCCCCCTTCATGACCGGGCCATTTTTTGCAATACGGCACTGCGTTAACTTAACTGACAATTGTGCAGTTGTGCAAAGCTGTACCCAAATTACATTTTTGTCCTTTTTTCCCCACAAATAGAGCTTTCTTTTGGTGGTATTTGATCACCTCTGCGGTTTTTATTTTGTGTGCTATAAACAAAAAAGCCAGACAATTAAAAAAAATATATATATTTTTTACTTTCTGCTGTAAAACATAAAAAAAAAAAATGTAAAAAATCTAATTTCTTCATCAATTTAGGGCAATATCTATTCCGCTACATGTTTTTGGTAAAAAAAATTCCAATAAGCGTATACTGATTGGTTTGAGCAAAAGTTATAGGGTCTACAAACTATGGGATATTGTTTTTTTTTTTTTTTTTACTAGTAATGGCGGCGATCAGCAACTTAACCACTTCAACCCCGGACCATTTGGCTGGCCAAAGACCAGAGCACTTTTTGCAATTCGGCACTGCGTCGCTTTAACTGACAATTGCGCGGGCGTACGACGTGGCTCCCAAACAAAATTGATGTCCTTTTTTTCCCACAAATAGAGCTTTCTTTTGGTATTTGATCGCCTCTGCGGTTTTTATTTTTTGCGCTATAAACAAAAAAAGAGCGACAATTTTGAAAAAAAAAAAACACTATTTTTTGCTTTTTGCTATAATAAATATTCCCCAAAAATATATAAAAAACATTTTTTTTCCTCAGTTTAGGCCGATACGTATTCTTCTACATATTTTTGGTAAAAAAAAAAATCGCAATAAGCGTTTATTGATTGGTTTGCGCAAAAGTTATAGCGTCTACAAAATAGGGGATAGTTTTATGGCTTTTTTATTAATAATTTTTTTTTACTAGTAGTGGCGGCGATCAGCGATTTTTATCATGACTGCGACATTATGGCGGACACGTCGGACACTTTTGGCACGATTTTGGGACCATTCACATTTATACAGCGATCAGTGCTATTAAAATTGCATTGATTACTGTGTAAATGTGACTGGCAGTGAAGAGGTTAACACTAGGTGGCGCTGTAGGGGTTAAGTGCGTTCTAGGGAGTGATTCTAACTGTGGGGGGGAGGGGCTACGTATGATACATCACTGATCATAGCTCTCGATTACAGGGAGCTGTGATCAGTGTCCTGTCACTAGGCAGAACAGGGAGATGCTTGTTTACATCAGCATCTCCCCGTTCTTCCTCTCCGTGAGACGATCGCGGGTATCCCCGCGGACATCGAGTCTGCGGGACCCGCGATCCTACTCACGGAGCTCGCGGCGGGTGCACGTGTGCGCCGCCGCGCACGCGATGGCACGGCGGCAAATTCAAAGGGGCGTACAGGTACGCCCATTTGCACAGCCATGCCATTCTGCCAACGTACATCGGCGTGCGCCGGTCGGGAACTGGTTAAAGCGGGACTGTGATATTACGGCGGTCAAATCTGACGCTTAATGCAGAGTTCCACCCAAAAATGAAGCTTTCGCTTTTCGGATTCCTCCCCACCTCCGGTGTCACATTTGGGGAGCAGATACTTGTCTAATACAGGTATTTGCTCCCATTTCCGGTGAAAGATCGCCGCAGAATCTGCGGCGATCTACGCCATGTCCGGCCCCTCCTCCGCCCCATCCCCCCAGCTCCAAGTTAAGTTCACTTCCTGATTCCCTTACTGAAGATGCCAAGGCCTCCACCCGGGAGCCGAGGGGCAGGTCGGCTTCGGGTGAGGACATCGCGGGCACCCTGGGCAGATAAAAGTCAGTAGCTGCAGTATTTGTAGCTGCTGACTTTAAAAAAATTTTTTGGCAGAGCTCCGCTTTAATTTAACTTTTGACGCTTTTTGGGGACCAGTGACACTAACAGAGCGTGATCAGAGCTAAAAAATATGCACTATTACTGTACTAATGACACTGTCTGGGAAGGGGTTAAAGGGGCGATCATAGGGTTAAATGTATGCCTAGGGTATGCTTTCTCACTGTGGGGGAGGTGCTTCTACGCAGGGAAGGCAAAGACCCGTGTTCCTGCTTATCAGAAACACAGGATCTGTGCCTTCCCTTCTGACAGAACGTCAACCTGCCTTGTTTACGACTGTCGTTCTGCCTGTGCCCTGTACAATCAGCGGGCGCCGATGGACATCGAGTACCCACTGCTGAGCTCCCTGCTGTGTATAATCAAAGCGGGAGTGGGTCGCCGGCGGGACACGCACGCGCGCCCCCCCAGACCCGGAGGTAACAGATCACGTACTAGGTATGCGATCTGTCGCAGAGTGGCCGTTCCTGCCGCGGTGTTTGTGCGCGGGGTGGTCCGCAACTGGTTAAACATAAGGGTTCGTTCACACCATGGTGCAGAGACGTTAGTTTTTCTGCATGCGTTCCGCAAGGGCACAAAAAAAAAAAAAAATACAATCGTTCTCTATGTGCCCTGTTCACAACACGTGCCAATTTTTTTCTGCGCAGGAATTTGCAACGTGTATGCAGTTTTCTGCACGGAAAAAAAACTAACTTGACATCAACACTGTGCTGTGAATAGGGCACATAACTGACATGTATGAAAACTGATGTCATCGCGCATAAAAACTCGCGTCTCTGCAAGTCGAAGGTTTTTCCCATTAGTTTGCACATATGGTGGGAACGAGCCCTAAACATTCACCTTCCGCTGGAGCGAAACCTTTTTTTTACATCTCGTAAATCTGCTTACAGTCGATAAATGTAATTACGGCGGAGCCGGCGCGTTGCTGAGGATTTCACGTGCTGCTGTTCCGGAGATCTCAACCTAATCGTCTCCCGGGATTATGGAAGGATGCGTCTGTTCTCTGCTCATTAATGGATATAGACCGCCAATGACGTGCAGACATGACATCTGCCTTGTGTCTGCTTTACTAGGGGGGGGGTTGACCAGGATGGAATCTGTCCTCTTCTGACAATCAATGAGATATTTCACAGAAATGTTTGTTGTTTTCGTGTCCGTTGTACAGAATGGGTCAATCCACCCAAAACTGATATTCCAGAGATAGGTGGAGTTTGTTGGGGTGGCTTTTTTTTTTTATCTCTTGGCTGAACCAAAGTAAGATCTTCCTGCTGTAGTCCCCTGATTCTACTTCTCTTCATCTGTCAGTTTTGTGTGTCCCAGCTTCTCCTACTACATTCCCCATCAGATAAAATAAATAAAAAATCCAGCAGGGATGGTGGGAACCCCTCATAATGGGCACAACAGGTGTACAGACCCAGGAACTTGGCACAGGGATGGTGGGAACCCCTCATAATGGGCACAACAGGTGTACAGACCCAAGAACTCAGCACAGGGATGGTGGGTACCCCTCATAATGGGCATAGCAGGTGTACAGACCGAGGAACTCAGCACAGGGATGGTGGGAACCCCTCATAATGGGCACAACAGGTGTACAGACCCAGGAACTCAGCACAGGGATGATGGGTACCCCTCATAATGGGCATAGCAGGTGTACAGACCAGGGAACTCAGCACAGGGATGGTGGGAACCCCTCATAATGGGCACAACAGGTGTACGGACCGAGGAACTCAGCACAGGGATGGTGGGAACCCCTCATAATGGGCACAGCAGGTATACAGACCCATGAACTCAGCACAGGGATAATGGGAACTTCTCATAATGGGCACAGCAGGTGTACAGAACCTCAGAACTCAGCACAGAAATGGTGGGAACCCCTCATAATGGACACAGCAGGTGTACAGACCCGGGAACTCAGCACAAGGATGGTGGGAACCCCTCATAATGGGCACAGCAGGTGTACAGACCCGGGAACTCAGCACAAGGATGGTGGGAACCCCTCATAATGGGCACAGCAGGTGTACAGACCCAGGAACTCGTCACAGGGATGGTGGGAACCCCTCATAATGGGCACAGAAGGTAAATAGACCAATGTGCACATCAGGTATACAGACCATGGAACAGCATAGGGGTGGAGGGAACCCCTCATAATGGGCAGAGCAGGTATACAGACCCAGGAACTCAACACAGGGATAGTGGAACCCCCTCATAATGGGCACAGCAGGTGTACAGACCTGGGATCTCTGCACAGGGATGGTGGGAACCCCTCATAATGGTCACAGAGGTGTACAGACCTTGGAACTCCACACAGGGGTCTTTCCAATAGAATTCCTCAATAGAACATGTTTACATCTCCATCTTTCAGACCAATCACTGTCTGCACTGAGTTCAGATCCACTGGAGTAATAAATTGATATTTACTATTATTTAATTTCTTCCTTTTGAAAATGCTGATCTTCTGGCTTCAGTATTTTCTAACCTGGAAAAGGCATGCAGATCAGGGAAAACTAGACAGGGACTAAAGCCTGAGGATTAGTTTGACAGCCAAACACCGAGCATTCTAAGGAGAGGTCAGCAGTGACATCCTCCATGTTTCTATGATGATGACGGGTTCCTCTGGGGAAAACCCAGAAAAGCCCCCCCAGTTTTTTACAGAAACTGACTTTCAGATGCTCATCAGCTCCTCCTCTTAGTGCCTGAACCAGGAAAAGAAACAAATTTCCCATAATGCAGCAGCAGTTACCCCACTCTGTGTCAGGGTGTCAGGTCCCCGCTGTCATTTGTTGTGTTTCTCCCTAATAAATCTCCATCTCTTGAGTCAGAGTTCTTCTTTATCCTCCGCAGGCAGATTTCGGCGGATCTGATGAGAGCAGAAGAATTGTGTTGATCCGAGTCTGTGGCGCCTAACGTACAACCATGAGCTTCTCCTCGCTGCTGTCGCGGGGGGCGGCGGACATTCTGGAGGAGCTGCAAGCCTTGACGGCCAAGACAATGGAGAAGGTGGAGGTGACCAAACAGTACGAAGTCATCCGGGAGCTGGGCAAGGGGACGTATGGGAGAGTGGACCTGGTCATCCACAAGGTCAGAGGTGAGGAATTATGAGGGATATTTACACCTGGGGATCATCATGACACACTATGGATGGCAGGATGGATTATGACATCCATTGGGAGAGTGGCTGCCCATGTGTGTGAAGGTTCTCATTTATCCCGGTCATGGTATGGCTAGTAGTGGTCAATCTAACCGTACTTAAATAAGTGCATTTGGTAGTGACCAGCTACCAGTGCCGGGAAAAGCTCCTTATGATGGGTTCTCTGTTCTGCCATGACTCCTTAGGCTGCTTAGACCCCACTGACACACCCATGTACCTTAAAAGTTGGTATGCTGCCACAAGCAACTGCATGATATATTAAACTGATGTATTACGGCAATGCCTAAATTGATAAATCAATAAAATTAAATGATGCTGCACTAGATAATGCACTAGATAATGTAAACACTGAACCATAAGATGGCAATCAACTGAGCGGTGGTTATATTAAACCAATTATAACTGGTGCAAACAGGGCATTAACTAACCCAGATATAAAGGTCCTCGTGTCCTCGCACGCTACGCATTCAGACCCAATAGAGCAGTGGTTCTCAACTCCTGTCCTCAGGACCCACTAACAGGCCAGGTTTGCAAGATAACTGAAATACATTACAGGTGATATCATTTGCTGCTCAGTGATTGCAGTATTCTAGTTTGCATTCCCCAAGGTAATACTTAAAATCTGGCCTGTTAGTGGGTCCTGAGGACATGAGTTGAGCACCACTGCAATAGAGGGTGGGCTTATATGTTCCTGTCAAAGGGGTACCCCTGGAGGTGACTGCAAAGTACCTGGTGGCTAATTGTCAGGGTTGGCTGGATTTTGTTGGGGCCCTTCTGTAAAGTGGCACACATGTAGCTGTCCCTTTAAGAGTGCAACAGACCCCTATTGGGCTGCTAAACGAGGAACACTCTCTAATGTATAAACTGTGTCAGTATTAAGATAAGTACAGATGGTTCAGCTCACTGCTCCTGGAACACAGGACTCTGGCCCAGATCAATTTGCAGCCTGCTGTCTTCATGTACCCGGGACCCGGTGACTCAGTCTCTTAGCTCTGGTACTCACAAGGCTCAATCTCTTAGCTCAGGTCTTTTGAACGTGCAGTCTCCCAGCTCTGGTCGTCACAAGATGCAGTCTCTCAGCTATGGTCATGTCATGAGGCACACAGGTCTTAGTCCTCTCTGATCCTTGTGTGGGCTAGGACCCAGTTGCTCAGCCCTCAGGCTCTGTCCCTCTCTCTCTAAAGTGGGCAGACAGGAGCCAGCAGCAGATCCGCTCTCTCTCGCTCCCCGTACAATTTGCCTAGAAATGCTATCCTCTCCTCCTTCTCTGGGTATTAAAGTCTGCAGCTCCTTTTGCCTCTGTTGACAAGTATTAAACGATGCTCCTTTAAGGACTACAGATCCCAGCATCCATTGCACTGCATAGCAAGTTATCTTCCTGCCTGATTGGGTCAAACACTGCTGTTGCTAGTTGGGAGGAGGTGAGCAGGAGTGAGGGGGATAAGGTGGGCAGACACACACAGCCCAGGGCTGCAGCTAACGTGGCTGCTTTGTTTATACTCTGCACCGTTGCAGACAGCAGCCCGGTGAGGGGGGAGAGGACAGGGTGAAGCACAGCCACAACCTCGCTACACATTCCCCCACCAAATAGTCTTTGGTCCCCCAAAGGAGGAACTGAGTCCAATAACACGAAAATGTCTATAACCTGGTGCAGGCTTTTAAACTACAATGGGAGGCAAAGTTAGGTTAGTACACATACGAAAGCGAACAATTGCCATTTTAATAGGAACCTGGCAAGGGAACCTCCCACCATATGTCAGAGGGAGAGTGGTTGCCTTGATCATATACCATTGATACTGGTAAGGTCCACTGAGGTGTGTCAGGGGGTGTGCCAAAGTCGCCCTCAACAGAAACTGGAGTAGGGAGGGTTGGCATTTGGTGAGATCTTTGGGTGGTAGGTGGGGGGTGAGCAGGTCAGAGGATCACACAGCTGGCAGGCACCCAGATATGCTTGCTCATTGACTGTCAAGCTGATTCTTCTGGTTATATTCATTTCTGAGTGACTGACCTGGAACAAGCATTCATATTAGGAGTTCATACTTCAATATTGCCCTGCTCATTCCAAGCTTGGAACTGAGACAAAGCTAGGTATAGAGCATTTTCAGAGGCCAACAATGGCAGTTTTCTTTGAACTGCATCCAAAAACAAAACTTTAATTTTATCTTTTTGGATGCAGAGATTCGCCCTCTTTTATTGTCCTGGTTTCTGGGGTCCACTGTTCTGGTGACAACTGTATAAAAGGAGATTTCCCCACACTTTGGGAGATATCTCTTCACATCCTGTTGTTTTCTGAGAAAGGAAGTGGAGTAACATCTGCCCAGTGGGAGAACAAAAAAAAAAATGATTGCACACCAGTCCTACACACATAGAATGTATTTTTCATGAGGTCTTTGCCCATCCTGCAGGCACCAAAATGGCTCTGAAATTCTTGCGGAAGAAGACGACAAAGCAGAAGAGTTTCCTGCAGGAATATTGCATCTCCCGCTACCTCTCCACCTGCCCATACATCATCGGCATGTATGATATCGCCTTTGAGACGGAAGAGTACTACGCCTTTGCCCAGGAGTACGCTGTGGCCGGGGATCTTTTCGATATTATTCCACCACAGGTTGGTGCCAAGAGACAATAGACCTCAAATGCTGTATGCGTGGCTTGATTTCTATCTCATATTGCTCTGGGAACATGAAGGGGGTGCTGTGTAGTCACATGACCATCAAACAGTCATTTAAAGCTGGCGATTCATCACGGCCACCCGCTGTACTTTATTTTCCATAAGCCCTTGTTATTAGAACATGGAGATGGACTGCTCTGCATGAGGTCAGTCAGTGAAAACTGTTCTCCAGGACACCACCGCTGACACTTTATAGACATAAATTTGGGTATATGACCTTGTTGGACATCTGATTCCAAAATTATATAGAGCTGCCCCCCCCCCCCCAGGGCTCCGGTTAGAAATCATGAGGCCCCGTACAGCCTAGCTAAAAGCGAACCAAACCAGAATATTTGTGAGAATGAGCCCTTAATTATGTTTTTTTAATTATTTTTTACAATTTTATTTTTTACATTTTTTGTAACAGCCCTGTGAGGGTTGGTGAAATACCAGGGGTCGAAACAGACATCCAAAGTCCCACTTTTGAGAAAGAGATTGAGGACAAAGATTTCTCAATCCTTTCTCTGAAGCCTCAGCTGCAGAGTGAACGAACAAGAAGTGTTCTGTACAGAGGTCCCCTGTTCATTCACAAACTGAAGCACTGTAAACACAGGGAGGGCCACTGGGATTGCGCCCGCTCCTGCTGCTCTGGGACCCCCTGTTGATCTTATGGGGCCTGGCCCCGAACAAGAGGGCAAGTGCTACCTCTTTTATCGGTGGTCCTGCTGCCCCCCACCCCTTTGTGGCTATAACAGTCTTCACTCTTCTGGAATGGCTTTTACAAGATTTTGGAGTGAGAATTTGTGCCCATTTAGGAGGTCAGGATGTTGAATGAGAAGACCTGGACCACAATCAGTGTTCCAATTCTTTCTAAAGCTGTTCAGTAGGGTTACGGTCAGGGCTCTGTGTAAGACACTTGAGTTCTTTTACACCAAAGTAGTCGAACCATAACTTTATGGAGCTGGTGGTCTGCAAAGTCATGCTAAAACTGAAAAGGGCCTTCTCCAAACTGTTACCTTAATTGTCTTAAATGTCTTACTATGGTGTAGTATTACCAGGATCCTTCACTGGAACCACCTAAACCCATTTGGATCCACATACTTCTAGCCATATATTTGATCTGATGGTAAGGTAAACATCACATCTCATTTTGGAAATATAGTGTAGTTAAACCATTAAAATGGGATTGTAATACTCCCTTTTGCCATAGACTGTAGACCTTGCTAAAGATTTTTATCCATTTCCAACAAGGCCACTTTTAACCAGAGCAAAGATGCCATTTCTCTTGGCACATCAGGATCACCAGGACCCTGTGGACCATATGACTTGGGATGTAAAAGGCTTGTATCATGGACTGTTGGTGCTCCGTTAGGCTTGAAGATCAGGGATGGATATACCCTTTGTGCAGATAGATCAGGTTCTCAATGGCCCTCTTGGATTTAGTGGGCCATTTATGGTGGGTGTGGGTGGGACTGAGGCTGAGGCCCCTCCTACTGGCATTTAAACCCTGGGAACTGCCAATTTCTACAGAAGGTAAAGGTTCATGATGTCCAAACTGTTCTCCTGCTCTGTATTATTCAATTAACGATGGGCAGTGGTGCTTCCTTCACCCCTAGCCAAACTAGCAGTGAGGTCTACTGCAAAATGTTCTACCATTGGTGCTATTTAGCCTGGAAGTGGGGGGGGGGGGTTGAATTGCAGTTTGACTCCATTTGCATCTTATGAACCATGATAGAACTTAGAGCATGAGAAAGGATATGTCTCACCTTTGTACTTGGGTAGAATGCAAATGGGTGGCCAAAAACTGTTCTCATATAGGGACCCTTTGGTGAATATGTCTACCAGTGCAGAAGACCTTTCCGTGTCATTAAGTGATCTCTAACCTAGGCACTTCATAAAGGGAATATATCATTTCACTAAACTAGCAGGTGCACCAACCATCCTAATGTAAATCATGACTTGCTTCATGAGCTGGCCCACAGCCCCCACCCCCTGCACATCATGATTGGTCAGCAAGGCCGCTCTTCATGGTTATGGGCCAAAAGTAAGGTGAAGGAGGACAGAGGTGATCTGTTTATGTTAGCAGAAAGTGCAGAAGACCACCGGGTTTAGCTGATGAAAATGGGAGGAGGTACATGCTGGCAGCCCCAAGCCTTCCACCTATTTAATTTTTTTTTTAATTTATCAAGAGAGCAAGTGCATCAAAACAGTTCTAGTTCCCCACCCAGCTGGGAGTTGTAATCCCCCCAATGTGTCTGTTTCTGGATGGGCACGTCAGGTAAAACTCCTGGTGGAGACTTTCACCCATGTGAGGTGCCCCCAGTGCTTCATCTGTTGGTGTCACTTTTTTAGACAGGAATCTTCAAACCATATCACAATGAAGCCTATGTTAATTCTTCCTTGTGGATGCTTTGCTTTGTCTTTTCAGGTTGGACTTTCCGAACATACCACAAAACGCTGTATCTACCAAGTTGCGCTGGCCTTGGATTACCTACACAACCGCAAGCTTGTCCACCGCGACATCAAACCCGAAAACATCCTCATCTTCGACAAAGAGTGTCGAAAGGTGAAACTCTCTGATTTTGGCATGACCAGGATCGCAGGGACGACTGAGAAGCGGGTGAGCGGCACCATCCCGTACACGGCACCAGAACTTTGTGAGACTTCCAAGCACAGCGGGTTTGTGGTGGAGTACAGCATCGACGTCTGGGCCTTCGGGGTCCTGCTCTTCTGTATGATGACCGGGAACTTCCCCTGGGAAAAAGCTTTGCATTTAGACACTTTCTATTACGAATTCCTACAGTGGCAAAAGTACAAAAACGCCAACGTGCCGTCCCAGTGGCGCCGATTCACGCCCCACGCCCTGAAAATGTTCAGCAAGCTGCTCTCCATCGAACCTGAGAAGAGGTGCGCCATTAAGGATATTCTCTGGTACTTCGGCAAGAATTGGCTGATCAGCAAGGAGGAGCCTCCGACGGCCGACGCTAAAACCAACAACGACGTCTACGTCCACGTCAAACCGCAAGTCCTTCCGTTCCTCAACGGCAACGCTCTTGACAGCAATAAATCTGACACCAGCCCCAGTTTATCTTTCTCTTCATGCAGCAGCTATGAGGACGTTCCAAAAGACAGCAATTCAAACATGTTAGTGTCAACACCAATTGAGATTTGTGTCTGAAAAAACCTCCACCCAAAATAATATTTCGGTCATGGGTGGATGATGTCAGGCCGAATGACCCGCTGAACCCAATGTGAGATCTTCGGACCTTCCCAACTCCATCCATTATAAGGCATCTCATTGGCTCTGCTAGGTTTAAGTTGCTAAAAGGCCATCTGGGATAGTGAGACCCATAGTGGATTCGGGAAAGGGGGGGGAGGAGGGGTTCAAGCAGATACCCAAGAAATATAAAAAAACTGCGGGTGACTCTGACCCACCTCCATCTGATGGTGGGGGGGATCCTTAACTGTGGAAGTTTTTGCACCTCCCAGCAAATCGATCCGCTTGTGTGAGCGCACCATGCAAATCTCCACCATTACAGTCGTTGCAGCCTTGAGCCAAGAAAGCAAAAATATTTATTAGTGTTAAGATGAAGTGTATTGTTTGTGTGTTAAGTCTTATTTATTTCCTGTGCTGTCTGTCCATTTGCGTGTCCCTGTAAGACATATCATTCGTTTTCTCAAATATAATTATTTATTTAAGTAGAGCTGGCAGCTGGTTCCTTTGTATCTGGTCCTGAATGCGATAAAATGTACGCTATTTTTTTTTTTTTTTAACTACAATAATAATAACAACAATAATATTATAATGAATAAATAATAATATTAGCAATAATGATGGTGATGATGATGATAATATTTATTAAAAACAATAATAATAACATTAATAGTAATGTGTGGTCAAGAAAAAGGTGTGCACCTACTGCGGGCAAAGAAGAACTCTGCATGTGAGGGGGAAGAACCCTCTGTAGGGCTTTAGTGAGCCACCAACCTGGAATATGGATTCTGTGAGAGAAATTTTCACAAATATAATTTCTTTTGTTAAGTAGAGCCAGTGGGTGGTTTGTCCTTATCTGGTTCCAAATGTAATAAAATGTAAACTATTTTGTTAACATAGAGACATAGAAAAGTGACAGCAGAAAAAAAAGAAAATATGGTCCATCAAGTCTACCCATTTTTTCTTTAATTATACATGTTTTGTATTTTTTTTTTGTTTTATCAGGTCAACAAACAAAAAAATTAGATTTATAACAACAATAAAAATAGATAAAAATAGAAATGATAATGGTATTATTATTAGTATTACAATAATAACATTAACACCTACCTACGGGGCAAAGATGGTAGGCAGAACCCCTATGAGCCACTTACCTTGAAGGATTCACAAAACATAATTATTTATTTAAGTAGAGCCGGCGGATATTTTTATCAAGTCCTGAATGCAATCAAATGTAGACTAATTTTTTACACTTGGTAAAGTATTAAAAACAATGAGCATAACAATAACAATTATAATATAATGGCAATAACAATAATAATAATAATATTTATTATTATTATTATTATTACCACTGTTATTATTTTTATTATAACAACAACAATAGTAATACTACTACTGCTAATAATAGAATTATTATTATTACTATTATTAATAATAACAATAATAATATATTTTTTGTTGGTATTATTATTGCCTTTGTTATTGTTTTTATTATAACAACAACAATAATAACAATATTAATAGAATTATTATTATTTATTAGTATTACTGTTATTATTTTTTTTACAAAAACAACAACAATAGTTTATTATAAGAACAACAATAATACCAATAATATAATTATGATTATTATTATTACTGTTATTATTTTTATTATAACAACAGCAATAATAATAATAGCATTATGATTATTGTTATTATTATTACTACTGAGTTTTTTATTATTATTATTATCACTGTTATGATTTTTATTATACCAACAACAACAATAATAATGATATTATAGTTTTGTTATTATTATTATTATTTTTATTATTGCCATTGTTATTGTTTTTATTATAACAACAACAGCAACAATAAAACAATATTAATTAGAATTATTATTATTATTATCACTGTTATGATTTTTATTATACCAACAACAACAATAATAATGATATTATAGTTTTGTTGTTATTATTATTATTTTTATTATTGCCATTGTTATTGTTTTTATTATAACAACAACAGCAACAATAAAAAAATATTAATTAGAATTATTATTATTATTATTACAGTATTTTTATTATAAAAAACAATTACAATAATAATAATTAGGCCTCATGCACACTGGACATTGTAATAACGTTATAAAAACACCAGTAGCTTTGCAGTAAGTTTTCAAAGTTTTTCAACGTTTTTGCAATAGCTTTTTTTTTTTTTTTTTTTTTTTTTTAGCGTTTTTAAGCTTTTTTTTTTTTTTTAATGGTTTCAAAAAAGTTTTAAAAAATGCTGGTGAGCCAAGTTTTTGAGCGTTTTTTGGCGTTTTTTGATGTTACAGCTGAAAAATCCTCTCAGAACCCACTACTTTTGGGGGGTTTTTTACCGCCAAAAAACGCCCCAGCCAAAAACAGTTGATAACAGCCAATGTGTTGCATGGACACCTAGGATTACATGCTGGAGAGTTCATTGACTGTAGAAAAAAAAAACATCTGAAGTTAAAAACAGCAGCTGTAAAAACATCCGAAAAGGTCCAGTGTGCATAAGGCCTTATACTAGAAGTATTATTTGTTATTATTTTTATAATACCAACAAAAATAATAATAATAATGATAATAATAATGATGTGTCTTCAAAGTTAGAGCTGTGCTCCTACAGTGGGCAAAGAACTCTGCCGGTGAGTTGTAGAATCCCTTGCTGGACCACACTGAGCCACAGACCTGGAACAGGGATTCTGCCAGAGAAGTGGGAACACCTGTCCTGTGTACCTGTGCAGGTAAAACTCCAGAGGAGAAGTGAGCTGGGTCAGTATGAAGAGGATACACAGGTAACCAGAACTTCCTGGCACATGCCATACCAGCTTTTGGCCTTGGTGTCCCTCTCAGTAGTGGAGATATTCATGTCGGAAAATCATGACTACCTGCTAAAGGTGGGCTGTGACCACCAGGATACCTGGCTGTATCACGATTATTGTTGACCGCCAGCTTTGGACTGTGACCCACCAACCAGGACTATGACCCACCAACCTGGACTGTGACCCCCCAATCTTGGACTGTGACCCCCCAACCTGAACTGTGACCCCCCAACCTGGACTGTGACCCCCCCAACCTGGACTGTGACCCCCAACCTAAACTATGACCCGCCAACCTGGACTGTGACCCCCCCAACCTGGACTGTGACCCCCCAACCTAAACTGTGACCCCCCAACCTGGACTGTGAGCCCCCAACCTAAACTGTTACCCCCCCACCTGGACTGTGACCCCCAACCTGAACTGTGACCCCCCAGCCTGTACTGTGACCCCAAACCTAAACTGTGACCCCAGACCTGAACTGTTACCCCCCAACCTGAACTTTGACCCCCCCAACTTGGACTGTGACCCCCCCAACCTGGACTGTGACCTATCACAATCCCCACAGGGGTCAGAAGAATGTGTACAGACTGACAGGTAGGGCAGTCTCTGCATTCTGCATTTTGGACACTAGGTGTCACTGCAGCACAGAGCAGGACTGCAGCAGCTCCAGCAGCTGATGGCACTGACAGCAGATTATTGGAAGCAGTGCAGATTGGGGGGGAATTTGGAGAGATTTCAGTGCTGTGCAAAGACATCAGGAGAGCTCTGTGAGAGGAGTGAGGGGATCCCCAGCCTGACCCTCAGTAATGGTATGGAGAGGTGCAAGCGGAGCAGTGTTTGCTGGATGGACAGTACTCATTTTACAGGTAAGCTGTTTGCAGGTGTTATATTTATATGATCAGAGTTTAGTTCTGCTTTGTGGATTGGGGGCTCCACTATTATCAAGTATTGCAGCTCCTATACAGACATGTCATTGCACCCTAAAGAACTCAATTAATAATACAATATAAGGGGGCATATTCAGGGCCATATGCCAAGGGGAGGGTGCAAGACTGGGCCCCTCAATGACAGCAGTTTAGGGCCACATGATCTTTTCAATGCCTATACTACATATTTCCAGTCCCGTGATAACAACTGAAATAATAAAATTCCTTTTACAGGAGTCTGAATTCTGAGCTACATACACGTTCATGTACCCCAATTCCCAGCTATCGTCTCTCTGTCTGTTACAGATCGAGGGTCACAATCAGTTTATTTTACCATAATCAGCCCGGTTCAGAATTTGGGGTAAGTGGGTCCATCATTAGAAATATTGAGGCCATATACTGCCTACCTGACCCCCTCCCTCCTCTAGACTCCCCATGCTCGGACCTACCCCCCTCCTTCCACCTTCCTGCCTCCATTAGTGCCCACCTAGTGCTCTGTTGGAGGGTCTCTCCTAGGCTCTGTCCTGCCCAATCATCATGGAAAGAATTGCTCTACAAGCTCTCACCCCTGCAGTGCGGGGGGGCTGTTTCATACCCTCACCCAAGGACCACCACATGGGGCCCTGTGCAGCCTCCTGACTGACTCCTTTGGGCCCCCGTTCGGGAGGCCTGCCTGTACCTCCTTATTGGCGGCCCTGATGCTGAGCTATATACAAGTTTTTTTTATCTAGATAACATGTCAAACACAAGGCCTGCAATTTCTGCCTGCCAGGCCATTTCGTGTGGCCCTCGCACCTCTCTTGCAGCTGCGGTACCCCCCTCGTCTCCGCCCCCACCTTGTGTCAGCAGTTGACAGCAGAGAGGAGGACAGAACTTCTCCTACAGATCCTGCATCTCTCTGTGCAGCCGCAGCACCTCCTGGTCTCAGCATTCAACAGATTCTGGCAGCTGACTCCAGCCCTCCTCCAGACCCTGGCACTCTCTGCTTCCCAGCTGCGGAGAGGCTCGGCTCAGCAGTTGACAGCAGAGAGAAGGACAGAACTCCTCCTTCAGATCCTGCTCCTCTCTGTGCAGCCGATGCACCTCCTCGTCTCCGCCTCCCCCTCCCCCTGATCTCACCATTCAACAGACTTCGGCAGCTGACTCGAGTCCTCCTCCAGACCTGGCACTGTCTGCTTCCCAGCTGCAGAGAGGCTCGTCTCAGCAGAGAGGCTGGACAGAACTCCCCCTACAGATCCTGCGCCTCTCTGTGCAGCCGCAGCACTCCCCCCTTGTCTCAGCATTCAGCTGGCTCCAGCCCTCCTTGGGTCCTCCTCCAGACTCTCCAGATTCTGCTTCCCCAGGTCCGCCCCCAGCTTCTTCCCTGCAGCAGCACAAGGTAACGGGGGGTGGGCTGTGATGATGTGGAGGATGGGTGACTCTTGACATCTGATGTAAGGGGGGGGGGGGGTGCTCTGGACATCTAGTCCTATAGATGCAACCAGCCTTTAGAGGGCTGATGTGGCCCCCCAATAAAATTGAGTCTGACACCCCAAATCCCACCAATAGAAAAATGATGGGGCTCTGCCCGTGTCTCTGTATCGTTACCCAGCGCTGTCTGACCGCCGCACAACTCCAAACATAACATTGCTCAGTTCTGGATGAGCGAGGAAGGGTTGGAGCCTCTGCCAGGTTTTTTTTTTTTTTTACACCCACTAGTGTTCCCGCTGGGGAGATTCCTCCCACTTCCTGTTTCGGGGGACACCTCCCATTTAGGGGCATCTTCCTAACTTTTCCAACACTCCATATAAACAAAGGAAAAACATTTTGGCTGGATTTGTTTTTTGAAAATGATTGTAAACGATCAGCTTGTAAAACAACCCATTCGGTTTAAAATAGAAATAAAATGCAAAACATTTTTGTATAGATATAAAAATATATATATAAATACCTTCTTATCCTTTTTTTTTCCCCCTCTGTTCTCAGCTGCATGAGAGCTGGGGAGGCAAAACAGCAGTACACTGGTCTTCCCAGTAAATGGCTGTGCAGCGGGGGTAGGGGGGGGCGGGTCAGGACAAGTTTGATAATTGGAGGAGAGCAGGCTGAGTTCCCAGCACAGCTAGAGAACTGGCCACGCTGTGCTCTCATGCCTAGTGTGGTCAGTTTTTAATAGGGAAGCAGAGGGACTGGCAGGAACACCACCAGGGATTTCACATAAAGGAAGCAATACAAAGAGAACAGGAGACAAGTACATGGCACAGCAGGCTCATATCAGGAATATGAAATGTTGGGGGTAATAAACACTTTTAAGTCTTTTGCAATTTAAATCGCTGTGTCCAAAAATAGCGGCGTTCCCGCAGCTCCCCGCGTCACATGCAGCCTCCCATATCGCATACTGCCAGCTGAGCGCAGACGGGGAGACATACCATAAAACGCCTCAATGCATTGAACTTCACCACCTGAAATAGTTCACATAACTGACATATTTCTAACCAGGGGGGGAGGATGGTTACATATCTCTATGTTCAAGCTTTTATTAGGTAATACCACCTTAAATGAGAGCTCCGCCTTAAAGTGAACTGGTCACCATTGGGCTTATCCAAGGATCTGAATATTCCACCTTAAAGGAAGTCAAAAGCTGCCATTGCCCCCGAAAACCCCAGGATACGGAGAGAGCTGGCCCCTCCCACCATACAGCGGTCCATGTTCAGGGTAGACGAAGGCGGGTCTGACATGTTGGGGCGGGGCAATCCTTAGACTTTTAGAAAGTCATCATTTGCATAGAAAATTCAACTCTTAATGGAGCTTCAACACTGCTTGTATTATACTTATTGGTGTATGTGTATATATATATATATATATATATATATGTGTGTATTATATATATTATTATTATTATAATACAGGATTTATATAGCGCCAACAATTTGTGCAGCACTTTACAACATGGGGGGCAGACAGTACACTTACAATACAAATCAATACAGGAGGGATCAGAGGGCCCTGCTCGTTAGAGCTTACAATCTAGAAATGTATGTATGTATGTATGTATGTGTATGTGTATGTGTGTATATATATATATATATATATATATATATATATATATATATATATATATATATATATATATATATATATATATATATATATATATATATATATATATATATAAATGTGTGATATATATATATATATATATATATATGTGTGTGTATATATGTATATATATTATATAATAGATTTTGCAGAGCTATTCATACTGTAATACTGCATGTACATTCATTCTGCGTGAATGGGGGTAAAATCGAATGTTAGTTTCTAGTTTCTCTCCAGCTCAAATATTTTTCATTCATAAAGAGTAAATCAGGAAAATGCCACATTATGGCTGCTAGATGGAGCTAGCAGTCATAGGAAAAACCTATTTACTAAGCTCATCGGCTCCATCTAGTGGCCATAATTTTGGTATTTTCCTGATTCACTCTTCTGTATGGATGGATACCATTTAACCCGGGGAGAAAATTAAAAAAAAAAAAAAAAAAATATACACTAACGGGTTTATTTATACATTTAAAAAAAAATTGCTGGATAAATATCACAAGCATTTCCCTTTTATTTTTGTCTAATATGCCTATTTCTTATCATTGTAAGCACCATCTAGTGGCCAAAATGCACTGCTTCCCTGGAAAAAAACCTCAATCAAGAAAATAGCAAATTATAGCCACTAGATGGCGCTAACCATCATAGGAAATAAATACTTAGCTCCCTCTAGTGGCTATAATTTGGTAATTTCCTGGTTTACTCTTCTGGAAATAGCCAAAAAACGCACACTAAGTGGTCTATTTTATAAAATAATTTGTTGGATGAATATCACAACCATTTGCTTAGCCTCAACAATTTTCCCCGTATTTTGTCTAGCGTGCTTTATTTCTATTTTATTTTATGATTGTAGCCTCCCTGGCGGTATGATTATGTCAGATTTTTTCCGTCTCAAAGCGGTACAATTATTTTGCATAGTAATTTTGGCGTTTTTATATTTTAGGCCTGTAATTCTTAGCAATAACACACTTATATCTGTCCAAACAAGAGTCTAGTAGACATCCCGGGTATGATAAATTTTGAAACACAAAATCATAAATTATAATATAATAAATAACTTTAAATAATTATAAAAAAATAATAATAAAATGAATTTCCCCCACAATTCACTATCGCTCAATTCTGTAAGTGTTCTAATTTATTATCGCTGTTTTCCTGGTGCATCATGGCAGCATACATATGGGGTTGTGACTCCGCCCCCCCCCCCCCCCCCCCCCACAACCTGCTAGGTCTGGTTAACTATAAATCAAAGACAGACCCCGGCTCACAGCATTCTCCTTTTTTTTTTTTTTTTTTCCCTCACCTGATCAGGACTGAAATTGCGAGGTATCCCTTTACCGTTTGTCGCCCCCGGCCAGGTTCAGCCTCTCCTGGACGGAAGTCCTTCCTGTACAGTCTCTAAATGAGCCTATATGGTTGGAGCCCCATTCTGGTGGTGCAGGCTTCTCAAAGAAAGCTTTAAACAAGCTTTGACGTGAGTGACGGCGTTTCCTTTTGCTTTCCATAGGCTTTTTACTTCTTTTCTCTGTGTTGTGGGCGGTTGCCACTCCCAAGATGGCTGCAGCAGTGCAAGTTCACTCTGAGCACGAGCGGCAGGAAGTGATGCGGCCTCTGTGTTTCCTGGCTAGAGCTTTTCCAGGATGGCGATCTGAGCATGCTCAGGCACTGATATCATCACTAATGGCAAATGTGAGTTCTAAATGGTTTAATGGCATTTTTGGGCAACAAATGGTGGATCTCTCTACTCAGGCATGCTGGATGCTTAAGTGGTTGTTGTTTGCAGGTATGTTTTCCCTTTTTTATGGCATTCACCTGTGTTTTCTCCTATCTCCTTCTCAGTGTTCCTCTAGGATCATTGTGCTCTTCATGGCCTTCACCTGGACTCTTCCTATCCCCTTCTCAATGCTTGCTCTGGGATCACTGTGTTGGGCTCAGTATCCACTAGTGCGACTTATCGCTGCAAAGTCGCATGACAAGCCACACCTCATGATTCCCAATGAGTACCGTTCATATCTGTGTTCATAGACCTTAACCACTTCCCGCCCGGCCTATAGCAGAATGACGGCCGGGCGGTGGATCAGTTACCCTGACTGGGCGTCATATGACGTCCAGCAGGATAACAGCCGCCGCGCGCCCGTGGGGGGCGCGCATCGCGGCGATCAGTGGAACGGTGTGTCAGCCTGACACACCGCTCCACCGATCTTGGTAAAGAGCCTCCGGCGGAGGCTCTTTACCACGTGATCAGCCGGGTCCAATCACAGCTGATCACGATGTAAACAGGAAGAGCCATTGATCGGCTTTTCCTCACTCGCTTTTGATCGGCTTTTCCTCACCCGATCGGCGGTTCTCCTGACGGGGGGGGGGGGTCTGCGCTGATTATCAGCGCAGCCCCCCCTCAGATGACCACACTGGACCACCAGGGAAGGGGGCAACATGTGGATGGCCAGGTATGTACCCCATGGCCATCCACATGTTCAAATTAATGCCCAATCAGTGCCCACAAATGGGCACTGATTGGCACCCGTATGTTGTAACAGACATCAGTGATGCCCAGCAATGCCACCCATTAGTATCATCAGTGCCAACCATTAGTGACATCAGTGCCACCTGTCAGTGGCTGCCTATGAGTGCCTATCAGTGCCACATACCAGTGCCACCTCATCGGTGCCCATCAGTGCCGCCATATCAGTGCCCGTCATTGAAGAAGAAAACGTACTTATTTACAAAAAATTTGAACAGTAACAAAGAAAAACTTCTTTTTTTTTTTCAAAATTGTCGGTCTTTTTTTATTTGTTGCGCAAAAAATAAAAATCCCAGAGGTGATCAAATACCACCAAAAGAAAGCTCTATTTGTGGGAACAAAATGATAAAAAATGTGTTTTGGTACAGTGTAGCATGACCGCGCAATTGTCATTCAAATTGCGACTGAAAGCTGAAAATTGGCTTGGGCAGGAAGGTGTCTAAGTGCCCGGTATTGAAGTGGTTAAAGTGGAGCTCCACCCTAAAGTGGAACTTCCGCTCATCGGATTCCTCCCCCCCCCCCCTCCGGTGCCACAATTGGCACCTTTTCAGGGGGGAGGGGGGTGCAGATACCTGTCTAATTCAGGTATCTCCACCCACCTCCGGGCATAGATAGCCACAGATACCCCCCCCCCACATTGTGTTCTGGGCGACTTGCGCATGCGCAGTAGGGAACCGGGTAGTGAAGCCGCAACGCTTCACTTCCCGATTCCCTGACCGAGGATGGCGGCGGGGGGCAGCCGAGAGACGAGCGATCGCTCGGCTTCGGCTGCCGACATCGCTGGACCCTGGGACAGATAAGTGTCCATTTATTCAAAGTCAGCAGATGCAGTATTTGTAGCTGCTGGCTTTTAATATTTTTTTTTTTTTAAGGCGGAGCTCCTCTTTAAGAATACACAGGCATTGCTTCAAGCCGCATCAAATTTGCGGCAAAATCGTGCGACTTTCAGGTCGCAATAGTGGAGACTTAGCATTATGCTGTGTTTTTTTTTTTTCCCATTTCAGTCTGCTGCTTTGCTCTGTTTCTATGGGAAACTCTGTCCAGTGAGACCACCCATTTCCTTTAGACCCCTTTCACACTGGAGGTGTTTTTCGGGCGCTGGCAGTGTGAAAGGGCGCACCCAGCCCATTGGCAAAAAACACGAAAGCGCTGCAAAGAAGCTGGTTGCAGGAATTTTTTTAGACGCCCTGCCAGCGCAGCGCCCCAGGGTGAAAGCACTCGGGCTTTCACATTTTGATTGCAGATGAGGCTTCTTTCAGGCGCTTTACAGGCGATTTTTTATTTTTTTTTTCTATTATTATTTATTTATTTTTGAAAAACGCACCAGTGTGAAAGGGGTCTTAAGGTATAAGGATTAGGTAAGTAGTGAAGATTGAGAAAAAAAGGGAGCCAATATCCTGTAAGGAATACAAGATGGAGGGAGCCTTCTGACGGTCAAGACAAAGTCACCATCTAAGAACAGACATCCAGGCGATGTTGATGAAAGTGGTGTTCCGGCCGAAATTATACTTTTTTAAATAAAAATACCCCTATAATAAGTAGTTTGCTATTTTATAAACTTACAGCAGGCCGTGGCCATCTTAAGTGTGGGCATCTGAAGCCAGACTGTATTTCTTCCTGGATCTCATCCTTGCAGATCTCGCACATGCTCAGTGCAGCACAAGCAGTGTAATAGGTTTCCATAGCAACGGCAGTTTCAGAGGAAGTTGCCGCCCCTTCCCAGAAGGCATTGCAAACAGGAAATGATGCGATGGGCCGCAGCCAGGGAGGAGGAAGTGAAAAATGAATACAGCAGATATACAGTAGGTGCTGAGAAAAAAAAAAAAATATATCCAATTTGTTTACATTGCACAGTTTAGTGAGGGATGCTGAAGAGTTGTAAAAGTGGGTGGAACTCCACTTTAAGCTCATCATCTCACCCCCTCATCAGTGGCATCGCTAGGGGGTGGCTTTTGGGGCTATAGCCCCGAATCTGGGGCCCATAGCCCGAGTCTCTGCAGGGGTCCCCAAGGGGAGCGGAGGCTCTCTGGGGACCCTAATGCAAGGGGGAGGCTCCCTGGGGACCCTGATGAAAGGGGGAGGCTCTCTGGGGACTCTGTAAGGAGGGGCTCTCTGGGGACCCTGATGTAAGGAGGAGGCTCTCTGGGGACCCTGATGTAAGGAGGAGGCTCTCTGGGGACCCTGATGTAAGGAGGAGGCTCTCTGGGGACCCTGATGTAAGGAGGGGCTCTCTGGGGACCCTGATGTAAGGAGGGGCTCTCTGGGAACCCTGATGAAAGGGGGAGGCTCTCTGGGGACTCTGTAAGGAGGGGCTCTCTGGGAACCCTGATGTAAGGAGGAGGCTCTCTGGGGACCCTGATGTAAGGAGGAGGCTCTCTGGGGACCCTGATGTAAGGAGGGGCTCTCTGGGAACCCTGATGTAAGGAGTAGGCTCTCTGGGAACCCTGATGTAAGGAGGAGGCTCTCTGGGGACCCTGATGTAAGGAGGAGGCTCTCTGGGGACCCTGATGTAAGGAGGAGGCTCTCTGGGGACCCTGATGTAAGGAGGAGGCTCTCTGGGAACCCTGATGTAAGGAGGAGGCTCTCTGGGGACCCTGATGTAAGGAGGAGGCTCTCTGGGGACCCTGATGTAAGGAGGAGGCTCTCTGGGGACCCTGATGTAAGGAGGAGGCTCTCTGGGGACCCTGATGTAAGGAGGAGGCTCTCTGGGGACCCTGATGTAAGGAGGAGGCTCTCTGGGGACCCTGATGTAAGGAGGAGGCTCTCTGGGGACCCTGATGTAAGGAGGAGGCTCTCTGGGGACCCTGATGTAAGGAGGAGGCTCTCTGGGGACCCTGATGTAAGGAGGAGGCTCTCTGGGGACTCTGTAAGGAGGGGCTCTCTGGGAACCCTGATGTAAGGAGGGGCTCTCTGGGGACCCTGATGTAAGTGGGAGGCTCTCTGGGAACCCTGATGTAAGGAGGAGGCTCTCTGGGAACCCTGATGTAAGGAGTAGGCTCTCTGGGAACCCTGATGTAAGGAGGAGGCTCTCTGGGGACCCTGATGTAAGGGGGGCTCTCTGGGAACCCTGATGAAAGGGGGAGGCTCTTTGGGGACTCTGATGTAAGTGGGGGGCTCTCTGGGGATATATACACACACACACGTGTATATTACTGTATATGTATGTGTATGGCTGCCCAAGCGTATGACTTTCTTTACTACGCTGCTATGGGCTCTAGCCCCAGATCTTTTGTAGACCTAGCAACGCCCCTGGCCCCTCATTATCATTGCTCCCCGTTTACAAACGTCACAAGTTACCAGCCCTAATATTAGCTGCATTTGTTGTGGAAGGTCATTGCCTGCCAAGCTAGCATGTCAAATCTGCCTGGAACAAGCACTATACAGCCCTGCAAGGACCTCAAGGTGAAGAGGGCCTGCTAAAAGCCAGAACAGTCACCGCTCCAGTGCAGACATACAGGCTACGTTCGATCAATGTCATCATCTCGCCTCTCATTTTTGTTTGCTCCCCGTTTACAAACACCGCAGATTACAAGCCCTAAGGGTTGCCGCATTCGTGGTGGAAAGTAGTTGCTTGACAAGCTACAGTGCATGAATTGCCTAGCACTTCCAACCAGAGCCAGTAGGTGGTGTCCAAACAGGAAAGCTTGCCCTGAGAAGAAAGCGTTCGGCTCCTTTCACGCGGTCGGACCGTTTAGGTCCGCCTGTCAGTTGTGATGTTGGACCTGAACGGGCGCTCCATGTTAGTCTATGGAGCGACGGATGTGAGCGGGGACATGTCCGCTGACACCCGACCCGGTCCGATCCGCTAAAAGCAGACGGATGCGCCTACGTTCGCATCCGCCGCTATCGGATCGGGTGAGATCTGATGAAAATGGACATGCTGTCTGTTTTTGTCTGATCTCTCCATAGGCAGCAGCGGCGCTGGACAAGCCCCTCCCCACTCAGTGAGCTCACCCTATGGGGTCTGTTTAAAAAACAAAAAAAAAAAAACAAACAATTTGCTGTATGAATTTCACAAGCATTTTCCCAGACATTACAGATTTTCACTGTATTTTGTCTAATTTGATTATTTCCTATGATCGTCAGCTCCATCTAGTTGCCATAATGTGGTATTTTCCTGATTGAGGTATTTCAGTGAAACGCAACATTATGGCCACTAGATGGCGCTGACAATCATAAGAAATAATCATGTATTTCTTATGATGGCTCCATCTGGTGGCCATAATGCTATATTGCAGGAGTATACACCATTATGGCCACTAGATGGAGCTGACAATCATAGGAAATTATCATGTTAGACAAAATGCAGGGAAAATTCATGACAGCTGGGCAAAGGCTTGTGATATATATTTTATATAAATGGTCCCCAGAGTATGACTGGGGGGGGAATGAGCACAAACTCCATAGAGCCGATTTATAACCCAGGTGAATCCATCTGGTGGCCATAATACTGTATTGCAGGAGAATACGCCATCGTGGCCACTAGATGGAGCTGACAATCCTAAGAAATAGTCATGTATTTCTTATGATGGCTCCATCTGGTGGCCATAATGCGGTATTTCAGGAGAATACGCCATCATGGCCACTAGATGGAGCTGCAGGGAAAATTCATGACAGCTGGGCAAAGGCTTGTGATATATATTTTTTTTATATATAAATGGACCCCAGAGTGTGACTGGGGGGGAAATGAGCACAAACTCCATAGAGCTGATTTATAACCAGGTGAATCTCCCACAATGAACCTTCCTCTCGGGGAAGTGTTATAATCACTAATTTTGACCTTCATAAATAAGCTGTAGTACCTGCACTGCAGATCACTAATCAACATCTCAGCAGCTGAGAACATCTTGCTCCTGAGAAAGCTGGGGGAGTTCTCTATTCAGACTGCATTGTGTGTAATGACTAGTATGTTGGTCCAGGAAGCCCCCTCCCCCCTTCAGGCGTAGAACGTTGTCTGAGGTTGGTTTCATTTCATACCACAAGCCCAAAATGTTCCGAAATTTTCTTCCAAAATCACAAGGCAGACAATGCTTGGCAATGTCCTCTGTTCTCTTTTCCTCTGGCACTGGGAGGAGGAGGAAAAAGTTATTTTGAAGGTTTCCTTTCTCTCAATACCACCCAGAAGTGGCACGTGGCTTCCTGGAAGTGCGGGGGTCTCGGGGCCGTCAGTACCGCTCCTGGTATGAAGTCAGCGCGGGCCGATTGCTGTATTGGGGGCTTTTCAGAGATGTGAGTTTCCTGAGAAAGTACCTTGAAGCCCCGCACTGTGTGTCGGGGGATGTGCTCATTAATCTCATCAGAACATCCCCGTCACCCGACCTGATGATTGCTGCATGTCTCATTCTGTCTGTGGAAAATGCCTGTTGCCAGTTGGGATCATGTCTGCCAAAATTCATGCTGTGTATGACCATCTTAACAACTGAGTCAAGATTACTTGATTTTTTTTTTTTTTTCAAACCTTTTTAGGTTACTTTTTTTTTTTGTCTGTGACCCCCCCTTTGGACAGATTTTCCCTCACTTCCTGCCTCTGTGACACACTTACAAGATATGGCGGTATTGGTCGTCACCAAGAGAGGAAGGCACAGACTGCAATTAAAGCATTGTCAGAAGTTCTAACCCTTCCCCACTCTACTAAGGTAGAGTTATGTCTGTGTCCCCTGTCCTGATGAAGTACTTATTATTATGTTACAGGAGTCCAAAGATAACAATCCAACTCGTTTCGGGGGCTACAGAGTCTCCCCTTCATCATCCTATGTTTCAGTAACTGGGTGTGGATAAAGATGATGATGAATCGTGATGGTGATGATGATTCATGGTGATAGTGATGAAGAATGGTGATGAAGAATCGTGATGATAATAATCGTGACGGTGATGATGATGATGATAAAATCATGGTGATGATGAAAAGTGGTGACGATGAAGAATTGTGACGGTGGTGACGATGAAGAATCGTGGCGGTGGTGACGATGAAGAATCGTGGCGGTGGTGACGATGAAGAATCGTGACGGTGGTGACGATGAAGGATCGTGGCGGTGGTGACGATGAAGGATCGTGGCGGTGGTGACGATGAAGGATCGTGGCGGTGGTGACGATGAAGGATCGTGGCGGTGGTGACGATGAAGGATCGTGGCGGTGGTGACGATGAAGGATCGTGGCGGTGGTGACGATGAAGGATCGTGGCGGTGGTGACGATGAAGGATCGTGGCGGTGGTGACGATGAAGGATCGTGGCGGTGGTGACGATGAAGGATCGTGGCGGTGGTGACGATGAAGGATCGTGGCGGTGGTGACGATGAAGGATCGTGGCGGTGGTGACGATGAAGGATCGTGGCGGTGGCGACGATGAAGGATCGTGACGGTGGCGACGATGAAGGATCGTGACGGTGGCGACGATGAAGGATCGTGACGGTGGCGACGATGAAGGATCGTGACGGTGGTGACGATGAAGAATCGTGGCGGTGGTGACGATGAAGAATCGTGACGGTGGTGACGATGAAGAATCGTGGCGGTGGTGACGATGAAGAATCGTGGCGGTGGTGACGATGAAGAATCGTGGCGGTGGTGACGATGAAGAATCGTGGCGGTGGTGACGATGAAGAATCGTGGCGGTGGTGACGATGAAGAATCGTGGCGGTGGTGACGATGAAGAATCGTGGCGGTGGTGACGATGAAGAATCGTGATGGTGGTGACGATGAAGAATCGTGACGGTGGTGACGATGAAGAATCTTGACGAAGATGAAGAATCGTGACAGTGATGATGATGATGATAAAATCATGGTGACAATGAAGAATAGTGACGGTGGTGACGATGAAGAATCGTCATGATGATGATGAAGAATCGTGATGAAGATGAAGAATCGTGACAGTGATGATGATGATAAAATCATGGCGACAATGAAGAATCGTGACGATGAAGAATCGTGACGATGATGAAGAATCGTGACGTTGAAGATGATGAAGAATCGTGACGGTGGTGATGATGAAGAATCGTGACGTTGAAGATGAAGAATCGTGATGGTGACGATGAAGAATCGTGATGATAAAATCATGGTGACGATGAAGAATCGTGACGGTGGTGACGATGAAGAATCGTGACGTTGAAGATGATGAAGAATCGTGACGGTGATGAAGAATCGTGACAGTAATGATGATAAAATCATAGTGATGAAGAATCGTGGTGATGGTGAAAATGCAGGGGAAGAACCCCCCTAATGTCCCGCTCCCAACAATTTAGAATGACTGAAAACAATACTTGCCCTGTGTGGATAACTGGTCTTATCTCAGCAGTCATTTAAGGGGTTGCTAAAGCTCCCTGCCCCCCCCTCCCAAAAAAAAGTTCCAAAGGAAGAAGAGGAGGGGGGGGGGGTAGGGGGAGGGCATAAAGCGGAGCTTCCCTTTTTTTAGAGTGAGGTTCTGCTTTACAATGGAGAAATAAAAAATTTGGCCACTAGATGGAGCTAAGATTCATCAAAAATTTTATGACACCTGGTGTCATCTAGTGGTCAAATGTGGTATTGTAAATCAATGAAAAACATTCAACAAGCACAGGAAATAGCCCAATATTTTTTATTTTAAATAATAATCATTTCCTAAAGGAAATTTAAAAAAAAAGTTTTTTGCTTTTATATTCCTCCGGGAAACTTCCACTTTAACCCCTCCGTCTCCTCTCCGCTATAATAGAAGATTTGGCGGTTCCAGCCGAGAGAGGAATAAGCATCGGCTCTCAGAATCTTCGAACCCGGGCCAAGTCATTCATTAGGATTTCATTTCAGCCGTAAAAAGCTCAAAAATAAACTTTTAGAAACTTGAGAATATTCTCCGCTCCAAATTTCCATGGCTCTTCCCGTCCGCCAGGTAGACTCGCGGGATACACGATGTTTGATTTATACAGGAGTCGGGGGAGGTGGGGGGTGATTCTTGGCACGCACTCACCCCAGAATTCCCCTGAGCTGCTTCCTCAATGCCCTCCAAGAAAAATCGCAATGAATGGACGACGGGGAGGCGGGAGGGCGATGAAAGCAACCGACGGAGCTCCGCTTCAAAGGAAGAAAGCCGGGCGAGCCTCGAATTTCAGGAGGATTTCCACATTTTTCCTTGTGGGAGGAAGTTTTATGTTTTGTAAATGCACTTTGTGTCACACGTTAATGCGTGCTGCGTCAAAAATAAACTGCTCCCAAAATGTCCCAAAAATTAGTTTTTTAATTAAAAAAAATGTTTTCAACCCAATAATTTCATCAGTAGGTCTCCTGTGCTTTTTCTATGCAATGCCGGCAGATCATGGCTGGTGGGGAGGGGCTGGCGGGGGGCTGTACATAAATAAAAGCTCCACCTTTTATCTTTTAAAAAGCCCTTTTTGAGCGCCTTTGATGTCCCCCTAACATTTGTGCACCCCCTGTCACCAAGACCTGTTACCAACTATGCCACCACCTGCATCCCCTTCCCTCCTTTATCAGTGCAGCAGTTTGCTGTATGGATGGGGGCGCTAGTGAGCACATTGTGGTACAAGGCATTTTGACAAGTGGATGACTGTTGGGGGGGTAACATCACAATGAAGAAGGGGGGGGACGCAGTTTGGCTTCTTAGCCCTGGATGCTGGATTACTTTGTCCCAGAACTGCCCTGGATGATGCCTGAACAAAGACGGCACCATCCTTCCGGAGAGGAATGCAGATGAAGGAATTGTCCGGGGGAGCACTGTGATCACTGTGCTTGAATAAGTATTCATACCCCTTGACATTGTCCACATTTTCTCATGTTACAACTAAAAACGTAAATGTATTTTATTGGGATTTTATGTGATAGACCAACACAAAGTGGCACATAATTGTGAAGTGCAAGGAAAATGATAAATGGTTTTCAACATTTCAGATATTTATTTGTAAAAAAATAAATAAATAAAAGTGTGGGGGGGGGGGGGCATATGTGTTCAGCCCCCTTTACTCTGATACCCCTAACTAAAATCTAGGGGAACCAATTGCCTTCAGAAGTCACCTAATTAGTAAATAGAGCCCACCTGTGTGTAATTCAATCTCAGTATAAATACAGCTGTTCTGTGAAGCCCTCAGAGGTTTGTTAGAGAACCTTAGTAAACAAACAGCATCATGAAGGCCAAGGAACACACCAGACAGGTCAGGGATAAAGTTGTGGAGAAGTATAAAGCAGGGTTAGGTTATAAAAAAATCTCCCAAGCTTTGAACATCTCACGGAGCTCTGTTCAATCCATCATCGGAAAATGGAAAGAGTATGGCACAACTGCACACCTACCAAGACATGGCCGTCCACCTAAACTGACCGGCCGGGCAAGGAGAGCATTCATCAGAGAAGAGCCAAGAGGTCCATGGTAACTCTGGAGGAGCTGCAGAGATCTACAGCTCAGGTGGGAGAATCTGTCCACAGGACAACTATTAGTCGTGCTCTCCACAAATCTGACCTTTATGGAAGAGTGACAAGAAGAAAGACATTGGAGAAAGAAAGTCATAAGAAGTCCCATTTGTAGTTTGTGAGAAGCCATGTGGAGGACACAGCAAACATGTGGAAGAAGGTGCTCTGGTCAGATGAGACCAAAATTGAACTTTTTGGCCTAAAAGTAAAATGCTATGTGTGGGGGAAAACTAACACTGCCCATCACCCTGAACACACCATCCCCCACTGTGAAACATGGTGGTGGCTGCATCATATTGTGGGGATGCTTTTCTTCAGCAGGGACAGGGAAGCTGGTCAGAGTTGATGGGAAGATGGATGGAGCCAAATACAGGGCAATCTTAAAAGAAAACCTTGTTAGAGTCTGGAAAAGACTTGAGACTGGGGCGGAGGTTCCCCTTCCAGCAGGACAACGACCCGAAACATCCAGCCAGAGCTACAATGGAATGGTTTAGATCAAAGCATATTCATGTGTTAGAATGGCCCAGTCACAGTCCAGACCTAAATCCAATTGAGAATCTGTGGCAAGACATGAAAATTGCTGATCACAGACGCTCTCCATCCAATCTGACAGAGCTTGAGATATTTTGCAAAGAAGAAGAATGGGCAAAAATGTCACCTTCTAGATGTGCAAAGCTGGTAGAGACATCCCCAAAAAGACTTGCAGCTGTAATTGCAGTGAAAGGCGGTTCTACAAAGTATTGACTCCGGGGGGCGCCATACAAATGTCCCCCCCACACTTTTCACAGATTTATTTGTAAACATTTTGGAAAACAATGTATCATTTTCCTTCCACTTCACAATTATGTGTCACTTTGTGTTGGTCTATCACATAAAATCCCAATAAAATACATTTACGTTTTTGGTTGTAACATAACAAAATGTGGAAAATTTCAAGGGGTATGAATACTTTTTCAAGGCACTGTACATCCCTGGATTACACTGACGCTCTTATTTCGGACTCGTATATCTGATGACCGGTCCACTTAAATCTGCACCATTAGAGGCGGAGAATGTGCCGACTCTGCGTTCCGTATAATTCGCTTTTTCTGGTGTCAGCGGATTCCAGGTAAGTGCAGAGAATTCCAGCGGTGGGGTAAGTGTCCACCTCCCCCATCCCCCATCCCGTGTGATCCGCGGGCGGCCCCATATTAATCATCCCATGTTATCGGCTCCCATCCCCCGCACAGCCCCATGTTTTATTAACCTGTCAGGTTTCTTTCCGAAGTTTTTTTTTTTTTTTTTTTCATAAACTGAACTTTTTTTTTATCTTCTCAGCAGAAATTCTTCGCTCTGCCCTCCTTCTCTGCGATCTCTTATCAAAGGCGTTTATAATGGAATCCGATCGGCGGGAACGGCGCTTTTCATCATCCGCGTTCTCTGGGGCAGCGCCGGGGGAAAACAGATTAGAGGCGCGGCACGCTCGTCTTATCTAATAAAAAAAATGTTCTAATTATTTTCTCGCTGCCGGACGTGTGCTGGGTCCGCGCAGACCAAAACGCTCTTCGGGGAGCGCCGCTGCGTCCTTCGTGAGCCGCGAAATTCTTTCTTTGTGCCTCCAAACTTGTTAAAGGGGAACTCCGCCCAGGAAGTGTAGAAGTTTCCGGAAGTGCTTTCCTTCCCGGTTTGAATGACCCTAGCCCCGCCCCTTTCATTTATTGGATATCGGTTCTTACAATCCATGGAGGCGCAGCGTCCACGTGTGGGGGCGTTACCTTGGGTGGCCTGTAGGCAGCCTGACACCCGCCCATCAAGGCATTTTGATATTTGCATAACTCCTCCCACTGCTTGCACTGTAGACTCTTGAGAGGAGGACTGAGGCAGAGTGCTGTGATGTTTTCTATGGACAGCACCCTGCTGGCCCCTCCCATCAGCCATGATCTGCCTCCATTGCATAGAGAAGCACAGAGATCCAGTGATGACGTCACAGAGTCTAAAATCGGGTCTGTAATGAAGATGGAAAGGACCTTGATAGGTGGATGTCTGGAGGAGTCGGAGTACCTAGGCAGGCTGTATTTTTATAGGGAACGCCCACATGTCACTGAGCCTCCATGATTTAAAAAATTGAATGTAAGGGGCTGGGCCCCATTATTGGAATCGGGGTAAAGAATAGTGCCCCATCATTGGTGTCAGTGGGAGGAATAGTGCCCCATCATTGGTGTCAGTGGGAGGAATAGTGCCCCATCATTGGTGTCAGTGGGAGTAATAGTCCCCCCATCATTGGTGTCAGTGGGAGGAATAGCACCCCATCATGGGTATTAGAGGGAGGAATAGTGGCTCATCATGGGTATCAGTGGGAGGAATAGTGCCCCATCATTGGTGTCAGTGGGAGGAACAGTGCCCCATCATTGGTGTCAGTGGGAGGAACAGTGCCCCATCATTGGTGTCAGTGGGAGGAACAGTGCCCCATCATTGGTGTCAGTGGGAGGAGTAGTGCCCCATCATTGGTGTCAGTGGGAGGAATAGTGCCCCATCATTGGTGTCAGTGGGAGGAACAGTGCCCCATCATTGGTGTCAGTGGGAGGAACAGTGCCCCATCATTGGTGTCAGTGGGAGGAATAGTGCTCAAAAGGCTAGATAAAGGCAAGCAAAGGGTCACATCTGGCCCGCAGTTTGGAGACCACCGGGCTAGATGATGCTGGATGTCCTCTAACCAGGACATGAGGCAGAGGTCTATCTGACTTTCTGCAGCTTCTAATGCCCATGGTGAGAAGCTCACAGTGTGCGGTGAAATCAGAGGAAGCCGTTTCAATCCAGGAGAGGAGCCGGTACAACTGTAGAAGACTGAGGGGAAGGATGGGCCTCAGCTTTGAGGAAATGGGACTTTACTGGCCTGTTTTTGACGTTCCAGACAACAAATGTCGCACACAGACGCCATCACCCTGCGCACTGCGCCATTTATTACCATGGGAGCGATTCTGCCTCTCTGTACATTGCTGCAGTTCCAGGCAGCCGGGGTGACTGAGGTCATGTATAGGGTTAGTCTCCGCTCTATATATCGCCCTCATAGGAGGAGCGTTGTATTTCTCACGACATTTAGCAGCGCTGCGATTTTTGAACATCTTCTGAAAACCCGGACAGGACACCCCGGACTGCAGCGACATAGGCTTAAATTGCAGCCGCGCGGAAATCTGTACTAAACAGGCTGGAGCGGGGCGCGGCAGAACAATAATAAATAGCGTCCAATCCTCGCTGTATCTGGCAGGGAATAAACGGACTTTGTGCCGGCTGCCAACGCTGACGGTTTCCAGAAGTGCGGAGCCGAGGAAAACGTTCTCCGTCTTCACTGACTCCGCAATCCCGGCTCCCACCGCGTGCCAGACGCAGAATAGCGCCATTCACAGGGAGCCAATACAAATACATTAGCAGCGGGAGACGGAAAACAGGCCCCTCGTCCCATTGACTGATGAGAGCGACAGCGCGATCGCCAACCAAACCCCAGCATTCCCTCTATGCTGGTCCATATCCCATTCCTCATAGTGGATCTGTCATCGGATATTGGTTCTTATGATTAGCAATGTGTCAGTGTAACCCTTCCAGATATTTTATTACCTCTCACAGATCACAGGACTCCTCCTGACTATTCCTCCTCCCGCTGTTTTTTTTTTTTTTTTTTTTTTTTTCTTCTCCAGAAGGGGGGCGCCATCTGTGTTGAGGCATCATCCAGGGTCACCATCTACTTCCTGGACTAAGATGCCGGCTTAGAGATGACACAATCATGTCAATTCCGGTAAAGTCTGATCACTGAGGGGAAGGGAGAATGAGGAAATGCTTCCTCCTGCCTGCAGCAGACTGACGATATCATTTCTGCCTACATAAAGTTATTGATTGGAGCTTCAAGACAGCTTTATAATGATAAAACGAGGGAGGGGGAAACGGAGGGTGCGTAGATGTGGCATAGTTTTGGGATTTGGATGAATACGGCACACGGGTCGGAGGGGGACATGGGATTGGATAAACATGGGGCACAGGTGGGAGGGGGACATGGGATTGGATGAACATGGGACACAGGTAGGATGGGGACATGGGATTGGATGAACATGGGGCACAGGTGGGAGGGGGACATGGGATTGGATGAACATGGGGCACAGGTGGTAGGGGGGGACATGGGATCAGATGAACATAGGGTCCAGGTGGGGGGGGCACAGGAGGGGGACATGGGATTGGATGAGCATGGTGCACAGGTGGGTGGGAGGGGGACATGGGATTGGATGAATATGGGGCACAGGTGGGAGGGGGACATGGGATTGGATGAGTATGGCGCACAGGTGTGAGGGGGGCATGGGATCAGATGAACATGGGGCACAGGTGGGGGGGACCCAGGAGGGGGACATGGGATTGGATGAACATGGGGCACAGGTGGGGGGGACCCGGGAGGGGGACATGGGATTGGATGAACATGGGGCACAGGTGGGTGGGAGGGGGACATGGGATTGGATGAATATGGGGCACAGGTGGGAGGGGGACATGGGATTGGATGAGCATGGCGCACAGGTGGGAGGGGGACATGAGATTGGATGAGTATGGCGCACAGGTGTGAGGGGGGCATGGGATCAGATGAACATGGGGCACAGGTGGGGGGGACCCGGGAGGGGGACATGGGATTGGATGAACATGGGGCACAGGTGGGGGGGACCCGGGAGGGGGACATGGGATTGGATGAACATGGGGCACAGGTGGGAGGGGGGGCATGGGATTGGATGAACATGGGGCACAGGTGGGAGGGGGGGGCATGGGGTTGGATGAACATGGGGCACATGTGGGAGGGGGGGCATGGGATTGGATGAACATGGGGCACAGGTGGGAGGGGGGGCATGGGATTGGATGAACATGGGGCACAGGTGGGAGGGGGGGCATGGGATTGGATGAACATGGGGCACAGGTGGGAGGGGGGGGCATGGGGTTGGATGAACATGGGGCACATGTGGGAGGGGGGGCATGGGATTGGATGAACATGGGGCACAGGTGGGAGGGGGGGCATGGGATTGGATGAACATGGGGCACAGGTGGGAGGGGGGGCATGGGATTGGATGAACATGGGGCACAGGTGGGAGGGGGGGGCATGGGGTTGGATGAACATGGGGCACATGTGGGAGGGGGGGCATGGGATTGGATGAACATGGGGCACAGGTGGGAGGGGGACATGGGAGGTACATAGATGGGGAGGGAGGCAGGAGGGGCAACATTGAAAGAGAACAGGGGGCATGGGGGGGGTGCACAGGTTGATGTCAAAAACACACAAATGGCCAAAGAAAATTTTGCTATTTAATTAGAGAAAAATAACTAAATTTGGAGGTGGTTGTGTGGGGGTTTTAAAATTTATTATCAGCTAAACTAGTAAAAAACAAAGGTCCTGGCACTCTTCTGAAAGCTCTCCTTGTTCAATTTAGGAAAGGCAGTATGAAATTTTGAGGACTGGGCAGTTCCACGCCTCTCCCATCCCGGGTAACCCCCGCTCAGTCACATCCTGGAATTCCTTGGATTGTCAGGTATGCAGAATTTCTGTGTATTGGAGGCTGGAGGCGGAAGGGGGGAGGCCTGAAATATGTGAGGATCTCACTTTCCATCTGTCAAGCAGAGACCTGCACTGTCCTGTAATTATTGCTAATGAGAAGAATGATGCAATCTGAGTGCTCAGTACATCCGCCGTACTTGTTGTGTCTTGTGTATTCTTTGGAGGACTTTGAAAAATAAAAGAAGACTTGTCACCCTGATATTGTATGGCAGCAGCCTGAGTCCGACCTGCAGGCGGCTAAAGGAAGGGCGTCGTCATTGGCAAAAGCCTTCTGCTAATAGGGGATCTATCCCCAATATGTATATCAGATCATTATAGAGGATCTATCCCCAATATGTATATCAGATCATTATAGAGGATCTATCCCCAATATGTATATCAGATCATTATAGGGAATCTATCCACAATATGTATATCAGATCATTATAGAGGATCTATCCCCAATATGTATATCGGATCATTATAGGGAATCTATCCACAATATGTATATCGGATCGTTATAGGGGATTTGTCCCCCCCCCCCCTTGTCAGAAAGGTAAATATAAAGCCAGTTTTGTTTTATACAATGGTCACTGGGGCAATCCTAATACAGCTGGAGTAATTGAGTTTGATTGGTATCAACCTCCTTTTAATCCCTGTACAGCAGCACTGGGATAGGGAGGGCCAGCATTAGGATATTTGGGTGGGCTGCAGTGCTCATGCTGACAGGTGGCATGCTGGTAGGAGAAGAGAGCAAAGAGATGACTTATCAGAGTGCTGCTTCTTCTTCACTATCCAATCACAGGCTGCGGGAAGGTGACCAGGCTGTGTTGCTTTTAAGAGACTCAGTAACTGATTTCAAAAGCTGAACACTGACTTTCCCTGCAAAGGAAGCGCATAATTCTCCCCCTGTGCCCCTGCCCTCGCCGCTGAATTCCTATGCGATGAACAAATCCTATTGCTGAAAGATATTCTACATATATACCTCTGACACATACCGCAGTTCTGCACAGAGGACCATTCACATTAGTCTCTGCATCAGAGGAGCTTACACTCTAATATCTCACCACAGTCGCACGCTACTATTATTATTATTTTACATTTATAAGGCTCTGACATATACCATAGTGCTGTACAGAGAACACTGAGCCATTCTCATCAGTTTCTGCACCACAGGAGCTTACACTCTAATGTCCCACCACAGCCACACACTATTATTATTATACATTTATATAGCTCTGACATATTCCATAGTGCTGTACAGAGAACACTGAGCCAGTCACATCAATCTCTGCACCAGAGGGGCTTCTCCACCAGGTGGTGCTGTTCTGCGGGGTGCTGTTTGGCTCACTCCGTTGTGATCTCAGCTGAGAGAAGCAGCAAAGCCTGGGGCCTCTCATGCAGGCTTTTCCCAGGCAAGCATAGACAATATTGATGAAGGTGGAGGCTCTCCAGAGGCACCGAGGCCTACTCCATGTGCTCCAGCTGCAATGGATCCTGGGCCTGTCCCTATGCAAGAGGAGTCCTTACCAGTCCTCCAGGATAAAGTGGTGAACAGACTTTGCCGCATTGCTAAAGCGGAACAGAAACTTGCTGTCATGACAGAAGATCTCAGGAAAAAGAAATCTCTGCAAAGTAAGTCTGGGAACAGTAAGAGGGAAGTCTCCAAGCTGAAGTCTCTGGAAGAGGCATTGAAAAAGCAGAAGTTGGTTGCTTCTTTGAAGGAGAGCAGCGGTGTGTTCAGAGAAAAGTGTGAGAATGAGGAGAGATGCCAACAGATGAAGGAGAGTGCCTGTGCCAGTACCAGCCAGAGGGTGGATGCCGCAGTAATGGTGACAGTATGGATGGGGGGTAAGGAAGTGGCTTCACATGGTGGCCCCAGTACTACCCTTGTCCCTCCCAGTACTACCCGTCTCAGGATCTATTGAACCTGAGTCAGTATCTGCCCCCCTCTCTCCCCAGCAGCCTGGGTCATCTGGCGGATTGCTGCAGACCATTATAGAAATGGAATCTCCCTTGAGTGGCACCAACCCATCAGATGAAGATCATGGGAATGCAGGCATGTATCCAGACAGAGAAGTGTCTGTGGGCTGTGAGGAGTCCCACATGGACATTAACAGTGCAGAGCAGGAATGTCGCATGAACATTGAAAATGCAGAGCAGGAATGTCGCACGACAAACCAGATTTCAGAGGTTCCTATGCAGCCAGTTAATGTGTCATCTCTCCCAGTTATGAACTATGCTAAGGCTGCTACTACTGGTGCTGCTACTGGTGGAACGGAGCCAGTTGTGCAATTTTCACCTAACGCACCTTCTTCCATTAAACGCAGGAATGTAGTACAGCTCAGGTGGGAGGGAGAAGATATTCCACCTGTCAAGAGGGTGGTTGTGGATAAGATCCTAGCCATGGGATTTAAGGCGGAGGATATTTATGCGCTTATCAGTCCGGCTGGTTCCTATGATTTATCCTTTGTGCGTCCAGAATCGCTGGATCTGTTTTGGGAGCGGTTTGAGCGTGTATATGGGGGGCCAGCCGGACTGGAAGGGGCTTGTCCCCAAAGTTGTCTCATGTCAGCACTTGATTAAGGATGTGACTATCCTGACTAGGAATGAGTCTATACCCCCTAAGGATTTATGGGTCTGGTTGAGGAGGTTTGGTGAATCGTTGTGTCCCCTAATAAAAATTGAGGATGATAGCGGAATCTGGACGGGTGGGTGGTCGGTGTCAATGAGGTTGAGTGTGTGTGGGAATGTGGTCCAGCATTTTCCCTCCTCTGCCTTTATTGGTAGAGATAGGATTACTGTCTTCTACCCTGGTCAACCTAAGGTGTGCCATTAATGTGGAGTCAAGGGACATTTCTCCTCTAAATGTCCAGAACAGAAGTGTTCTTTGTGTCAGGAATTGGGGCATCTGGCCAGGGACTGTAACATCATTAAATGTAACCTATGTGATAAGGTTCGTCACCCTTATAGCCGGTGCCCTGAGGCTTTGAGTTAGTGGAGGAATTTTTCCGTCTGGATGGAGAAGAGTCTGGGTTGGCGGAGGTTGTACCTGGGGATCCTAGTGTCTCTGTCCCATCAGAATCTGTGTCTGTGAGGCCCCCTGTGGTGTCGGTGTCCCCCAAGTCTGTGGTTCCCCAGTCAGTGTCAGAAAGTGTGGTTGTCAAGTCTGTGTCCGCACCTATTGTTTCTCTTAGTGTAGTGAAGGCAGTGGAGGGTGCTGGACCAGGGTGTATGGTGGTGCCAACCCCTCCTTCTCGGCGTAGCAGAAGTGCGGGTGGAGTGAGGGATGGATTTGATGATGGTGGAGGGGGTAGGATGGAAGGGACAGAGGGTGGCTGGTGCAGAATGCAAGGTGAATGATGTTGAAGTTGGGGGCGAATGATGTGGGGGGGAGGGGTTAATGGGGGGGGGGTTTGGAATCGCATCCTGATGGGCGATTAAATCTCAAAATGTTTCTTAGCCTGGATTGTGTTTAAGTTGAGGTTCAGGGTTTGTAGTTGTCATTAAAATATGTTTCTTTCTATGTAATCTTGTCAGGAAATGTTTTCTTTACTTGCTGATGTAAGCACGCTTGTTTTTGTTTAGTAGTTGTTTATTTTTGTGTAAATATGTTTTTATTAATGAACTGTATGTTTGTGTGATTTTTTTTTTTTTTAGTAAAAATTTACACTCTGTCTCCACCTCATTATTATACATTTATATAGCTCTGACTTATTCTGTGGTGCTGTACAGCGAACATTGATCCAGTCCAGGAGTCTCTGCACCACAGGAGCTTGCACTCTAACATCTCTGTCGCAGCCAAAAAGTTAGTCACTCTAGGGCCAGTTAGGCCAGTTAGGTCAGAAAGTATTTTACTTAGAAAATTACATACATTCCATGGGGTTTGAGTTAGGATTAAGCTCTGGACCCCAGTGCTGTAAGGGCCAGTCTTTTATTGTATTATTTTTTCCAGCACACTGCTGTACTAAGGATGCCTTTTTATTTTTATTTTTTTTTGTTGTTTTTTTTTTTTGGAAATGGTGGAGCTCAGATTACTGGCTGAGCTGATGAACTCCAAAGTTCCCACCTGTCTCAGATGCATTGTGACATAACACCCCCCTGTCTCTGCAGCCTGAACACTCTGACATTGTTCCTTGAAAACTCGTTTTACTCTCGATTCTGCAGAATTTGCCTTCTGCATCATGTGTCACTTTTCAGGAAACCAAAGCTGCAGCTGAGCGTGTTACAACCCAGATGGTTGTAATGAGATTACGTTTTCCTGAACGGGGGACATTTCCTCCCTGACTCCAGCCGCTGATTAAAGTATATAAATATCTGGAGGTGCCGCCATTGTGTGAGTGAGCTCAGTGCTATGTCATCTGCTGTAACCCTTCTCTGGATTGCCCTTTGCTTCAGAGTCATTTTATTTGTGGTTTCATGACTCATTCTTCTGGTCTGCACTCTTATGTGTCACGGAAGGTAAATATTGCTTCACCTGCTGTTCTCAGGGTGATATATGACTATAGATAGGCAGATGTCTGTCGGAGAGAGATTGTTGGTGAGATATAGGCTAATCCTCATATCTGGCACCTGCCTTTACCTTCTCCCTGACTGCCTTCCAGACCATTCCCCTGACTTTCGTTATGACCTTCTCCCTTACTCTCCCCTGAACTTCTCCATTACCTCTCCGTGACTTTCTCTCTGGCAGCTGCCTGGACCATTTCTCTGATCGTTTTCTTGACCTGTTTCCTGGCCATTTTTCTGACCCATTTCCCTGGCCATCTTTCAAACCAATTTCACTGACTTTCCCCCTTCAACTTCCTTTTGACACTCTTCATGCCCTTCCATTTGACCTTTCTCCTGACTTTCTCCATTGGCCTTCTCCCTTGCACTCCCCTAACCTTCCCATGTCCTTATCTCTGGCACATGCCTTGATCTTCTCTCTGACCTTTTCCATGGCCACCTTCATCCTTGCCTTCTGTCTCACTTTTTTCCTAACCTTCTGCCTCCGGAATATCTCGCAAGCCACCCCCCTAGACCTTCCTCCTTTCTCTCTGGCCTTCCCCCTGTCCTGCCTCCTGACATATTCTCTTTTTGGTCTTCCCCGACCCCATTTCCCTACTGTCCCATAACCTTCTCCCTTACCTTTTTCCTGAACTTTTCTCTGGCACCTGTCTTTACCTACTACTTGACCTTTTTTTTCCTGGCCTCTTTCCTCACCTTCTCCCTCTCCTTCCTCCTGAGTTTCTCCCTGGCCTTCCCAACGACCTTCCTCCATTTTCTCTGGCCTTCCCATTGTCCAGCCTCCTTACTTAATCCCTGGCTGTTCCCCTGCCCTTCCCATAACCTTCTCCCTCACCTTTCCCTGACCATCTCCCTAATCTTTTTCCTGACTTTCTCTCCGGACTTACCCTTGACATTCTCCCTTACCATGACTTTCAACTTTCTCATTGCACCTCACTTGACCTTCCCCCTTGCCTCCTTTTTTGACCTTCTCCCTTATTTTCCCCCTGGCTTTCTCCCTAATCTACCTCCACACTTTCTTTTTTGACCTTACTCGCATCTCCCCGGACTTCCTCTTTACTTTTTCATTGGCCTTCAACTTAGACCTCCCCACAACCTTCTCCCTTACCTTCCCCTAATTATTTCTCCAACCTTCTCATAAACTTCTCTCTGGATCCCGCCTTGAGCGTCTCCCTGACATTTTCCCTTACCTTTCCTTCATCTTCTCTTACCTTCCCATGACCTTCTTTGTGACCTCCTTTTGTGACTTCCCTTCAGACCTCCTTCTCTAAACCTCTCCCTGCTCTTCTCCCTGAGCCTCCCTCTAAACCATTATCCTGACCTTCCTCATGACCTCTCCCTGATCTTCCCTGTCTGTCCTACATGCCATGGAGGTTTTGCTTCCCATTCTGTTTAAAAAAGGAGATGATTCTCTTCCTTTAGCTGGCTACCAGCTGTATGCAGGGCACAGATGGTGAAAAAGTTATTGAGTGGTAAAGTAAAAAGAAAAAAAACTGCCTGGACGCCGCCTTCTCAGGTCTATCTACTCCTTCAGTTTACCAGCACATCAGCCATCATTATTTGGGCATACCAGAGGGCCGTAGCCCTGGAGTATTGCATAGCCTCACAGGTCTTCCTGGAGTACGTGCTCCTCAGACTCTCTTCTACTCACTGACGGCCTGGTGTTTATCCGTGACCTTCATCAAGTCCTGTCAAATAGATAACGAATGGAAATGGCCAAGGTTATTGCAGGACAGTTTTGTAATAGAATGAGGTTGTAGTATTTCACACAAAAGAAAAATGAAAAAGTCTAATTCTGGCTCTCCAGATAGAGCAGATTCTTTTTCAGAGCTCATGGTAGAAGGTGTGGCCTCTTATCACATTGGGGTAATGTTACTGTGTACACACTGAAATTCCCATGTTATGTTCTCTCTTTTAATATGACTTATTACACCGTGACCTTGCACACCCGCCAGGCCCTCCGCTAGAGCTGTCACACCCATGGGATACACCCACACCTGTGCATTCCCGCTTAAGTTCACTGGAGACTTGATACCATCCTTGAAGAGCCTTTTATTATTATTCATCGTTAAATGCATAAAATTATTAAAAATAATAATTTTTATTATTAATTTATAAATATTTATTATAAATTTATTAATTTTATAATTTTTATTATTATTTATAATCTACATTTTAATATAAAATTATTTTTTATATTAAAAATTAAAAAATGTAATATATAAGTTGTTAATATTTATAATCTATATTTTAATATATAACAATATTTTTCTATTTATAAATTAAAAGTATATATACAGTGAGGGGTAAAAAAGTATTTGATTTGTTGATTTTGTAGGTTTGCCCACTGACAAAGAAAATGATCAGTCTATAATTTTAATGGTAGGTTTATTTTAACAGTGAGAGACCGAATAACAAAAATATTCAGAAAAACGCGTTTCAACAAAGTTATACATTTGCATTTTAATGAGTAAAATAAGTATTTGATCCCCTGTCAATCAGCAAGATTTCTGGCTCCCAGGTGTCTTCTATAGAGCTAACGAGCTGAGATTAGGAGCACTTAAAGGGAGTGCTCCTAATCTCAGTTTGCTTCTGTGGACAGATGCCTTTTATGCAATCAATCAAATTCCAATCTCTCCACCATGGCCAAGACCAAAAAGCTGTCCAAGGATGTCAGGGACAAGATTGTAGACCTACACAAGGCTGGAATGGGCTACAAGACCATCGCCAAGCAGCTTGGTGAGAGGGTGACAAAAAACAGTTGGTTGTCACCCATATTTTTTTCCAAAAATATGTAGAAGAATACATATCGGCCTAAACTGATGAGTTGATGAGTGAAAGAAAAGTTTTTGTGTTGTTATTCTCTGAAAAATGGCCAAGAAATCATAAATTCTGCCAGGGTGTGTGTGTGTGTGTGTGTATATGTATGTATGTATGTATGTATGTATGTGTGTGTGTGTGTGTGTGTGTATATATATATATTTTTTGCATATATTAAATAGTAATATTGCGTGAGTTCTTGAAAAAAAGTTTGCACGCTTTTTTTTTTTTTTTTTTTTAAATATGGAAACGTTCTGAAGACCCCTCGTATTTATATAAAGTTACAAAAGGTCATTTGTATATGGCAATGACATATTTTAGGATTCTGGATTTTCTGCCATTTACAGGCCTGGCGTTGCTTACGTCAAAAGTGGTTTTAGACCAGCTAGAAAACAGCGATGGTAAATTAGAACACTTGCAGAATTGAGCGATCGTGAATTGTGGAGAAATTAATTTTTTTTTTCCAGAAGTGGGGAAATTAATTTTATTATTAATATAATATTCTTTTTTTAAATTATTTGTATTTATCTATGATATTATAATTTATTTTGTGTTTCAAACTGTATCATACCCGTGATATCTACTAGACTCTCTTGTTTGGACAGATATAAGTGTGTTCTTGCTAAGAATTACAGGCCTACAAAATAAAACGCCAAATTTCTATGCAAAATAATTGTACCGCTTTGAGATGCAAAAATCTGACATAATCCTACCATCAGGGAGGTTTAAATCAAGTTTGTAAATTACAAATAAACCCTCATGTACACTGCTACTGGTAAACGTTTAGGAGCAGTTGGACGTTTTTTTTTTTTTTCTTTTTAGGCCTCATGCACACGAGACGCTGGTAAACGCGCGTTCAGAGGCAGTTGGACACTTTTTTCAACTGCCCCTGAACTCATTCAATGTTATCCTATGTGTCCATGTACACAGTTTTTTGGTGTTTTCAGGCAGTTGCATTTAACCTCGTTTTTCCAGAAGCAAAAAAAATGGGTTCAGACGCAAAAGTTTTCCACATTTCAGACGCTAAACGCCGGTACCGCACTTAGCCGCGTTTGCGTTTTATAAGTGTTTTTAAAGGAACATTTTAGGACCTGACTTTTTGGGGCCCCATATCTCTGGGCCACTTGGTGTGCTAACACGGTGGAACTAACACTATAACATATTCAAATTTGGGGTTCCTAGCACCAAGTGGCCTTGAGATACGGGGCCCCAAAGTCGGGTCACAAAATGTCATTCTCTGCTGCAGAAAAGTGCTTGACATTTTGCGACCCAAATTTGGGGCCCCGTATCTTGGGGCCACTTGGTGCTAGGAACTCCAGATTTAGTGTGCTAACACAGTTGGACTAATACTATAACATATCCAAATTTGGGGTTCCTAGCACCAAGTGGCCCCAAGATATGGGGCCCCAAATTCATGTCGGAAAATGTCATTCACTGCTGCAGAAGTGCTTGACATTTTGCGACCCGACTTTGGGGCCCCGTATCTCGGTGCTAGGAACCCCAAATTTGGATATGTTGTAGTGCTAGGTCCACTGGGTTTGCACACCAAATTTGGGGTTCCTAGCATCAAGTGGCCCCGAGATACGGGGCCCCAAAGTTGGGTCGCAAAATGTCATTCTCTGCTCTGCAGACGCTTCTAGACACAAACGCGGCTAAACGCGGCATGCAAATGCGGCAAAACAGACGTTTCTAAACGCCAGTTTCAGCTTTTAAAAACCTGTGTTCAGCAGAGTTTGCACCGGCGTCTCGTGTGCAATGAGGCCTCAGCTGCCCCTGAACTCTGTTATCTTATCAGTACATATACATAGGGTTGTTTTATAGTCATTTCTAGGCAGTTGAGTTTAGAAGCATTTTTTGGAAAGCAAAAAAAAAAATGCGTTCAGGACGGATGTTTAGAGGCATTTGAAACGCCTGTAGCAGCTTGTAAACGCAGTAACTCCCGCTTATCTGCGTTTTCGTTTACAGGCGTTTTTTTAATTTTTGACTATTTAAAAAAAAAAATGCTTCTAAACGCAAACGCGGCTAAACGGACGTTTTTAAACGCCGGTTACCATCAAGGTAAAGGGGTTGTAAAGGTAATTTTTTTTTAAATAACAAACATGTTATACTTACCTTCACTGTGCAGCTCGTTCTGCACAGAGTGGCCCCGAACCTGCTCTTCTGGGGTCCCACGGCGGCTGTTTTAGCTCCTCCCCGCAAGCATTTACCACCTTAATGCAAGCTCCCTCGCATAGTGGTGAGTGCTTGCGGGCGCGCTCCCGTGATACAGCCGGCGGCTATAGCTGCTCGCTGTATCACTCGGCCCCGCCCCCCCGGCACGCCGCGTCATCGGATGTGATTGACAGCAGAGCGAGCCAATGGCTGCGCTGCTTTCAATCCATCCACTGCAGCCAATCAGCGACCAGGCTGAGCTGCAATGAAGATGACGAGGACGAGCAGCGAAGATTCGAGGCGTCAGGTAAGTAAAACGGGGGGGGGGGCTGGGGGCGGCGGTACTGTCAAAAGTTTTTTCACCTTAATGCATAGAATGCATTAAGGTGAAAAAATGTTTACCTTTACAACCCCTTTTAAACCGTTCAGGAGAGGTTGTAAAACGTCCCGCGTACATTGAGCCTTTGTAAAATCTGATGTGATGCAACACCTAACGCCAGGAATGAATGACGAAACCAGAAGATGGTTCAACCGGTTGGTGATGTCAGAATGCTGAATAACACTCAATGAAAAATGCTGAATAATGCCCGCTCAGCATTTTTTTTTTTTTATTTGTTGCTCTGGGTGTCGGGTCTAGTCTACGGGGATCTAAAAGGTTAAACGTGTTCATGGACCATGCATGGCTGGGACTGCTATAATGACTTGTGAGTCTTCAACGAAGAAAATGAACCCTCTCACGGCTTCTGATGCTGCCACCCTATTGGCTGTCCCAATAAGCAGCAGCAGCTCAGTGTTCCCCCTTCTGAAGACAGGGAAGCTAATATAAGAAAGATTTAATACACTTTTGCAATAGCACTATTTCATTTTTTATTCTAAGACTGGATCAGGAATTTTTTTTTTTTTAATATATGAAGAGTCTATTGCACATCAGAAAAATGTTGGTCATGTAAGGGCCCGCTCGCGTTTCTGCCGCGTTACCAGTGGCGGCCCGTCCATACGGCTCAGGGGCGCCCCCCCATCTCCAATCTATGCACCTGGCTCCTAATCTACATGCAGGGTGCCGGACGCATTGATTCAAATGGGGTTGGTTTTTTATTTAGAAGCATGTGATTAGAGCCTCGGGCTCTAATTGGCTTCAAAAAAGGGTGGGCTCAGGGCGCAGAGCACTGCACCCTGAGCCCACCCAGTTGTGTGACAAGAAAATTCGGTATTGTCTTCCTGATTCTCCTCCAATCAGGAAGCGGGTCCTGAGACCCAATTGGCCCCAGAGGAGAAGCGCTTGTATTGGAGAAGGGGTAGAGGAGGAGGGGATGCAGGGGAAGCCGCCGTGAAGCTGAGGAGGAGGAGATGCCGCTCGCCGCTTGGAGGAAGCTTTGCTCGCGACCTAGTGTGGGGCTGGTGACCCACCGACTGACGACCTATAAAGTACATATGGAACCATAATCCATATAGTGCAAAATTAAAGTGCCAACATCTAATAAATTGCAAAAGTGCTTTAAATAAAGTGCTGCAATTCCTGAACAAAAAAGTGACTGTGTTCCATACTGAAAAGGAAGAATCCTGTTCCTGTCACCCCTCTCGTTCCCTCCTAGGACCGAACGCAACACAAATTGTTGACTTCCTCAGGTAGGTCAAAATGCACTTAATGCCTCTGGTCAGCCTCTCGTGGTAAATCGCCATCCACAGCACCACAGTACTCCTTGCACATAGGAAAGGAACCAAAAAGATTGCATTGCATAGCACTGTTTATTAAAAATGTCCCCTCAGAATCCTAAAAAAGTACATTCACAATATCTGGTGCCTCCCCTGGCACCCGCAGTAATCTTCCATCAATATACTGGAGTGCCACCTGATGACGTTCTGGTGACGAAACGCATAGGAGCGTAGACGCACAGTATGGTTTAGGAGGGGAGGGGGGAGCTCGCTCATCCCCCCCCCCCCCCCTTTCCTAATCTGCAAGGCTGTATGCTCGGAGAGTCTGATGTGGATTGCTTTTGGGGGGCCCCACTGCGTTTTTTTTTTTTTTGGTGTGGGGTTCCCCTTAGAATAATCCATACCAGACCCGAAGGGCCTGGTACGGAATGGGGGGGCATGCTTTTTTTTCTTCTGACTTTTCTATTGCCGGCATTCTTTTTGTTTCCATTTCAGCTGTCAGTGGGGAAGCCCGCTGACACCTGATTAGTCATTTGGTTGTTAGAGGAGTTCCCATTTTGAAAAAAAAATTAAAAGTCAGCAGCTACAAATACTGCAGCTGCTGACTTTTAATAATCGGACACTTGCCTGTCCCAGGGTCCAGCGATGCGGGGGATAGAAGCCCCGCTCGTCTCCCCCTCCGTTCGGCGGCGCCGGCATTGCAACTGTGGGCGACCGGCTGTGGTTTCACAGCCGGGCACCCACTGCGCATGTGCGAGCGGCGCCGCGTGCCGTGATTGGCCGCTCAGTCATCTGGGACCTGTAATGTGTCCCAGATGATTGACAAGAGGGAGGGGGCAGAGCTGAGCCCTTCCTGCGCCGAGGGGAAGTGATGTCACCAGCCCAGGCATTGAAGGAGGCAGACTACGAGGGACCCCCTAGCAACAGCCATTTAGAGGTGAGTAAAAAAAAAAAAAATTTCCAAATGTTTTTATTTATTTTTTTTTTTTTTAGGCACATTCATGCATTTTTTTTTTTTTTGGGTGGAACACCACTTTAAGGACGCGGCAGCCTGCTCCTTAACACCCAGCTATTCTTCATACAGAATTCAAGCCGGTCAATAATTTTTCGACCAATCCGAATTGGACTGGTTGCGAAAATTTGGAATTCGTCAGAAAATGTAAAAAAAAAGAATTAAACAAAATTTAATTCTGAAACGAATCAATGAAACAAATTTAGTAACCCAAAACGAAAGTAAACAAAATTTTTCTGTTCTGCATATGTCTACCCTCCAAACTGACATTTGCCTATCGAGGCATTTTGATATTTGCATAAATCTTCTCAAGAGCCAGCCCACTGCTTGCATCAGAGCTTTTGAGAATACAGAGGCAGGGTGCTGTGATGGTTTTTAGGAAGCAATTTTTAGCACCCTGCCAACCCCTTCCCACCAGCCATGATCTGCCTGTATTGCATAGAGAAGCACAGAGCCCAAGGGACATTATCCCTCTCCTGTACTGTAATGGCTTGCTCTGATTTCACTGCACACTGTGAGCTTCTCACAATGTGCATTAGAAGCTAGAGCCAGGCAGATAGATAGAGGGGGGGGGCGCTCAGTCTGACTCCGACAGTCCACTTTGTAGTAAGAACACATAATATGCAACGTGAGTGTCAGGGCTGGGCTCAGCCCTTCCTTCTCTGAGCTGGCCGCTCAGCTGTCGGCTAATTGCCAGCTCCCATCTCTCCACAATTGCTCAGCTGTTGATGATATCCTGCTCGTCAGTCTTGGCTACTTAACCTGTCCAGCCCAGAGGATCTCTGCCTTCGTCTTTGTCAACACCACAGAGACTATCTCCTGCATTCCTGTAAAAAAGTGGTCATCAACCCTGTCCTCATGGTCCACTAACAGGCCAGGTTTGCAAGATAACTGAAATACATCACAGGTGATATCATTTGCTGTTCAGTGATTACAGTATTCTAGTCTGCATCTCCCCAAGGTAATACATGAAACCTGGCCTGTTAGTGGGCCCCGAGGACAGGGTTGATGACCACTGTGTTAAAAAACTTGCTTGGCTGACATCTCTCTGGCTCCAGATCCTGCTTGCTGTTTTACTACGCTCATCTCCGGCTCCCTGACGTTTGGCTTGTCTGACTATTCGTTACGCTTCATGAACTCTTGCTATGTTTTGACTACGTTTGTTCTATTTACTTTTATTATTAAACAAGTGTGATTCAACCTTCTGTCTCGGTCTGATTTCACGTCTTCTGACAGTGAGACTTTCAGAGGCGAGAACTCCTTGGTTACAATATTGATCATTCATTTCTCTATTTCATCCCCCCTCTAGAGTATTCACTGCTGGCTGGATATGGCCATTAAAATGGAAACCCCTTTTAAGGAAACGTGAGCTTCCAGTGTTTTATTCCATTTGTGTTCTCACTTCTGCAGAAAATACCATTTGTAACGGAGACGGCGTTCTCTATTGATCGGCGTCTGGCCCGCGTCTTTCTATTTCTGTTGGTGAAGTTGGATTCCCGGACGAATCGCTAAGAATAGTTTTCCTTGAACGTCGGGAACACACTGGAGACGTAAGTGATGATTTAAAAATTAATAATTGAAATTAAAAAAATTCACTGAGGTCAGTTCGGCTCTATGAATGAATTTCCATGTAGGGGTGGAGTAGAAGAAAAGGTGATTTGGGGGTTCCCCGATCATCTTATTGTAGTGTGATCACCTACAATGTCCTACACCGCCCTACACCGCCCTACACCGTCCTACACCGTCCTACACCATCCTACACCGTCCTACAATGTCCTACACCGTCCTACAATGCCCTACACCGTCCTACACCGTCCTACAATGTCCTACACCGTCCTACACCGTCCTACAATGTCCTACACCGCCCTACACCGTCCTACAACGTCCTACACCGTCCTACACCGTCCTACACCGTCCTACAATGTCCTACACCGTCCTACACCGTCCTACACCGTCCTACAATGTCCTACAATGTCCTACACCGTCCTACAATGTCCTACACCGTCCTACACCGTCCTACACCGCCCTACACCGTCCTACACCGTCCTACAATGTCCTACACCGTCCTACAATGTCCTACACCGCCCTACAACGTCCTACAACGTCCTACACCGCCCTACAACGTCCTACACCGTCCTACACCGTCCTACAATGTCCTACACTGTCCTACACTGTCCTACACCGTCCTACACCGTCCTACACCGTCCTACACCGTCCTACAATGTCCTACAATGTCCTACAACGTCCTACACCGTCCTACAATGTCCTACACCGTCCTACAATGTCCTACAATGTCCTACACCGTCCTACAATGTCCTACACCGTCCTACAACGCCCTACACCGTCCTACACCGTCCTACACCGTCCTACACCGTCCTACAATGTCCTACAATGTCCTACACTGTCCTACACTGTCCTACACCGTCCTACACCGCCCTACACCGTCCTACAACGTCCTACACTATCCTACACCGTCCTACACTATCCTACACCGTCCTACACCGTCCTACACCGTCCTACACCGTCCTACAACGTCCTACACCGTCCTACACCGTCCTACACCGTCCTACACTGTCCTACACCGTCCTACAATGTCCTACAATGTCCTACACCGTCCTACAATGTCCTACACCGTCCTACAACGCCCTACACCGTCCTACACCGCCCTACACCGTCCTACACCGTCCTACAATGTCCTACAATGTCCTACACTGTCCTACACTGTCCTACAATGTCCTACAATGTCCTACACTGTCCTACACCGTCCTACAATGTCCTACAATGTCCTACAACGTCCTACACCGTCCTACAATGTCCTACACCATCCTACACTGTCCTACACCGTCCTACACTGTCCTACACTGTCCTACACTGTCCTACACCGTCCTACAATGTCCTACAATGTCCTACAACGTCCTACACCGTCCTACAATGTCCTACACCGTCCTACAATGTCCTACACCGTCCTACACCGTCCTACAATGTCCTACACCGTCCTACAATGTCCTACACCGTCCTACAATGTCCTACACCGTCCTACAATGTCCTACACCGTCCTACACTGTCCTACACCGTCCTACACTGTCCTACACTGTCCTACACCGTCCTACAATGTCCTACACCGTCCTACAATGTCCTACACCGCCCTACAACGTCCTACAACGTCCTACACCGCCCTACAACGTCCTACACCGTCCTACACCGTCCTACACCGTCCTACAATGTCCTACACTGTCCTACACCGTCCTACACCGTCCTACAATGTCCTACACCGTCCTACAATGTCCTACACCGTCCTACAATGTCCTACACCGTCCTACAACGCCCTACACCGCCCTACACCGTCCTACACCGTCCTACACCGTCCTACAATGTCCTACACTGTCCTACACTGTCCTACACCGCCCTACACCGTCCTACAACGTCCTACACTATCCTACACCGTCCTACACTATCCTACACCGTCCTACACCGTCCTACACCGTCCTACAACGTCCTACACCGTCCTACACCGTCCTACAATGTCCTACAATGTCCTACAATGTCCTACAACGTCCTACAATGTCCTACACCGTCCTACAATGTCCTACACCGTCCTACAACGCCCTACACCGCCCTACACCGCCCTACACCGTCCTACACCGTCCTACAATGTCCTACAATGTCCTACAATGTCCTACACTGTCCTACAATGTCCTACACCGTCCTACACCGTCCTACACCGTCCTACACCGTCCTACAATGTCCTACAATGTCCTACACCGTCCTACAATGTCCTACAATGTCCTACAACGTCCTACACCGTCCTACAATGTCCTACACCGTCCTACACTGTCCTACACTGTCCTACACTGTCCTACACTGTCCTACACCGTCCTACAATGTCCTACAATGTCCTACACCGTCCTACAATGTCCTACACCGTCCTACAATGTCCTACACCGTCCTACAACGCCCTACACCGTCCTACAACGCCCTACACCGTCCTACACCGTCCTACACCGCCCTACACCGTCCTACACCGTCCTACAATGTCCTACAATGTCCTACACTGTCCTACACTGTCCTACACTGTCCTACAATGTCCTACAACGTCCTACAATGTCCTACACTGTCCTACAATGCCCTCCTCGCCTTCCTAACACATCCACAGTCCATGGCAGGGAATAGAAACACAAAGGAAGGAACTGGCCTGTCATCACCAGCCTCTCACTTCCCAAATCTTGCCGGGAGTTTACAGAATTTCAGCTTCCAGAACAATAAACTTCATTTAGAAAGTCATAGAGCTCCCTGATAATGATCTACATAGCAGTTCATTAAGTCCGAGCTCTCCCACCCCACCCCTCCCCCCCCCCAGGCCACCAACTACTGCCACTCATAGTGAACACATTTCAATGTCTTGCATGGAGGCAGAATCCCATTTTATTACGGAAATTTGCCCATGGTCATAAATCTTTTTTTTTTTTTTTTGGTCTGATAGAGACCTGTTCTCCTGGTAGAGGAATCTTCTCACGTTATATATCTCGGTGACCACATGGCTGCAGAGACAGCAAAAAAAAAAAAAAAAAACCCCAACAAAGAGTACAATCCCCCCCCCCCCCCCCCCCCCGCTCCGTGTGAAAGCAGAAATGACATATTGGCTGGCGTTGTGGTGTCTAGTGAGCTATAATCTACTTTAACCACTTCAGCCCCGGACCATTTGGCTGGCCAAAGACCGGAGCACTTTTTTGCGATTCGGCACTGCGTCGCTTTAACTGACAATTGCGCAGTCGTGCGGCGCGGCTTCCAAACAAAATTGACGTCCTTTTTTTTCCCCCCCACAAATAGAGCTTTCTTTTGGTGGTATTTGATCACCTCTGTGTGTTTTTTTTTTTTTTTTGCGTTAATCTTGTAGACGCTATAACTTTTGCGCTAACCAATCAATATACGCTTATTATTTTTTTCTAAATTGGCGCTCTTTTTTTTTTGTTTATACCGCATCATCGTGTCTCTTCCGCCCGTATGAAACTACCCGGGAATCGAGCAGAACGCCGCAAACGGCGGCTTTCCTTATCAGGGCCGATTACCCTTAACAATCACCTGCTACACACGCCGGGTGCCAGGACTATAAGGCACTTTTAAATGTGAGTGGAAATATTTTAAATTTGTGTATTCAATGAACCTGTTTTTACGGCATTGCGCAAGGAAGGTTTTCCTTTTATCATTTCCATCTATCTATATTTATCACTCTTGCAAGAGACGTCATTTGAACAGGCTCCCTAGGGGGGTATCCCACACATGCCTATTAGACCATACTGGCGATAGTTGGTCGACATCCAGGGTGAGGGTACATCTGTGCGGCACCCAGTCTGAGCACCATTGCACAGGAGATGTCAATTTAAGCACAAGCACTTTATTTCATCACCTAATGGGACTTTATTAACCCTTTGTGTGTTCTGCACTTTTTTTTTGCGTGTTCTGCATGTTTTACATGAATTTTATCATCCCTAAGCGCAGCAAACTGTTTTTACAAATGTATACATTGTACCCAGATTAATTGGGATCTTGGGGTCTGTATTAGTAGGGTTCCCTCTTCATAGGTCTGTATACATTGCACCCAGATTGATGGGGGATATCGGGGTCTCAATCAGTGGGGTTCCCTTTTCATAGGTCTGTATACCATGTTACATGGATTGATGGGGATATCGGGGTCTCAATCAGTGGGGTTCCCTCTTCATAGGTCTGTATACATTTTACCCAGATTGATGGGGGATATCGGGGTCTCTATCAGTGGGGTTCCCTCTTCATAGGTCTGTATACATTGTACCTGGATTGATGGGGATATCGGGGTCTCTATCAGTGGGGTTCCCTCTTCATAGGTCTGTATACATTGTACCTGGATTGATGGGGATATTGGGGTCTCTATCAGTGGGGTTCCCTCTTCATAGGTCTGTATACATTGAACCCGGATTGATGGGGATATCGGGGTCTCTATCAGTGGGGTTCCCTCTTCATAGGTCTGTATACATTGTACCCAGATTGATGGGGGATATCGGGGTCTCAATCAGTGGGGTTCCCTTTTCATAGGTCTGTATACATTGTACCTGGATTGATGGGGATATCGGGGTCTCAATCAGTGGGGTTCCCTTTTCATAGGTCTGTATACATTGTACCTGGATTGATGGGGATATTGGGGTCTCTATCAGTGGGGTTCCCTCTTCATAGGTCTGTATACATTGAACCCGGATTGATGGGGATATCGGGGTCTCTATCAGTGGGGTTCCCTCTTCATAGGTCTGTATACATTGTACCCAGATTGATGGGGGATATCGGGGTCTCAATCAGTGGGGTTCCCTTTTCATAGGTCTGTATACATTGTACCCAGATTGATGGGGGATATCGGGGTCTCTATCAGTGGGGTTCCCTTTTCATAGATCTGTATACATTGTACCTGGATTGATGGGGATATCAGGGTCTCAATCAGTGGGGTTCCCTTTTCATAGGTCTGTATACATTGAACCCGGATTGATGGGGATATCGGGGTCTCTATCAGTGGGGTTCCTTCTTCATAGGTCTGTATACATTGTATCCGGATTGATGGGGATATTGGGGTCTCTATCAGTGGGGTTCCCTCTTCATAGGTCTGTATACATTGTACCCAGATTGATGGGGGATATCGGGGTCTCTATCAGTGGGGTTCCCTTTTCATAGGTCTGTATACATTGTACCCAGATTGATGGGGGATATCGGGGTCTCAATCAGTGGGGTTCCCTTTTCATAGATCTGTATAAATTGTACCCGGATTGATGGGGGATATCGGGGTCTGTATTAGTGGGGTTCCCTCTTCATAGGTCTGTATACATTGTACCCAGATTGATGGGGGATATCGGGGTCTCTATCAGTGGGGTTCCCTTTTCATAGGTCTGTATACATTGTACCTGGATTGATGGGGGTATCAGGGTCTCAATCAGTGGGGTTCCCTCTTCATAGGTCTGTATACATTGTACCCAGATTGATGGGGATATCGGGGTCTCTATCAGTGGGGTTCCCTCTTCATAGGTCTGTATACATTGTACCTGGATTGATGGGGATATCGGGGTCTCAATCAGTGGGGTTCCCTCTTCATAGGTCTGTATACATTGTACCTGGATTGATGGGGATATCGGGGTCTCAATCAGTGGGGTTCCCTCTTCATAGGTCTGTATACATTGTATCCGGATTGATGGGGATATCGGGGTCTCAATCAGTGGGGTTCCCTCTTCATAGGTCTGTATACATTGTATCCGGATTGATGGGGATATCGGGGTCTCTATCAGTGGGGTTCGCTCTTCATAGGTCTGTATACATTGTATCGGGATGTCTTGCAGTGATCGCCGGCAGTTACACAATCTGGGAATTCTGTGGCAGAGGTCAAATTTCCTGGCTGGCACGGCGAGGTGCTCGAAGGGCGAGGCTTTGTGTGTGAAAATAATATGAAAGGAAGGCTCAGATATCAGAACGAGTTATACATGTTTATATCCATTGTGTGTAACATCCCTGATTTCTGTATAGAAGTCAATGCAAGCCGCTCCGAAGTAGTTCAGGAAACTTTTTCTAAGTCTGAGCGACTTGAATCGCTCCCATTAGAACGGTTCCGTTGCAATGCATGGAGTGCGACTTGTCAGGCGGCTGAGTCGCCTGTCGGGTCGCCCCTGTGTGAACCGGCACTGAGTGTTACATGGTATATTTACACTTACATTCATTCTTTAGTGTTACACTGTTATATTCATTTTTTTAGTTCTCTATTGTTACATTGTATTTTGACATTGTTACAGTGCCTTGAAAAAGTATTCACACCCCTTGAAATTTTCCACACTTTGTCATGTTACAACCAAAAACGTAAATGTATTTTATTGGGATTTTATGTGATGGACCAACACAAAGTGGCACATAATTGTGAAGTGGAAGGAAAATGATAAATGGTTTTCAACATTTTTTTTTTTTTTTACAAATAAATATGTGAAAAGTGTGGCGTGCATTTGTTTTCAGCCCCCTTTTAAGCCTCGTACACACGATACGATTGTTGGCCAACCAAGCGTCTGATTTTTGTCTGAAGGGCGTGTGCCCGCATCTTGTCTTGCCTACTAACGGTACACAATTGTCATGCAACAAACACGAACGTAGTGATGTACTACAAGGAATTTCAGCTCTTGAGCGCCACCCTTTGGGGCCCTTCTGCTACTTTCTTGTTTGGTGAACATTGATTCCGAGCATGCGTGTTTTGTACTTTCGACTTTTGTGTGACGGGCGTGTCTACTGACCATACGAAAATCAGACAACAGGCCGTTGTCCGCCAAAAATTTACTAGCCTGCCATCCAACATTTGTTGGCAGAAATTTTGACAGTTGTCAAAAAGGAGCGTACTAACGGTCAGATTTTAGGACAACAGTCTGTCAGACAATCCCCTGCCAACAATCGCATCGTGTGTACGAGGCTTTACTCTGATACCCCTAACTAAAATCTTCTAAAATTGCCTTCAGAAGTCGTCTAATTTAGTAAATAGAGTCCACCTGTGTGTCATTTAATCTCAGTATAAATACAGCTGTTCTGTGAAGCCCTCAGAGGTTTGTTATAGAACCTTAGTGAACAAACAGCATCATGAAGGCCAAGATGGAAATGACAAAGGAAAACCTTCATTGCGCAATGCCGTAAAACCAGTTTTTTTTTAAAACGCAAATTAAAATAGTTCCACTCACATTTAAAAGTGCCTTATAGTCCTGGCACCCGGGGTGTGTAGCAGGTGATTGTTAAGGGTAATCGACCTTGATAAGGAAAGCCGCCGTTTGTGGCGTTCTGCTCGATTCCCGGGTAGTTTCGTACGGGTGGAAGAGATGCGATGACGCGGTATAACCTTCGACGTTTTGGCATCACATAGCCATCATCAGGAAGTGGTCAATCCGCCATGTTTGTTGTGGGCATTTATACCCTTACTACAAATCTGATTGGTTGGTTCAATGTAAACACCTGCTGCATACTCAGGGAGTGTACAATCTTTATTAACCACTTCCCGCCCGGCCTATAGCAGATTGACGGCCGGGCGGTGGTTCCGTTATCCTGACTGGGCGTCATATGACATCCAGCAGGATAACATGCCGCCGTGCGCCCGTGGGGGCATGCATCGCGGCGATCGGTGGAGCGGTGTGTCAGTCTGACACACCGCTCCACCGATCTTGGTAAAGAGCCTCCGGCGGGGGCTCTTTACCACGTGATCAGCCGTGTCCAATCCTGGCTGATCACGATGTCAATAGGAAGAGCCGCTGATCGGCTTTTCCTCACTCGCGTCTGACAGACGTGAGTAGAGGAGAGCCGATCAGCGGCTCTCCTGACAGGGGGGGTCTGCGCTGATTGTTTATCAGCGCAGCCCCCCTCAGATGACCACACTGGACCACCAGGGAAGGGGGCAACATGTGGATGGCCAGGTATGTACCCCATGGCCATCCACATATGCCCAATGTGCCCAGTTTGTGCCCAATCTGTGCTCACAAATGGGCACTGATTGGCACCATTATATTTCAGTGATGCCCAGCAGTACCACCAATCAGTGTCATCAGTGCCACCCATCAGTTTCCATCAGTGCCCATCCATGCCACCCATCAGTGCCACCCATAAGTGCCCATCGGTGCCACCTATGAGTGCCCATCGGTGCCGCATACCAGTGCCACCTATCAGTGCCCATCATTTCCACCTCATCGGTGCCCATCAGTGCCGCCATATCAGTGCCCATCATTGAAGAAGAAAACTTACTTATTTACAAAAATTTTTAATAGAAACAAAGAAAAACTTGTTTTTTTCAAAATCTTCGGTCTTTTTTTATTTGTTGTGCAAAAAAAAAAAAAAACACGCAGGTGATCAAATACCGCCAAAAGAAAGCTCTATTTGTGGGAACAAAATGATAAAAATTTAGTTTGGGTACAGTGATGCATGACTGCGCAATTGTCATTCAAATTGCGACAGCGCTGAAAGCTGAAAATTGGCCTGGGCAGGAAGGTGTCTAAGTGCCCGGTATTGAAGTGGTTAAACAATGTCTAGAAAACTAACTGGGCTAACATTGATATCTACAAACGAAGATTTTTATAAATATGTACCTCCATATGGAGAAAAAAGTAAAAATATTTTCACTTTCTCCTTTTTGATTTTATTTTTATTTTTTACTTTTTTCCAAGGGGTATGAAAACTTTTTCAAGGCACTGTACATTCGCCGCTCCATAGAAGGGCAATAGATGGTCCGATAGGGTTCACCTGTCACCCCTTTTTCTTGCCTGAAACCGATCGTTGCAGGGACAAGCACAGCAGCTCCAGCCGCTGTCTCGGGTCCTCATTGTCATTAGCTCCCGCTGCTGTCAATCAAATCCAGTGACATGGGAGCCAGGGGGCAGGGACGAGTCCTGCTGTCTGTGTCAATGGACGGGGAGTGCGCGCCCGCACGAGTGCCCGCCATGGAAACCGGCTCTCTGTGGGAGGCACTCGAGAAGAGGAGGAGCCAGGAGTGCAACAGGGGGGCCCAGAAAAGGAGGATCGGTGCCACTCTGTGTAAAACCCTTGCACAGAGGAGGTAAGTATAACATGTTTGTTATTTGTAAAGCTTTGTTTTTTTTTTAATCACTTTAATTCTTTATTGTTACATTTATTTTTTATTGCTACATTGTATTTTTACACTTATATTCTTTATTGTTACATTATCTCTTTGTTGTTGCTTTTGTATTTTTATATTGTTACATTAATTCTTTATTGTTACATTACCTCTTTGTTACATTGTAATTTTTTTTTTTTTTTTACGTATAACTCTTTATTCAAAGATTTTTCCAAATATAAACAATCATGTAGAAAAAGAAGACAAACAAAGAAATAAACCTATTACAAAACCAACTTCGCTAAGCATATATATCTAATAGGCCAACATTGACACTTATTAAATTTTATAAACTAAAGATATAAACTAGAGATAGGAGATTAATACGGAATATAAATTAATACGCCACCTTAATGCAAATTCACTTAGAATCAAATAATAAACTCCAAAATATGTCGATATGCATCGATTACTGCAATTGTTAACCTATATGCTTATACCTTAACTTTACTTTAAAATGAGTTTTATTATATTTTTATATTGTTATATTCTTTATTGTTACATTACCTCTTTGTTCCATTGTATTTTTATATTGTTACATTAATTCTTTATTGTTGCATTACCTCTTTGTTACATTGTATTTTTATATTGTTACATTAATTCTTTATTGTTGCATTACCTCTTTGTTACATTGTATTTTTATATTGTTACATTAATTCTTTATTGTTGCATTACCTCTTTGTTACGTTGTATTTTTATGTCTTTTACTTTATATTTTTACTTTTTTTTTTTTTTTTTTTTCTATTTATTAAACAGAGCCCCCTTCCCCTTTTCCTCTAAACGACGTGTACCACAAATATTTAACTTTTTCTGAATCCTTTTTTTTTTTTTTTTTTTATGACGCAACAAATATTTTTGTCTATCGGACGTACAGTATACAAGGCTCTCGCCGAAGGTAAATTAATGACTCGATCTCTCTCGCGGCCGCCACGCTGAGATGAGAGCCCAGCTGCGCTACCCTGTAATTGCTCTGTAAACACCGGAGAGATCGGCTGATTGGCCGGGCCATCTGCCGCGTACGCCGCTCCTTACATCTGCTTTTTAAGAAAAGCTCGCAGAATTTATTTTTTTTATTTTTTATTTGAGGAGCTATCCCAAAAAAAATCAATGATATTTTGGAAAGGGATTTTCTGGCAGCCTGGCGGGCCGTGCTCTTGGTGTGTGTAAAGCAGGGTGTGGAAAGTGTTCACATCACTGAGGGGGAGGAGTGAGAGGCACAAATTTAATACTTGGGGCAGTGTGGGAGGGGAAGGCGTGGAGGAGGGGGGGGGGGGGAGAGGAGAGAAGAGGCCGCCTGCACAAACCAGGAAATGCTCAGCCAGGCTGCAGTCCTACAATAACCCTCACACACAAAAAAAATGCAGAAGTAGGAAGAGCTTCCCCCCTCCTCCTTGTTGTTTTTTTTTTTTTTTTTTTTTTTTTTCACAGTCATCACGCATAAGCAAAAGAGAAAAAAATAAAAAAAAGTCCACCCACTCAAGTTGGTTCGTTCAGTGTGCGCTCTATCCAGCGCAGGGAGGCTGATGGTGGACGCGTCTTTTTGCCGGTTAGGAGTGGAGCTGCCTCCATGTTCATAGAAAGGACTGTCTGTTACCGCACCAAACCCCTGAAGTGACCGCGACATGGACGCGTTTTGTGGAAGCGGCGGGCGACTGGGCTCAAAATTCTGGGTAAGAAGTTTGAGTTTTTATTTGTTTCTAGTTAAAGGAAGCATTGTGTGTAAATTTACGTTTTTATTTGTTTCTAGTTAAAGGAAGCATTGAATGTAAATTTATGTTTTTATTTGTTTCTAGTTTAAAGGAAGCATTGAATGTAAATTTATGTTTTTATTTGTTTCTAGTTAAAGGAAGCTTTGAATGTAAATTTGTTTTTATTTGTTTCTAGTTAAAGGAAGCATTGAATGTAAATTTTACGTTTTTATTTGTTTCCAGTAAAGGAAGCATTGAATGTAAATTTATGTTTTTATTTGTTTCCAGTAAAGGAAGCATTGAATGTAAATTTGTTTTTATTTGTTTCCAGTTAAAGGAAGCATTGAATGTAAATTTTACGTTTTTATTTGTTTTTAAAGGAAGCATTGTGTGTTAATTACATGGTTTTTATCGATTGAAAAGCGCTTAAAGAATGCACCGATGTTACCGGTCGTTCGCGTTTTCCTTTTTTTTTTTTTTTTTTTTTTTAGGTTACCGCACATATTCTGTCTGGTTTTAGCGTCTTTTTTTCCCTTTTTTTTTTAGTTTGTTGTTCTGTCTCTAGGAGCTTCCACTTTGTACTCTGTTATTATCTATGGTGAACGCGTCCATTCATTGCGGTGGACGATCCCTTCGGGGGATCCTTTCTCTGAAAAGGAAACCGGTCAATCCGCTGCCTTCGTCTTAACCGAATCCTCTGAAGTTTCTATTCTTCTCCGGAGTCGCAGCGTCTGCGGGGGGAAAAAAAAATGGTATTTTAGCTTGAAGGGCTGGTGCACACCATTGGCAGTCCGGTGCGTTTTTTTTATTCTGATAGAAAAATGCATGGATGGTGTTTATTTATTTATTTTTTATTATTATTATACAAGATTTATATCGCGCCAACAGTTTGCGCAGCGCTTTCCAACATGAGGGCAGACAGTACAATACAGGAGGAATCCGAGGGTCCCGCTCGTTTAGAGCTTACAATCTAGGGATCTAATATAGATTCCAATGGCTTTGGTTCACACCAGTGCAGTCGACAAAAGTAGAACATGTTGCATTTTGTTTTGTATGGAATGCATCTGAAATGTGGCGAAACGCATTAAAAACGCACAGGTCCTCAACTGAGGGCAACACTAAGTGGTTAGCACTTCCGCCTGGCAGCACTGGGCTCATCCTATGAATCCAAACCACGGCACACCACTGCACCACCTGCCTGGAGTTTGCATGTTCTCCCTGTGTGGGTTTCCTCCGGGTTGGTACTCAGGTTTCCTCCCACACTCCGAAGACCTGCTGAAAGGTTAACCCCTTCCCGCCGAGCGTACGCAGATATGCGTACTCGGCTTTCCGGGGTTATACCGGGATGATGCCCGCAGCTGCAGGCATCATCCCGGTACCGTTGTTTAGAGCGGGCGATCCGAGTATAACAACCGATGCGGCTAAAAGCCGCTCGGCTGTTATACCGGAGGAGCGGGAGGGGACGTCCCCCCCCCCCCTCCCGCCGCATCCCGCCGCTCTTACCGGGCCTCCCGTTGCATCGGGAGGCCCGATGACCAATCGGCTGCCTCCGGCGGCTGGGGGCGGGCTGGAACAAAGCCGTGGGCGGCTTCGTTCCAGCCTCCTAATCGTAAACACGGAAGCGACGTCGTGACGTCACTTCCCGTTTACTCGGCTGCCAACGGCGCCGGTTTTAAAAAAAATACACAGTATTCAGAATCGCCGTTTTCGGCGATCTGAATACTTTGAAGGGCAAAGGAGGGATCGGGGGTCTTTTAAACCCCCGATCCCTCCATAAAGAGTACCTGTCACCACCTATTACTGTCACAAGGGATGTTTACATTCCTTGTGACAGCAATAAAAGTCATCAAAATTTTTTATTTATTTATTTTTTTAACACAATTTATAAATATAAAAATAAATAAGAAAAAACTTTTTTTTTTTAAAGCGCCCCCCCGCGCAGCAAAGAAAACGCATACGGAAGTCGCGCCCGCATATGTAAACGGTGTTCAAATCACACATGTGAGGTATCGCCGCGATCGTCAGAGCGAGAGCAATAATTCTAGCACTAGACCTCCTCTGTAACTCTAACCTGGTAACCGTAAAAAAAATGTAAAGCGTCGCCTACGGAAATTCTTAGGTACCGTAGTTTGTCGCCATTCAACGAGTGCGTGCGATTATAAAGCGTGACATGTTTGGTATCTATTTACTCGGCGTAACATCATCTTTCACATTATACAAAAAAATTGGGGTAACTTTACTGTTTGGATTTTTTAAAGTTCATGAAAGTCTCCCTTTTCCCAAAAATTTGCGTTTATAACACCGCTGCACAAATACCGTGTGATATAAAATATTGCAACTATCGCCATTTTATTCTCTAGATTCTCTGCTATAAAATATATATATAATGTTTGGGGGCTCTAAGTAATTTTCTAGCAAAAAATACGGATTTTAACTTGTAAACACCAAATTTCAAAAATAGGCTTAGTCATGAAAGGTTAATTGGCTCCTAGTATGTGTATGAATGTGAGTTAGGGACCTTAGATTGTAAGCTCCTAGTGGACAGGGACTGATGTGAATGTACAATATACACTCAGCGCCCACTTTATTAGGTACACTTTGCTAGTACCGGGTTGGACCCCCTTTTGCCTTCATTCTTGGTGGCATAGATACAACAAGATGTTGGAAACATTCCTCTGAGACTTTGGTTCATAGTAACACGATAACATCACACAGTTGCTGCAGATTTGTTGGCTGAACATCCATGATGCTGATCTCCCGTTCCACCACATCCCAAATGTGTTCTATTGGATGAGATCTGGTGAGATTGGAGGACAGTGACCTCAGAAACCAGTGGTGAGATGATTTGAGCTTTGTGACATGGTGTATTATCCTGCTGGAAGTAGCCATCTGAGGATCTGAATGGGGCTGCTGTTAGAAATCACGGGGCTCCCATACAGCCTACCTGACAGGGCCCCCTTCACCGGTCAAAAGTGACAGGACGTAGATTTATCAGTCCCTTTCTCTGCATATTCAGCTGCACAGATGAATGAATAGGAAGTGCTCTGAGGCTCCCTGCTCATTCGCAAACTGAATCATAATAAACACGGTTTACTATGCTTCAGTGACGAATGGACACAGGAGTGATTGGTACCGACCCCTCACTGCGTTCATTCAGGAAAGGAAGGGGCCAGTAAATGGTACCGATCCCTCACTGTGTTCATTCAGGAAAGGAAGGGGCCAGTAAATGACAACATTTTATTACAGCACTCAGTCTTTTTGGGTCTGAGTCTATCAGCATGGCACATCTTGAATATTTGCCCACTCTTCTTTGCAAAAACACTCCAAATCTGTCAGATTGCGAGGGCATCTCCTGTGCACAGCCCTCTTCAGATCACCCCACAGATTTTCAATGGGATTCAGGTCTGGACTCTGGCTTGGCCATTCCAAAACATTAAGCTTCTTCTGATGAAAACATTTCTTTGCAGGGGTGGATCAGGGGGGGGGGACGGGGCAATTGCAATCCCCAGTTTTTGGCAAGTGACAATCCGCAACTTGTGGCAGGCGACACACAGTCAGGGCTCCCACTGAACTTATTCTGCATTTTGGTCAGTTGAACTATTTCATTTTTTATAACAATGTACTAATAGAAATAATAATGCGCTTCAATCATCCTGACGACATATCAACCATGGTGTCAGGATGATTGAAGCGCCAACACCAGCCATTTCCCCAATAAATTGCCCGCAAAAAAAAAACATATTTTCTGGCAGTGCCCCTTTTAGACTCCGGATCCATCCCTGTTCCTTTGTGGATTTGGATGTCTGCTTTTGGTCGTTGTCACGCTGAAAGATGAAGTTCCTCCATGTTCAGCTTTCTAGCAGAAGCCTGAAGGTTTTGTGCCAACATTGACTGGTATTTGGAACTGTTCATTATTCCCTCTACCTTGACTAAGGCCCCTGTTCCAGGTGAAGAAAATCGGCCCCAAAGCATGATGCTGCCACCGCCATGCTTCACGGTGGGTATGATGTTCTTTTGGTGATGTGCAGTGTTGTTTTTGCGCCAAACATATCTATTGAAATTTTAGCCTAAAAGTTCAACCTTGGTTTTATTAGACCATAACAAATTTTCCCACATGATTTTGGGAGACTTCAGATGTGTTTTTGCAAAATTTGGCCGGGCTTGGATGTTTTTCTTGGTAAGAAAAGTCTTCCGTCTTGCCACTCTACCCCATAGCCCAGACATATAAGGAATACGGGAGATTGTGGTCACATGTACTACACAGCCAGTACTTGCCAGATATTCCTGCAGCTCCTTTAATGTTGCTGTAGGCCTCTTGGCAGCCTCCCTGACTGTTTTCTTCTCGTCTTTTCATCAATTTTGGAGGGACATCCAGTTCTTGGTGATGTCATTGTTGTGCCATATTTTCTCCACTTGATGATGACTGTCTTCATTGTGTTCCATGGTATATCTAATGCCTTGGAAATTCTTTTGTACTCTTCTCCTGACTGATACCTTTTAACAATGAGATCCCTCTGATGCTTTGAAAGCTCTCTGCGGACCATGGCTTTTGCTGTAGGATGCAAATAAGAAAATGTCAGGAAAGACCTACTAGAACAGCTGAACTTTATTGGGGGTTAATCAGAGGCACTTTAAATGATGGCAGGTGTGTACTGACTCCTTAACATGAGTTTGAATGTGATTGCTTAATTCTGAACACAGCTACATCCCCAGTTATAAGAGGGTGTCCACACTTATGCAACCACTTTATTTTAGTTTTTTTTTTATTACTCCTTTTTTACTTAGATTTCAGTTTATTTTTCAATTGAGTTGTACAGTTTATAGGTCACATAAAGGTGGAAAAAGTTCTGAAATTATTCATTGTTGTCTCATTTTTTTACATCACAGAAACCTGACATTTTAACAAGGGTGTGTAGACTTTTTCAATCCACTGTATGTCTGCGTGTGTGTTGTGTCTGTGCATGAATTATTTTTGTTTCTGTAAACTAATCACCAATGATGTAACAATCGTAACCTGTTTCTCCAGTAGATTAGCTTTGAATTTTTTTTTAGTTTGATTGCATAAAGAACATTCGATCTCCCTAAGTTCTCTTCAGAGAAGCCTCCCCTACCCACACCTAACAACAAGTGTGTTTTCATTTTCTCCATCAGCTCATCCCCCCCCTTTTTTGTTTCCACTTGACCCTCCCTTCTAGATTGTAAGCTCTAAGGAGCCGGGCCCTCTGATTCCTCCTGTATTGATTTGTATTGTAAGTGTACTGTCTGCCCTCATGTTGTAAAGCACTGCGCAAACTGTTAGCGCTATATAAATCCTGTATAATAATAATAAGTTATATATGCATCTCATACAAGTGAGATCCATATCGGATTTGTTCTCTAACGAACTGTAATTTCATTCCGTTCAATATGTTCCTTTTTGGATTGTGAAACCTGCTACACTATATTGTCAAAAGTATTGGTACGCCTGCCTTTACACGCACATGAACTTTAATGGCATCCCAGTCTTAGGCCCCTTTCACACTTATACAACTTCAAAGTGGCGCGATTTTACCGCGATTTCGGGGCCGCGATTTTACCACGATTTTGCCACGATTTGGGAGCAGTACTACTTTGTACGACTTTGCCACAACTTTGGCATTAACCATTCTCAGCTTGTGCTTTCAAAGTAGTGCTGAATTATTCAGGTACAATTTGCATGCTACTTAAGGGTTTAACATTGAGGTCTATGGAGTACAAATCGTATGGAAGTTGGACCAAAGTAGTGCTGAAATCGTGTCTACATTATTCAGGTACGATTTGCATGCTACTTGAGGGTTTAGCATTGAGGTCTATGGAGTAGAAATCGTATGGAAGTTGGACCAAAGTAGTGCAGGGACTACTTTGAAGTCGGCACGACTTAAAGTCGTGCCAATATGAATGGTAGTCATTGAAAATCATGGAGAATGACTTGTCATACGATTTTGCAGTACAAAATCGTGGGACAAGTCGTATAAGTGTGAAAGGGGCCTAAGTCCGTAGGGTTCAATATTGAGTTGGCCCACCCTTTGCAGCTATAACAGCTTCAACTCTTCTGGGAAGGCCGTCCACAAGGTTTAGGAGTGTGTCTATGGCAGTGATGGTGGCACCTCAGATGTTTTGGAACTACATTTCCCATGATGCTAAACTACACTGCGGAGTGCATGAGCATCGTGGGAAATGTAGTTCCAAAACATCTGGGGTACCAAGGTTCACCATCACTGGTTTATGGGAATGTTTGACCATTCTTCCAGAAGCGCATTTGTGAGGTCAGGCACTGATGTTGGACGGGAAGGCCTGGCTCGCAGTCTCTGCTCTAATTCATCCCAAAGGTGTTCTATCGGGGTTGAGGTCAGGACTCTGTGGAGGCCAGTCAAGTCCCTCCACTCCAAACTCGCTCATCCATGTCTTTATGGACCTTGCTTTGTGCACTGGATCAAATCATTTGGTGGAGGGGGGACTATGGTGAGGGACTGTTTTTCAGGGATTGCCCCTTAGTTCCAGTGAAGGGAACTCTTGAGGCGTCAGCATACCAAGACATTTTGGACTCCGTTTCATGCTCCCAACTTTGTGGGAACAGTTTGGGGATGGCCCCTTCCTGTTCCAACATGACTGCGCACCAGTGCACAAAGCAAGGTCCACAAAGACATGGATGAGCGAGTTTGGGGTGGAGGAACTTGTCTGGCCTGCACAGAGTCCTGACCTCATCCCGAGAGAACACCTTTGGGATGAATTATTGCGGAGACTGTGAGCCAGGGCCTTCTTGTCCAACATCAGTGCCCAACCTCTCAAATGCTCTTCTGAAAGAATGATCAAACATCCCCATAGATACACTCCTAAACCTTGTGGACGGCCTTCTCAGAAGAGTTGAAGCTGTTATAGCTGCAAAGGGTGGGCCAAATCAATATTGAACCCTACGGACTAAGACTGAGATACCATTAATATTCAAGTGTGTGTAAAAACAGGCGTCCCAATACTTTTAGTAATATAGTGTAGATGTCTTAGGATAAGGGTGAATGTCCACTTTATTGCCAATTATTCCAAACATCCTCATGCCCTACCACCCCCTTTTTTTTCTTTTAAAACATCTATTGTGTTGCAAAGGCGGGGATAACATTAGAATCCCATCGCCCCCCTCTGTGGATTCTGTCTTGCACAGATGTGCCGCAGGTTTTTGGGTCCCGACAGCCCTGTAGCACATCTGCGCACATGCGGGTTTTCAGCACATCTGTGGAGCGCATGTGGTTTCCCTGCGCATCCGTAAAGACAGGTAACATGGAAGTTTGAAAACGTCCTTATCTTTGTACATGTGCAGGCAGCATCCTACAGGTGCGCAGATGTGCCAAGGTGCTTCACCAGGACCCGAAATCCAGACCGAGCCCCTTGGAACATCCATAAAAGCGACTCTGGAGGGGGAAGGGTACAGCAAACTGACAGAGGGCTGAAGTTCCTCTTTAAGGGTGAGTCTGTTGGCATTGAGGATGTGTCTGTCGTCGTGTGTTCGCTCGTTGAGGACCCAGTTCACTCTATTCTGTATAAATGAATAACATTCGGCCTTGAGATTTAATAATCAATCTTTCCCTTATGTGCGGAGAACGAATGTACATGTAGATTGACAGGGTGTGGATTCTTTATAAATCTGTTTCAAGATTAGGGTTGCCACCTCATCCCCTTAAACCCAAACACATATGAATTACACAGGTTCTGAGGCTAATTGAATGCAGATGAGAACAAAAAGAAACCTCTAAAATGGGATTTTCCGGACAATTCATTGAAAACATTTTTTCATATTTTTCTATTTATAAAAAATAAAAATGTATTCGTACAAAAATTCATAAAATCGTAATTAGACAACAGTCACAAACGTGTAGGCAACCATAATACTACATTGACAATATTGACAGAAATGGCAAGAATCCCACTACATAAATGCTGGTAATCCATGAGTGAGAGTCCAACGCGTTTCTAAATATTATAGTGGGATTCTTGCCATTTCTGTCAATGTAGTATTATGGTTGCCTACACGTTTGTGACTGTTGTCTAATTACGATTTTATGAATTTTTGTACGAATACATTTTTATTTTTTATAAATTTAAAACTTTTTCATATTTTTCTATGAATTACCTGGAAAATCCCATTTTAGAGGTTTCTTTTTGTTCTCATTTACATTAAAGGGATGTGGGAAATTGTACACGCAACCTTTTGGGAGTCAATTCCTTTTCAAACAAATGCAGATAAGGCAACAAGTGAGTTTAATTACCACTTTAATCAGCCACTTAACCTTTGTGATTAATATGTGTTCGGGTTTAAAGGGATGAGGTGGCAACTCTACTCAAGATACCTTTGTAACTTGCTTTACTTGATTTGATTGTAGCCATATTAGTGCAATTGTGACAGAGAAAATTGAGTACTGTCCGTGATACTTTTTTTATTTGCACTATCATACAATTTTTCAGGACAAGCTTTCGGGGTATGTCCCCTTCTTCAAAGTCTTGCTTTAAAAACGCACCACAACACAGAGCATGTGTTCTTTTACATGTATGCCATGTGCATTAAAGGGTAATGTGTGTTGTGTAACACATGGGTGTGCATATTAAACACATGCACTCTGCGTGTGCATAGATGTGAATCTGGCCCTTTAAGGTGTCCTAATTTCTCTATTCCTACAGATGGTAAGCTCCTGGACCTGCAGTGGGCAAATTGTGGCCATTGATGGCTTAATTGGTACCCCGACATACCCCTCACTCAGCTTGCTCCACTTTAACCAATGGCAGAGGCTTGCTAAGGCTTTATCTTCCCGAGAGGAGTTCTTCTATGCTAAGCACTTTGGGGAGATCTGAGGGTTTTTAAATGCTAGGAGGAGGTCCATGAAGACTCCCAACACTCCACCCGCAATAAATCCCTAATCCACCCAATTCATCAGAGCTGCCCACAGGATTGCAGACCTCTGATTCATTCCTCAGGACCCCCTTAGGGCCCCAATGATTATTGACTCACTAAACTAAACACGTAGATGACTAATAATGTTTGTGGCCCCGTCCTACAGAGATTCCTTACGTCTGGAATACCACAGGATGGTTGTAATCCTATGGATGGGCCCCCATGGACAGGGGTGGGTTATGGGTTTTACTGCTCAAGAGCAGTGGTCCTTGGTGTCAGTGACAGCTGGACATCCATAGTGTGGTGACAGGTTTGTAGGCACCATAACGCTTCTGTTCATTTAAGAAAAACTCAATTTTCATTGAATATCAATTACATAATTTTTCAGCCTGCTGAACAGGGCAATTAAAGTGGACCTGTCGTCAAATATATGATCCATGTTAAATGCAGCATGCTAAGTAATTTGGCAGCGGAACCCTTCCAGGTATTTATGACCTCTCACAGAGATCACAGTACTCCCCCCTGGCGATGCCTTCATCCTGCTTTTCTCTCTTGAAGGACGGAGCAATCTTTATTCAGGTATCATTCAGGGTCCAACTTCCTGGACTGAGACACAGATCAGTCCCTGTTGCAGCCTAACATTTTGTCTTACGGTGCCCCCTAGCAGTTGGCATGGGCTCACATGAGGCATGGAGCCTAAGTGGCAGTTGGTCTTCACCAGGGCTCCTGATGATGGAGATGGCCAGAAACTCTAGTGGGCCCGGTTTCCTTTGTTGCAACTATAATGCCCCGTACACACGGTCGGATTTTCCGACGGAAAATGTGTGATAGGGACCTTGTTGTCGGAAATTCCGACCGTGTGTGGGCTCCATCACACATTTTCCATCGGATTTTCCGACACACAAAGTTTGAGAGCAGGCTATAAAATTTTCTGACAACAAAATCCGTTGTTGGAAATTCCGATCGTGTGTACACAAATCCGACGGACAAAGTGCCACGCATGCTCAGAATAAATAAAGAGATGAAAGCTATTGGCCACTGCCCCGTTTATAGTCCCGACGTACGTGTTTTACGTCACCGCGTTCAGAACGATCGTATTTTCCGACAACTTTGTGTGACCGTGTGTATGCAAAGCAAGTTTGAGCCAACATCCGTTGGAAAAAATCCTAGGATTTTGTTGTCGGAATGTCCGAACATGTGTACGGGGCATAATGCTAGTCGCAACCCTTCAAGATCGCCACAACAGGGTTCAATGTGCACAGTACTGTAGACAAGAGAGTGGTCGGGTCAGGCAATACTGTGGACAAGGGAGTGGTCAGGTCAGGCAGGTGGAAGGCATGAGCGTTGGAGACCGGTGAAAGAGTAGTCGGGTCAAAGCAGGTGAGACAGTAGTCAGGTTAGGGCAGGCAAGAGTCAAGGCAGGTAAAAGAGTAGCCAGGTCCATGCAGGAGTTGAGGCGGGCATCAGCTGAGAAGCACCAGGCAAGAGAGTAGTCGGGTCCAAGCATGGGTCAAGGCAAGCAAGAGAGTTGTCAGGTAAAGATAGGTGAAAGAATGGTCAAATCCAGACAGAAATCAAGGCAGGCAGCAGGCAAGCGTGTAGTCATGTCCAGGCAGGGGTCAAGCCAGGTGGTAGGTGAGAGGGAGCAGGCGAAAGTGAGGCGGCAGGTGAGAGAGTATGCAGGTCCAGGCATGGGTCAAGGCAGGTGAGAGAATAGTCAGGTCCCTGCGTGGATCAAGGTAGGCTAAAGGATAATCGGGTCCAGGCAGTTATCAAGGCAGGCTAGAGAGTAGTCAGGTCCAGGCAGCATTCAAGGCAGGCAGCAGGTGAGAGAGTAGTCCGGTCCAGCCAGTGGTCGAGGCAGGCAGCAGATGAGTGTATTCAGATCCAGGCATTGGTCAAGGCAGGCAGCAGATGAGTGTATTCAGGTCCAGGCAGTGGTCAAGGCAGGCAGCAGATGAGTGTATTCAGGTCCAGGCAGTGGCCAAGGTAGGTGAGAGGGAGCAGACGAGTCAGGCGGTGGGAGAGAATATAGTCAAGTCCAAGCAAGGGTCCCAGCAGGAAAGAAAGTAGTCAGGTTTTGGTAGGTGAGAGAGTCAATCTGGGCCATCACAAAATAAGCAATTGCCGGACAATTATTATAGCACTTTTATCACCTTTTTGAAGTACGCTCTTTAGCCCACCTCAAAGACTGGTGCCTAAATAACCTTCTGGACAGAGGACAGGCCCAGTGTCCTTACTGTAAATTCTGGAAGTCCGGGAGGTAGTGGAAGTCCTAGGAATCCTGGAAGACCTGGCAGGGATCCTAACTTCTAGTAAGTATATAGCAGCGGCACCGAATCTAACAAGTTTTATTTGTCACATTTAGTGGGTTCTAACGCGTTTCCGCCTTAATCATGGCTCAATCCTATGACTTCTGTAACTATGTTTGATACAAAGTTGCAATGTTGCAGCCTGCGTACTTGTGGAGAGAAGAAGCAATTCCAGAAGAAATTGTCCTGCATGTGGCTGACCTCAGCCTGTCACATTTGCACCGTCAGTTGTTGAATGTTTTGCAGCAGATGCGGCCGTTTCCCCTTTCCTCATGTTTCTCTGATTCACAGAATTTTGGGGAAGTTTCTCACTGTTGTCTGGTCATGGTGGCTCCGTCACACAGTCGCTCGTGCTGTGGATTTTTCATGCTCTCGCAGTGTGATCGAGTGATTTTCAAAGAATATAGAGCGAGGGGTGCAGACAAGGACTCTGACAAAAAGGACAGAGGAATGCTGGCCTGGCTGCGAGGGGGGCTGTGTCAGCTTAAATTCAAGGAAAAAAGTCCCTTGTATGCAAACTGATGACAGGGCATCCGTTTGAATACAACGATCAACAATCGTTTGATTGGCCGGGTACAGAATTTGGCTCTCAATAGGTGTACAATGGAAACGCATTAACCACTTGACCTCAGGAAGGTTTTACCCTCTTAATGACCAGGCCATTATTTTGCGTTACGCCACTCCGTTAGTTTAGCTGACAATTGCGCGGTCGTGTGACGCTGTACCCAAAAAAAATGGATGTGCTTTTTTTTTTTCCCCACAAATAGAGCTTTCTTATAGTGGTATTTGATCACTTCCTTTTATTTTTGCGCTATAAACAAAAAAAAGCGCCAATTTTGAAAAAAAAAAATTTCTGCTATGGGGAATTATACCCTATTGTTGGTATCAGTGGATAAAAAAGTGCCCCTAGGGCCTGATAAAAGCAAGTAAAGGGCCGCTCTCCCCCCCCCCCCCCCCCCCCCCGCTGCAGTTTGGAGACCAAAGTCCTACACCTTCCTAATTACCAAAAACCTAAACATATTATGCAATAGTTAATACATACTTTGGCCCCCCAGATGCATTCACCTACCTCCATAGACGCAGTCTGTCCTGACAGTGTGATCACCTGCTGACCTGGCACCATCCACAGGCAGCCTAACTCTTCAATAAGGCACAGTTTAATCCAATGCAATTTTGCTTCAGATAAGTCCAGTACGGAGGATGGCTTCCCAGTCTTTTGAAGTGTAAGCAGAAAAAGCTCCCTCTCAGCAAAGAATAAACACTGACTGATGGAACATGGAGGAAACAGGGAGGGTTTAGCTAGAACTGAGCTAACTAGCTCTAAACAGGAGGGGAGGACAAAGGGAGTTACCAAATTCCTCAAGTAAACAAGTTGTAGTGGCTCTAAACCACCAGTAGATGTCATCAGAACAATAGTTTTACCTGATATATTTCAATACAGCAGCAGAAAAAAATACATACAGTAGAAGTGGGACAGAACAACTTTATAGAAAAAAGGGGGAATAATTATACAGCTGCGTGTATCAACTTGTAGAAAACTCTTTTGTTATAAATAAAATCCCTGAGAAACACTGGCAACCACCCTGGACTGATAGGGTACCTCAATCTATGATATCACAAAATTATTCCACTATTACCAACTGCAACTGTTAATATTGATGAGGAGAGAGGTGTCCCCATGTGGGGGAGAGGATGATGGACCACAATTAGGCTTCAGTCCCCCCCATATGTGGTCATCCCACGTGGCATATTAGTCAATGAGGCTCCTGGCCTCTCATCCACATAGTGTCACCATTGTGATAACCAGTATGACCGCTGTACTCCATTGGGTTATGAACAAATATATTCATCATTTCATTATACCCAAACACTGCGCCAATCGGGTGTCCGGTGGGTTATAATTTGGGGCTCATTATACAAAGGATGGACTGGATTGGCCTCCGTGGACACAGTGTTGCCACAAAAAGGTAATGTAGGGTGCATTCACACTTGCAAAAGCCTAATGGACCCTGCTGCAGTCCACGCAGAGGGTTCCCACAATTAGTTGCCAGTAAGCAGCCCCATTGAAAGCAATGGGAGGCTGCCGGCTCTCGCATCGAATTGCAACCAGGGCTGGTGCAAGGATTTTTGACACCCTAGACGAAACCTCATTTTGCTGCCCTCCCTTGGCTCCACCCCTCACTCCACCCCTCTTTTCCCTGCCCATGTAAACCCCACCTTTTTAATGAAGCGCCCATCAAATGCAGCCCATCAAATGCAGCCTCACCAGCGTCCATCAAATGCAGCCCCACCAGCGCCTATCAAATGCAGCCCCACCAGCGCCCATCAAATGCAGCCCCGCCAGCGCCCATCAAAGGCAGCCCCACCAGCGCCCCATCAAATGCAGCCCCACCAGCGCCCATCAAATGCAGCCCCACCAGCGCCCCATCAAATGCAGCCCCACCAGCGCCCCATCAAATGCAGCCTCACCAGCCCCCCATCAAATGCAGCCTCACCAGCCCCCCATCAAATGCAGCCTCACCAGCCCCCCATCAAATGCAGCCCCACCAGCGCCCATCAAATGCAGCCCTACCAGCGCCCCATCAAATGCAGCCTCACCAGCCCCCCATGAAATGCAGCCTCACCAGCCCCCCATGAAATGCAGCCTCACCAGCCCCCCATGAAATGCAGCCTCACCAGCCCCCCATGAAATGCAGCCCCACCAGCGCCTATCAAATGCAGCCCCACCAGCGCCCATCAAATGCAGCCCCGCCAGCCGTCCATAAAATGCAGCCCCACCAGCGCCCATCAAAGGCAGCCCCACCAGCGCCCCGTCAAATGCAGCCCCACCAGCACCCATCAAATGCAGCCCCACCAGCGCCCCATCAAATGCAGCCTCACCAGCCCCCCATCAAATGCAGCCTCACCAGCCCCCCATCAAATGCAGCCTCACCAGCCCCCCATCAAATGCAGCCCCACCAGCGCCCATCAAATGCAGCCCTACCAGCGCCCCATCAAATGCAGCCTCACCAGCCCCCCATCAAATGCAGCCTCACCAGCCCCCCATCAAATGCAGCCTCACCAGCCCCCCATCAAATGCAGCCCCACCAGCGCCCATCAAATGCAGCCCTACCAGCGCCCCATCAAATGCAGCCTCACCAGCCCCCCATGAAATGCAGCCTCACCAGCCCCCCATGAAATGCAGCCTCACCAGCCCCCCATGAAATGCAGCCTCACCAGCCCCCCATGAAATGCAGCCTCACCAGCCCCCCATGAAATGCAGCCTCACCAGCCCCCCATGAAATGCAGCCTCACCAGCCCCCCATGAAATGCAGCCTCACCAGCCCCCCATGAAATGCAGCCCCACCAGCCCCCCATCAAATGCAGCCTCACCAGCCCCCCAACAAATGCAGCCTCACCAGCGCCCCATCAAATGCAGCCTCACCAGCGCCCCATCAAATGCAGCCTCACCAGCGCCCCATCAAATGCAGCCTCACCAGCGCCCCATCAAATGCAGCCTCACCAGCGCCCCATCAAATGCAGCCTCACCAGCGCCCCATCAAATGCAGCCTCACCAGCGCCCATCAAATGCAGCCTCACCAGCGCCCATCAAATGCAACCTACCAGTGCCCATCAATGAATGTTTGCTTGCTTCCATTCATTTGGGAATCGGGACACAGACACAGTCCTCCGCCGCCGCTGCGCCCCTGACACTATGTGCGAACGGAGCTGCGGCTGCCTGCTGATGCTAAGACTTGCTTGCTGCAGAGAGAAGAGAGTAGGAACACCAGTGGCCGGGCGCCCTAGGTTGCAGGGACGCCCTAGGCGGCTGCCTAGTTTGCCTAGTGGTAGCACCGGCCCTGATTGCAACCATAATTGTGACGGGCCCTGAACGCAGGCAGACTTCTTTTGCATTGCTTAAGGATCAGTATCTCTACCTCTTGCTTCTCCTTTTCTTTGAATCTTAACCCCCTTCATGCCTAAGGCTTTTTATGATGCTTGTTGCTTACAAGTTGAAATCTTTATTTTTTGCTAGAAAATGACTTGGAAACCCCAAACATTATACATATATTTTTTAGCAGAAACCCTAGAGAATAAAATGGCGATCGTTGCAATATTTTATGTCACACGGTATTTGCGCAGTGATCTTTCAAATGCACTTTGATGAATTAAAGAAAAAAAAGAAACAGTTACGTTAGCCCAATATTTTGGTATAATGTGAAAAAGGATGTTACGCCGAGTAAATAGATACCTAACATGTCATGCTTTAAAATTGCGCACACTTGCGAAATGGCGACAAACTACGGTACTTAAAAATCTCCATAGGCGACAATTTTAAAAAAGTCTACAGGTTACCAGTTTAGGGTTGTAGAGGAGGTCCTAGGCTAGAATTATTGCTCTCGCTCTAACAATCACGGTGATACTTCACGTGTGGTTTGAACATTGTTTACATTTGCGGGCGCGACTTACGTATGCGTTCGCTTCTGTGCGCAAGCTTAGAGGAACGGGGTGCTTTTAAAAAATTTTTTTTTTTTTTCCTCTTTATTTTTATTTTTACACTGTCCATTTAAATGTATTTAATTTTTAATCACTTTTATTGCTGTTTTAAGGAATGTAGACATCCCTTGTGACAGTAATAGGCAGTGACAGGTCCTCTTTATGGAGGGATCGGGGATCTAGAAGACCCCAAATCCCTCCTTTGCACTTAAAAGCATTTAAAACGCCAAGTTTGGCTATTTTAAATACTGTAATTTTTTTTAAAATTTGGCGCCTTTAAGGCTCCAGTAAACTGGAAGTCATGCCATGACATCCCTTCCGGGTTACTAGATCCAAGACCCGATCGAAGCCGATTACGGCTTTTTTTGGGTCTCCGGCCAGCCAGCCGAAGGGGTTTTGTTGTGCTAAATACCTTTTCTCTTTAGCAGTGTTGTGACTTCCTATCGGTGTCCAGCCAAGCACTGGTTAAAGCTTGTAGGAGGAGTTTTGCTTACTGTCCTATGAGACTGCAAGACCCCTGACCCCCTCTCTGGACAGTGCTGATTGGCCCTGTGCTGATCACATGCACACTCCAAAGAAAAAAAAAAACCTCCCTTGCAATACACACCAAACCGAGCATGTGCAGCCTGACTCCATAGACTCTGTGGTATCTGAAAATTGTTAGGGTACAGGGGAAGAAAGGGAGGATCAGAGAAGACAGGATCAAACAGACTTTTTACACAATGCAGAGGATTAACCCCTTAGGTTCCACAGTGAGAATAAGAATGCTATTCTGCATATACAGACTGATTTTACTCTTGTGGGTTTAGTAACACTTTAACATAGACGTTTCCTTCCTCCAAACATAGACACGCAGTTGTATTTCCATAATCTGCTTACTGCACTTCTTCAGACCTTCTCCTTTCCTAAGCCTCTTAAACCGCGCTGTCACTGATATGCAAATATCGACTTTGTCAAAAGTCAGCGGCTAAGCCCTCCTTTCTATATTTAGCCCCTCCCCCCCCCTTTGACTGTGACACCTACCCTCCCGAGCATTATGTTGGCTTTGATTGTTTGTGGTTGACATCTTGGCTTCACCTTCCCCATGCTGTGCAAGTAGCAAAGTGGTGGCACCCAACATGGGAATAGCCGGGGTCTCCGGAGGCGGAGGGGAGCAGAGTTTCTGTTCACTGATTATGCTCTGGTAAGTTGTTTATGAGATGATATATGGAAATATTTTCTGGAACCATTCCCTAAGGAAAAGGTTGCTGTACAAGGATGGTGATGGTGTGCGATAGGTCTTATGATACAATGTCTCCCATCATCCCTCATCATAAAGCTCCACGTCACACGGATAAAACACAAAATCACTACAATCTCATAGAAGCTTTAAGATGTTTAACTGCTTCAATACCGGGCATTTTTACCCTCTTCCTGCCCAGGATAAGTTTCAGCTTCCAGCGCTGTCACACTTTGAATGACAATTGCGCGGTCATACAAAACTGTACCCATATGATATTTTTATCATTTATTCACACAAATAGAGCTTCCGTTTGGTGGTATTTAATCAATGCTAGGTTTTTATTTTTTTCAGAAAATTTTTTTCCTTAGTTTATCAGAAAATTTTGTAAATAAGTAATTTTTCTCCCTCTCTGATGTGCGCTGGTGAGGCTGCACTGATGGGCTCTGATGAGACGGCACTGAGGGGCACTGATGAGGTGGCAGTTTTATGCAGCACTGATGAGCACTGATAGGTGGAACTGATAAGGCGGCTCTGATGGGCTCTGATGAGATGGTACTGAAGGGCACTGATAGGGTGGCAGTAATATGCAGCACTGATAGGCACTGATAAGGCAGCACTGATGGGCGCTGATGAGATGGCACTGAAGAGGTGGCAGTATTATGCAGCACTGATGAGCACTGATAGGTGCCACTTATGGGCAATGATAGGCGGCACACACTGATGAGAAGGCACTGAAAGGCAGCACTGACTGGCATTTCTGATGGGCACAGATTGGCATCACTGAAGGTCACAGATTGGCATCACGATAGGCACTGGCTGGCATCACTGCCGGGCATTGTTGGGGCTGCACTGATGATCAGTGCCCTAATTGTATGTACAGATCTCCCCTGTGAGGAGATGCCGCTGATCAGCTCTCCTCTCCTCACACTCTGTTAGTGTGAGGCGAGGAGAGACTGTAAATGGCATTTCCGTGTTTACATGTGATCGGACACGGCCAATCACATAGGTAAAGAGCTGCGCCATCCCCAAAAAGAATGCTGAAGCCCAAAATATGTGCAAAAAAACACTCTAAAAAAAAATTGGAAAAATGACCAGACACATTCTGCTCAGGTGTGAATAAAGAAATCCTGCTGAAATTAATTCACTGGTGATCAGTGGGAAGAATGTCCCTTACATTGGTGATCAGTGAGAAGAATGTTCCTTACATTGGTGATCAGTGGGAAGAATGTCCCTTACATTGGTGATCAGTGAGAAGAATGTTCCTTACATTGGTGATCAGTGAGAAGAATGTCCCTTACATTGGTGATCAGTGAGAAGAATGTCCCTTACATTGGTGATCAGTGGGAAGAGTGTCCCTTACATTGGTGATCAGTGAGAAGAATGCACCTTATATTGGTGATCAGTGAGAAGAATGTTCCTTACATTGGTGATCAGTGGGAAGAATGTTCCTTACATTGGTGATCAGTGGGAAGAATGTCCCTTACATTGGTGATCAGTGGGAAGAATGTTCCTTACATTGGTGATCAGTGGGAAGAATGTTCCTTACATTGGTGATCAGTGGGAAGAATGTCCCTTACATTGGTGATCAGTGGGAAGAATGTTCCTTACATTGGTGATCAGTGAGAAGAATGTTCCTTACATTGGTGATCAGTGGGAAGAATGTTCCTTACATTGGTGATCAGTGGGAAGAATGTCCCTTACATTGGTGATCAGTGGGAAGAATGTTCCTTACATTGGTGATCAGTGGGAAGAATGTTCCTTACATTGGTGATCAGTGAGAAGAAATTCCCTTACACTGGTGGCCAGTGGGAAGAATGTTCCTTACATTGTTGGTCAGTGAGAAGAAAACTCCTTACACTGGTGGTCAATGGGAAGAAATTACCTTACACTGATGGCCAGTGGGAAGAATGCTCCTTACGTTGCTAGTCAGTGGGAAGAATGTTCCTTGCATTGGTGGCCAGTAGGAAGAATGTTCCTTACATTGGTCAGTGGGAAGAAATTCCCTTACACTGGAGGCCAGTGGGAAAAATTTTCCTTACATTGGTGGCCAGTGGGAAGAAATGTCCTTACACATTGGTGGCCAGTGGGAAGAATGTCCCTTACATTGATGGCTAGTGGGAAGGATGCTTCTTACATTGGTGGTCAGTTGAAGGAATGTTCCTTGCATTGATAGTCAGTAGGAAGAATGCCTCCCTTACAGACAGTTAAAAAGACCATTGGTGTAATGTTGTTGTCTCTGCCATGTGGCATTGGACCCAGAACCATGCAGACATCAAATGCGAGGTCAATCAACCATAGCTCAAGGAACCCCAAGCAACCTCTAAAGGAGCCCTAAAGGTTTCATGGAGCCCTGTTTTGAGAATGACTGGAATGACTGGTATAAAGGGTCAGCCAATCCTGAATAATTATTTGATGAGGACAAGAAGTTCTGGGGTATCTGCTAGAAATGTGTGGCCAATAACCTCTTGTACTTGAAGGATAAGCTTGTAGGGTACAGAACATTATTTGTTAGTCAGACCGTCTAATAGCCAACTATAATCTACAATTTAAGGCCATCCATAATTATTAATCGCACATTAGGGGTTGGTCAGACGCACCCATGTAGGTTTATGTAGATATAAAACACACCTCTACGATGGCGCTCTATTTCTGGGTAAACATTACCTGCAGGAGGGCGTTACCACCGCTTCACCACACAGCTAAAGGTCACAATTACCTCTAGTAATGGCCTTTTATCTCAACGGGATGCAGGGCAAGACAACACACTGCGAGATAACATTGTGTGTTGTCAGTTTGGCCTCTGCCTTCCAGGAGCCGCTACTGTGCAGTGAATGTAATAACCATGGCCATGCAGCTTCCACCGATGCCACGCCACACCGATGGTTCAGAGTTATCTGTACAGCACTGTCACATATATCAGAGCTATATACAGTACTGTAAATGTATAATAATAATAGTGTGTGACAATGGTGGGACATTAGAGCGTAAGCTCATCTGCTGCAGACACTGATCTGAATGGCTCAGTGTTCTCTGTACAGCACTATGGAAAATGTCAGAGCTATATAAATGTAGAATAATGATAGGGTGTGACTGTGGCGGGGACATTAGAGTGTAAGCTCATCTGGTGCAGACCAATTGTGAACAGGTCATTGTGTTCTCTGTATAGCTCTGACCTATACCACATTGCTGTACAGAGAACAGTTTATGCACCAGAGGAGCTTACACTCTAATGCCCTTGCCACAGTCACACATTATTATTATACACTTAGGCCCCTTTCACACTGGAGCGGTTTTCAGGCGGTATTGCGCTAAAAATACCGCCTGAAAACCGCCCCTAAACAGCCTCCGCTGTTTGTTCAGTGTGAAAGCCTGAGGGCTTTCACACTGAAGCGGTGCGCTCGCAGGACGGTAAAAAAAGTCCTGCGAGCCGCTTCTTTGGAGCGGGGAAGGAGCGGTGTATTCACCGCTCCTAAACCGCTCCTGCCCATTGAAATCAATGGGACAGCGCGGCTATACCGCGGTAATACCACAGCTATAGCCGCGCTGTACGAGCGGATTTAACCCTTTTTCGGCCGCCAGCGGGGGTTAAAACCGAACCGCTAGCGGCCGAATACCGCTGCAAGAACGACGGTACAGCAGCGCTAAAAATAGAGCTGTTGTACCGCCGACGCCCCCACCGCCCCAGTGTGAAAGGGGCCTTATGGTGTATAGCTCTGACATATTCTGCAGTGCTGTACAGAGTACACTGAGCTAATCACATCAGTCTCTGCATGTCAGTAATGTGAGATTATTTTGGGGACATTAGAGTGTAAGCTCCTCTGGCGCATAGACCGATATGACTGGCTCAGTGTTCGCTGTACAGCATGAGGAATAATTCAGAGCTATATGAATTTATAATATTAATAATAATGCATGATGGTAGTTGAACAATAGAGTGTAAGCTCCTCTGGTGCTGATACTGATAAGAATGGCTTAATGTTCTCTGTACAGCACTGCGGAATGTTCATTGCATAGCTTTGACATATACCGTAGTGCTGTACAGAGAACATTGAATCATTCATATCAGCATTACACTCTAAAGTCCCACCACAGTCACACGCTATCATTATTATACATTCATATAGCTCTGACATATACCGTACTGCTGTACAGAGAACACTGAGCCAATCACATCAGCTTCTGCACAAGAGGAGCTTACATTCTAATGTCCCCTTTACAGTCACACACTATTATTATTATTATTATTATTATTATTATAATACATTTATATAGCTCTGAAATATACCACAGTGCTGTACAGAGAACATTAAACCAGTCATATTAGTCTATGCACCAGAGGAGCTTACAGTCTAATGTCCCCACAACACTCCCACACATTATTGACCTAGAGACTGATGTGACTGGCTCAGTGCTCTCTGTACAACACTGCAGATCATGTCAGAGCTATATGAATGTATAATAATAGTGTGTGACTGTGGCGAGGACATTAAAGTGTAAGCTCCTTCGGTGGATAGACTGATGCAACTGGCTCAGTGTTCTTTGTACAGCACTACACAGTGGTGGCCCGTCCATTAGGGGCACACGGGCACCCCCCCTCCCCCCCCCATCCATGTGTCAGGCCCCCTGATCTACATACAGGGCGCATGGATTCCAATCGGGGGTTTTTTTTTTTTTTTGTTTTTTTTAATCTTTTTTGAAGCATGTGATTAGAGCCTGAGGCTTTAATAGGCCAAAAAAAGGGTGGATTTGGGGCGCAGAGCGTTTGCTGCCCCCCCCCAAAAAAAAAACACCGGCCGCGACTGGTACTACAGTATATGTCAGAACTATATACATGTGTAATAATAGTGTGTGACTGTGGGTGGACATTAGGGTGTAAGCTCCTCGGGGCAGAGACTGATGCAACTGGCTCAGTGTTCTCTGTACAGCACTACAGTATATGTCAGAGCTATATAAATGTAAATTATCAAGCATCTCTTTAACTGCAACACCGGTGCTAAGCCTTCCAGCGTGTATATTGGTGGCTCCTAGGAGGTTAATGGCACGGTCAGACTGACATCTGTGCTTTCTAAACAACCATCTTGTAAATAGCATAAAGGCCGCTAAGTGGAAATCTGGCCTCATCTATGCCGTTGGAGGGTTTTTAGACATCAACACAGCAGACATAACACATGTGCTGATGTTATAAGACGGGCTGTCATCGCTCACTACGAAGCGGCATTCATATTTTCCTTGAGAAGGTGAAATCTTTGCAGCATTTCTATTCCCAACACGTCTACCAGCTGGAGGTCTACAATGACCACCAATGTAAAGGGTCACATTTCCACTCGCCACCAGTGTACACGAACATTCAAATTTTCCCAGTCTACGTTTATTTTCTGTTCGTTTTATAATTATTTGTTTTATTTCATAATCATTTTATAAAACAATTTTTATATAGAGATAATGTACATTGAACTTTAGATGTAATTTTTAGCATGAAGTTCCCCTGGGAGCTGAAAATTATTTCAAGGGTTCCTCTAGGGCAGGGGCCTCCAAATTTTCTAAACAAAGGGCCAGGTTACTATCCTTCAGATTTTAGGGGGGCAGGACTAGGGCCAGTGAGGGTAGAAAATGTCCTGGAGTCCAGTGAGAGTAAACAATGCCCTAGCTTTTGGTGTCAGTGGAAGGAGTAGTGCCCAATTTTTAGTGTCAGTGTGAGGAATAGTCCCCCATTGTTGGGTCAATGAGGAATCCTGCCTCATCGTTGGTGTCAGTGGTTGGACTTCTACCCCATTGTTGGTGTCAGTGGTTGGAATTCTGCCCCATCGTTGGTGTCAGTGGTTGGAATTCTGTCCCACCGTTGGTGTCAGTGGTTGGACTTCTGCCCCATCGTTGGTGTCAGTGGTTGGACTTCTGCCCCATCGTTGGTGTCAGTGGTTGGACTTCTGCCCCATCGTTGGTGTCAGTGGTTGGACTTCTGCTCCATCGTTGGTGTCAGTGGTTGGACTTCTGTCCCAACATTGGTGTCAGTGGTTGGACTTCTGTCCCACCATTGGTGTCAGTGGTTGGAATTCTGCCCCATCATTGGTGTCAGTGGTTGGAATTTCACCCCGTCGTTGGTATCAGGGGAAGGAATTCCACCCCATCGTTGGTGTCAGTGGTTGGAATTCTGCCCCGTCGTTGGTGTCAGTGGTTGGAATTCTGCCCCATCGTTGGTGTCAGGGGAAGGAATTCTGCCCCATCGTTGGTGTCAGGGGAAGGAATTCTGCCCCATCGTTGATGTCAGTGGTTGGAATTCTGTCCCACCGTTGTTGTGAGTGGTTGGACTTCTGCCCCATCGTTGGTGTCAGTGGTTGGACTTCTGCCCCATCGTTGGTGTCAGTGGTTGGACTTCTGCCCCATCGTTGATGTCAGTGGTTGGACTTCTGCCCCATCGTTGGTGTCAGTGGTTGGATCTTCTGCTCCATCGTTGGTGTCAGTGGTTGGAATTCTGCCCCGTCGTTGGTATCAGGGGAAGGAATTCTGCCCCATCGTTGGTGTCAATGGAAGGAATTCTGCCCCATCGTTGGTGTCAATGGGAGGAATTCTGCCCCATCGTTGGTGTCAATGGGAGGAATTCTGCCCCATCGTTGGTGTCAGTGACAGGAATTATGACCCATTGTTGGTGTCAGTGGATGGAATAGCCAAGAACATATTTGGGGGGCACACCATACAATGCGTTTAAATTCAAGATGGTGCTGCTATAAGACCTACAAACAGTACAAAATATTTTACAGCGCACACATACAAGAATGACATTTCCTGCAGGGCTAGTTAAAAACCCCAGAACATATTCAAAAAATACGGGGGTTTGGTCACACTATATGGTCATATAGTGCTATTACTAGTGTAGGACCCACTAATTCGGGGTACTTTGTCGCAGTAAGTGGGCTTAGCACTATGTGACCATATAGTGTGACCAAACCCCCATATTTTTTGAATATGTTCAGGTGTTTTTAACTAGCCCTGCAGGAAATGTCATTCTTGTATGTGTGCGCTGTAAAATATTTTGTAGTGGATGGAATAGCGCCCCAAGGGCCAAATAAAAGAGAGCAAAAGGCCACATCTGAGCCCTGGGCCACAGTTTGGAGAAAGGCTGTCACTCTAGAACGCAGTATTTTGTCTGCTTTATGATCCCAACAGAGTCCTTGCCATTACAAGCTGCACCAACATAATTACTAAAGTGTTGTGTGGAATTCGCACTGCAGGTGGAGGCATCACCGGTGATGCAATTAATAAAGATTTTCTTTGCACTCTTCAGTGTTTCAGAGGATGTTGGGGAGGGGAAATTCATATATAGCCACATACTATATGGCTAAAATGTCTGTAGACATCAAGAGTCTTTCCCCGTGTTAGTTTTTTTTCTCAACCTTCTGAACACCAGAGGAACCTTTGAATAATGTTCTGGTTTCAGGGAACCACTAATAATAATTACTATCTACAGCTCACGGTACATTAGTGTGATGGTCAATAAGGCGATCGGATAATCCCTGAATCATCAGTCTAGGGTCTCCAGTTCATCTCCCTGTACATTGTTCAGAATGTGGAGACGGGACCCCAACATCAAGGGCCCACAATCCAGAAGGCCATTTAGAAAGAGGTCTGATCTCAAACTCCACCCCTCCAGGGAGAAACCTAATAATAATTACTATCTACGGCTCACGGTACATTAGTGTGATGGTCATTGGGAGGAATTCCCCCATTAGACAGCTAAGAAGATCATTGTTGAGATGCAGAAGTTGCCGATTGCTCAAGGAACCCGTAGAAACCTCTGGAGGAACCCTGCTTGTTAAAAGCTGGTCTACAGCATCTTTGTATGTTTACAGTATCCTCCATTGGAAACACCTGAACATCATTTGAAGACAGGTCCACCTACTTATGACAATAAAATGTATATAGGAACACTTGGCTGTCCAGGATCATCAGATGCCTTGTCCTTTACAGTTATTAAACCTGCAGTGATGGCTGGATGCTAATAATATCCTTATGTAGTGCTCAACCCCGGAGGGGCCACTGAGAATATGTCCAGGTCCCCCATTTTAGTACAGAGTCTGCCGGTCACAAGCACAGTTCCATGCACACCGACGATAAAAGCTCAGTCTAGGGAAGGCGTTTCCAAACTTTTTAGGAGGGGCCTGACTGTAGCCATTGGGAATAAAAAAGGTCCCGTCAGTGAAAAAAAAACAATACGTTAAATTCTGTGCAATTAAGAGGAATTGTGCCCATTGGTGTCATTCGACGCAATTATTTTTGTGATTAGGAGGAATTGTGCCCCGTCATTGGGGGGAATTGTACTCCATCATTGGTGTCGTTCGGCCAAATTGTTGGTGTCATTGGGAGGAACTGTGCTCCATCTGACTGCAGTGAAGCCAAAAACTAACTTTACCCTAGCAACCTAACTAGAAGAGGGTGCTACACTCACCTAATGGGAGAACCTTCCGTAATCCAAAGCAACCAATCAGGCTTCAGTTTAGTGCAGTTGGATCAGGTAGAGGTGAATAATGACTGGTGGCTGAGGCACTTTGTATTGCTTTGTCTATTTAGCCTGCAGGTTCCCTGATGTAGCAACAGCTGAAGGTTGCCCTGAGGTAAGTACCCCCCCCGGGTCCCCCTGGCCAGGTTAGCTCTGGACACTGAGCTGTGTATTCTACATTGAGCATAGGGGCCTTCAAATATCTAGTGTAGAACCAGGGCTGTGTCTGTGTGATGGGGGCCCCCATAGCAAGACAATTAAAGTGTATCCAAAACCCAAGATGAAAAATGTCCCATATTGCAGCTTACCGGTTCTTGGATGTGGCGGCTGCATTCATTTGTTCATTCCGGCACCAATTTATACGTCTATCTTTTGGTAGCATTCAAATTTTATTTTAGCTGCGTGAAAAATTCTGATTTGTGTCTGTGTCGAATTCCGTGTTTTCCCAACAGCGCTCGAGTGAAACTGTAGCAAATCATTTATCAGTATTAAAAATTAAATGTCTTACTACAGCACAAAATCACAGAGAGGGATATATGGGGCGGCTAAATGGCAGGATGGGGATGACACGCGTTCTCCTCGCTTACAGAACATCCTATAGTTTTATAACCATCCCTTCTCTAATCTCCATCTTGAAGGCAATTTCCCTACCAATACAGAATACTGATTAAGTTCATAGCTGTTGTTGGATTGAGGTTTCCAAAAATACTATTGCTACTTACATAGTTCACTACATAGCCAACAGTACTATTATATTCATATAGCAATTATGTGCGTGTAGATGGGTGTGCTTTGCACCTTCTTTTTTTTCTTAAGTGTCTGGAGCGCAATGCTTGATTAGGATCGCTTAGTACAGCCATTCTCATTCAGGGTTCCATGGAACTCAAAGGTTCCTCCAGCATTTACTAGGCGTTGAGCAATGAGCAATTTACCCCTAAAGATTTACAGTGGGGAAAATTAATTATTTGATCCCCTGCAGATGTTGGAAGTTTGCCCACTTACAAAGAAATGAAGGGTCTATAATGGTTATCATCAGGGCTTTTTTTCAGCAGGAACTAGGGGGAACTTGGTTCCACCACCTCTAGCTCAGGCCTTCTTCTCCCTGCTCACCACTATCACTTGGTAACACTGAAGTCCAGCTTCTGCGTTTTACAAGTGGTAGCTAATCTCCCAGTAGCTCCCACTGGTCAGATCTCCTGCGCAGATCCCACTAAGTGCCGGACAGGGACAAGGGAGATACAGAACAGGTTCCCAGGGTTCAGTGCAGTCATGGGCAGGAGAGGGTGCGTGGTAGGCCGCACCCTCTGTGGTCTCCATTTTTTACCATGGTGACCAGCTGTTGATGCTCCTACTGCATAATCTCCCTTGCAAGTGACTGTAGTATAGTATAGTATGCAAGGAGGTACTACAGCCGGATAGGTGTTTCAGCTTAATATTGCAACAAAGGTAAGATATATGACAGATGGTGGAGCTTTTAAGGAGGGGGGAGAAAATGAGGGCAGTGGAGGGAGGGGGTTGTATGCAGAGGGAAGAGCTACTATTTGATGCCATTTGGCAGGTATGTGAGTGTGGCGGGCATGGTTGAGTTTCTGCACCTATTCTCTGAGGAAAAAAGCCCTGGTTATCATAGGTGTATTTTAGTCTCATCTGACCACAGCACTTTCTCCCAATCCTTCTCTGAATCAAAATTGACCTATTTGGCATTAACTCGACTCGCTGTGTTTGGAGGAAGAAAAATGCTGACTATGACCCTAAGAACACCATCCCTACAGTCAGGCATGGAGATGGAAGCATGATGCTTTGGGGCTGTTTCTCTGCTTAAAGTACAGGCCGACTTTGCCGCATTAAGGAGCCAATGGACGGGGCCATGTATTTTAGAATCTTGGATGAGAACCTCCTTCCCACAGCCAGAGCACTGAAGATGGGTCGTGGATGGGTCTTCCAGCATGACAATGACCGAAAACATACCACCAAGGCAACAAAGGAGTGGCTCGAAGAAGTACATTAAGGTCATGAAGTGGCCTAGTCAGTCTCCAGACCTTAATCCTATAGAAAATTTATGGAGGGAGCTGAAACTTCGAGTTGCCAAGTGATAGCCAAGATACCTTAAGGATTTAGAAAAGATCTGTAGAGAAGAGTGGACCAAAATCCCTCCTGAGATGTGTGCAAACCTGGTCACCAACTACAAGAAACGTCTGACCTCTGTGCTTCCCAACAAGGGTTTCTCCACCAAGTACTAAGTCATGTTTTGCTTGGGGATCAAATACTTATTTTACTCACTGAACTGCAACTCAATTTATAACACTTCTATCATGTGTTTTTTTTCTGAATTTTTGGTTGATATTCTGTCTCTATCATATAAAATACACCTATGATAAATATGATAGACCCTTCATTTCTTTATAAGTGGGCAAACTTACAAAATCTGCAGGGGATCAAATCATTTTTTTCCCCAATGTACATGAGAGTCTCCATCAGTGCCCCCCTTTGCATCAAAGTATCATCAGTGTCCCCCCTTAGATCAGGGTCCCCATCTGAGTCTCCCTTACATCAGGATCCCCAGTAGAATCCCCGTTACATCAGGATCCCCAGTAGAATCCCCGTTACATCAGGATCCCCATCACATCAGGATCCCCAGTAGAATCCCCGTTACATCAGGATCCCCATTAGAATCCCTGTTACATCAGGATCTCCATCTGAGTCTCCCTTACATCAGGGTTCCCATAAGAGTCCCCCTTTTATGAGGACCCCAGTAGAATCTCCCTTTCATCAGGGTCCCCATCTGAGTCCCCCTTACATCAGGATCCCCATCTGAGTCTCCCTTACATAAGGATCCACCCTTTCATCAGGATTCCCATATGAGTCTCCCTTACATCAGGGTCCCCATTTGATTCTCCTTTATATCAGGATCCCCAATCTTAGTCCCCCTTACATCAGGATCCCCATCTGAGCCTCCCTTACATCAGGGTCTGCCTTACAACACGATCCCCATTAGAATCCCCCTTTCATCAGGATTCCCAGCAGAACCCCCCTTACATCAGGACCCCCATACGAGTCTCCCTTACATCAGGGTCCACATCAGGGTGCCCATCCGAGCCTCCCTTACATTATGAAGCATGCCAGATTTGTCCCACAGGCAGGGCCGGATTTGCCACAAGGCCACCGAGGCCAGGCCTCGGGGCGGCAGTGGTGCAGGGGCGGCGCCGCTCCTGCGATGACTTCGCGGCCGCCCCCCCCTCTCAGGCTGCCCGTTTAGTCGATTAAGGGCACCGGTGCCCTTAGAAATGATGGCCGCGAGCCGCCGACTACTGCGCATGCGCCGTTCCGAAGCCGGCCGGGCTCGGGAAAGCTCGTACGTGCTCGGCTGGGCGGCGCATGCGCAGTAGCGTGATTACGCTGCCCGGCGCCATTTTTGAAAAGATCGAGGACTAATGTCAGCGGTGCGGCGGCGGGGGAGAGAGATGACATCTCTCATTGCCCGCACCGCTGTTCCACCCTCCTCCATCTGGTGGCAGCCAGGCAGCATGACAAGTGACATCTTCAAAGTGTGGCAAGTGACATCTCCATAGTGTGGCAAGTGACATCTCCATAGTGTGGCAAGTGACATCTTCATAGTGTGGCAAGTGACATCTTCATAGTGTGGCAAGTGACATCTCCAGAGTGTGGCAAGTGACATCTTCAAAGTGTGGCAAGTGACATCTTCAAAGTGTGGCAAGTGACATCTTCATAGTGTGGCAAGTGACATCTTCATAGTGTGGCAAGTGACATCTTCATAGTGTGGCAAGTGACATCTTCATAGTGTGGCAAGTGACATCTTCATAGTGTGGCAAGTGACATCTTCATAGTGTGGCAAGTGACATCTTCATAGTGTGGCAAGTGACATCTTCATAGTGTGGCATAGTGTGGCAAATGACATTTCCATAGTGTGGCAAGTGACATTTCCATAGTGTGGCAAGTGACATCTCCATAGTGTGGCAAGTGACATCTTCATAGTGTGGCATAGTGTGGCAAGTGACATCTCCATAGTGTGGCAAGTGACATCTCCATAGTGTGGCAAGTGACATCTTCATAGTGTGGCAAGTGACATCTCCATAGTGTGGCAAGTGACATCTCCATAGTGTGGCAAGTGACATCTCCATAGTGTGGCAAGTGACATCTTCATAGTGTGGCATAGTGTGGCAAGTGACATCTCCATAATTTGGCAAGTGACATCTTCATAGTGTGGCAAGTGACATCTCCATAGTGTGGCAAGTGACATCTCCATCTGGTGGCAGTGTGGCAAGTGACATCTCCATAGTGTGGCAAGTGACATCTCCATAGTGTGGCAAGTGACATCTTCATCTGGTGGCAGTGTGGCAAGTGACATCTCCATAGTGTGGCAAGTGACATCTCCATCTGGTGGCAGTGTGGCAAGTGACATCTCCATAGTGTGGCAAGTGACATCTCCATCTGGTGGCAGTGTGGCAAGTAACATCTCCATAGTGTGGCAAGTAACATCTCCATAGTGTGGCAAGTGACATCTTCATAGTGTGGCAAGTGACATCTCCATCTGGTGGCAGTGTGGCAAGTAACATCTCCATAGTGTGGCAAGTAACATCTCCATAGTGTGGCAAGTGACATCTCCATAGTGTGGCAAGTGACATCTCCATAGTGTGGCAAGTGACATCTCCATAGTGTGGCAAGTGACATCTCCATAGTGTGGCAAGTGACATCTCCATAGTGTGGCAAGTGACATCTCCATCTGGTGGCAGCGTGGCAAGTGACATCCCCATCTGGTGGCAGGCATAGTGGCAAGTGACACGCTCTGGGCTCCCAATGATTCTGCATTATGGTGAGTTGAACTATTTCATTTTACATTACAATGTAATGATAGAAATAATGTGTTTCATTCATCCTGACACCATAACAGCCATGGTGCCGGGGATGATTGAAGCACTAACACCAGCCATTGCCCTGAAAAATTGCCCGCAAAAAATCCTTACCCCTCGTGCGCTTACCCTGAAGTATTTTTAGTCTGTACAATTAAAGTCAGTTATTTTCAGTGTTCTCATGTGTGGAGATATGTTTTTAACTGATCTATTATAGCAGTCATCGATAAAGGACAAGAATGGTGGTGTGTGAGTGTGTGAGTGTGAGTGTGAGTGTGGGGGGGGGGCGGCATTGAAGGACCCGGCCTTGGGGCGGCAAAGGGAGTAAATCCGGGCCTGCCCACAGGCCGTAGTGTGGAGACCTCTGTTCTGGGGTATTAGGATTGAGAGCGGCTGAATAGAGCAAAGGCAACTTTTATGTATTTATTGCTGTTCTTGTCCCTTTTGTTGTCTTTCATTGTCTTTTTTCCTGAGTACGAGTCCAGGGGAACGGATGATAGATCTGTAGATAGACGTCTCTCTCTGAACTCTCGCTCCCTGTGACTCTCCTCTAATCCCGGGGCTAAGGTACATGAAGTCTCACCTTCGTCTCCTTCAGTTGTGGTCTAATAATTGTTTATGCCGCGGGGCGAGGCTATTATTACCGTCAGGGTGTGCGCGGTGTTCTCAGAGTCTCTGAAAGCCGTATAATTATGTCAAAGAGAATCTGTGCATCACTTCAGTAGGAATTGAAATGATAAATTAAATTATGATTATAGATTATAAAATGTATTCTAAAAGAGATGCTGCAAGTCGGAGGATGTGTCCTATATCTGGAAACGTTCTGTTCTCCTGCCTGCCATGTGACTTGTTGCTGCCATTTCAGATCCGTCATATTTAATATTGCCTGAATTTAGGAAGAGCCCTATGAGGAACACAGAGCCCTCCCGGCTTTCACCTGTCCTGCCATTATATTATAATATATTATATATAATATTATAATAAGACGACCCCCCCCCCCCCTTCATTACTCTCCATATTTACTGATGTTTGTTCAGCAGCAGCTGCTGATCTCCAGTTCTCTGTGTCCCCGTACAGAACTAATCCCCCTCCCTTCCCCCACCACCTGCTCGCAAGAAACCGCCTTCGTTGTATAGCAGGAACTGCCTCGATTATTCTTATTTTTTTTAATCAGATTTTATTCATAAAGATTTTTTTTTTTTTAATTTACCGGTAATTTTTTTGCTTTACACAAAAAAAACGGACAACAAAATGGCCACCTGCCTCGCAGCACAAAGGGAATAAAAAAAAAGGACAAAAAAGACTATGAACTATCACTTGCCAACCGCCTAATTGTATATCTATGTCTTTAGAAATTACTGGGGTTATGGCTGCCGCTAGCTGCCATAAAACCGGTATCCTTTTTTTAACTTAGCCGGTCAGCTTTCCTATAAGGCCTCATGCCCACGGACGTTTTTAAAAACGAGCTGTAACGCTAGTACCGACGCCTGGAAAAAAAGCGGCGTTAAAACGTGTTTTTTTTTTTTACCGCGCTTTGCATTAGCGTTTATGCGCAATTTTTGCGTATTAACGTTAAGTAGCGCTTTTAAAGAAAAATACATCTCTCGGCTATAAAATGACCCACAATGCCACAGAAACCAAAAAACACCCGGAGCTCAAAACGGCGATGCGTTTGGCGTTTTTACAGCTCTAGTGCCGCGGCTCAGAACGCCCTGGTCCTAGGTCTTTTTTGCAGCTTAAAAACGCCTATGCCATTTACAGCTCAAAAACGCCGTGGTGGGCATAGGCTAACATGGAGAGGCGTTTTTAGGCTGCAAAAAACGCTCATAAAAGCGGCTGTAAAAATAAGGTCCGTGGGCATGAGGCTTAAAAGTGATCCCAGCGGTGGATTCACTGCGAGATCACTTTTAGACCTCTGACACACCGCCAGCGTTTTTCAGGCGCTACAGCGCTAAAAATACCGCCTGTATAGCGCCTGAAAAAAGCGGCTCCATTCACTCCAGGAGCAGTGCGCTGGTAGGACATCACAAAAAGTCCTGCCAGCAGCTTCTTTGGAGCGGTGAACTCACCGCTCCTCCACTGCTGCTCCCCATTGAAATCAATGGGGCAGCGCTGTGATACTGCCAGCAAAACGCCGCTCCAGCGATGTTTTGCGGGCGGATTTAATCCCTTTTCGGCCGCTAGTGGGGGTTAAAATCGCCCCGCTAGTGGCCGAATAGCGCTGCTAAAATGACAGTAAAGCGGCGCTAAAAATAGTGCTGCTTTACCGCCGATGCCCCCCGCGGCTCGGTGTGAAAGCCGTCTTAGAAGCGGCGGTAGAGGTCCCCCCCGCCACTTCCCGTGCTAACATGACTGTGATAGACTCACCTGGGACAGAGGCTTTTGGAGGGCGCTGAATGCTAGCCTCCTGCCTACCGACTATGGGCCCTGGCATTTGAGGGAGCTACAAGGAAGATATTCTGTTATGTAATGCAAAAGGACATTATTAAGGCATGCCATGATGGTCTCTGCCAGCTTGGGACTCAGTGGACAGATGTATGTGAAAGGAATGCTGATTAATGAGATCTGGAAAGCTCTGGACTTTCACCCAACAGTTTTTATTGTCTCATTTTGTTGGGTCATTTGGGGTGTATTCCAATGTTCTATTGTGTCTGCCTGCCTTGGATATTATGGGATGTGTATGTAGATTAGCTGTGAGATTGGTGGGAGCGAATTCCTCCAACATCTCTCACTACTGATTGGACAGTCTACCCCGCTCGGAATGCAAAGGGGGGGGATTGTCCAGAGTATTACCTGTGTACCTGTGTTTTCAATAAAACGGTCCATGTTCAGCAACCAAACGAGTATTGTCTTGTTTGTTGTTATCAGTGGTTGGAATATCTGATATCTATATTCAGACTGGGAGGAAGTGGTATATGACGAATGCACTCAAGTGGAGTGTGGGACATTTTGTTACAATTACCGATCGGTGGCCCTGGAAACCATCCGACTTCGGCAGGGTTTTTTCCATAGAGATAAGAGATGGCTAGATGGCCACCGCTCATCTTTGTGCCCTTGGAGGACCGGAGCGGCATCTATGTCCCGTCTGGTTCTTGAGCCATGTAAACATGTTTTATTATTTTCTTAAAGCAAAAGATTAAACTTTTTTTTTTCATCATTTTGCTTTTAAGGGTAGAGGAGAGATTTGGGGTCTTTTAGTCCCCAGATCTTTCCATAAAGAGGACCTGTCATGCTGCATTGTTATCGTAAGGGATGTTTATCAATTTTTTTTTAAAAAGTAAAGAAAAAAAACAAAAAACATTTAAAGCGCCCACGTCCCATCATGCTTGCACGCAGTAGTGCACGCATACGTAGGTCACGCCCACATAGGTAAACTGTGTTTGCACCACACGTGAGATATATCGCCGCAAACGTCTAGGCGAGAGAAATTATTCTAGCACTAGACCTCCTCTGTAACTCTAAACTGATAACCTGTAGTAGTTTTTAAAGCATCGCCTATGGAGATTTTTAAGCACCGTAGTTGGGCGCCATTCCACGAGCGCGCACAATTTTAAAGCATGACGTGTTAGGTATCTATTTGCAGCTTTTTTTGCACAATGTGGAGGATTAACCCCTTAGATTTCACATATACAGACTGTTTTTACTGTGGTGGGTTTACCACTTGCCGACTGCCTAACTGTAAATATACGTCATTATTTTTACAATAAATACAGAGGCTATGGCAGCAGCTAGCTGCCATAACCCTGGTATCGTTCTTTACAGAAAGTGGTTGACTTAACGATTAAAAATGGTTTCAGCGGCGCATTCACCGCAGGATCGCTTTTATAGGCAGCAGGATGGGTGCCGCCGAGTTAGGCAGTCGGCAAGTACACCCCTCACATTTTTGTAAATATTTTATTATATCTTTTCATGTGACAATGCAGAAGAGATGACACTTTACTACAATGTAAAGTAGTGAGTGTACAGCTTGTATAACAGTGTAAATTTTCTGTCCCCTCAAAATAACTCAACTCACAGCCTATTGTCTAAACCGCTGGCAACAAAAGTGAGTACACCCCTAAGTGAAAATCTCCAAATTGGGCCCAAAGTGTTAATATTTTGCGTGGCCACCATTATTTTCCAGCACTGCCTTAACCCTCTTGGGCATGGAGTTCACCAGAGCTTCACAGGTTGCCACTGGAGTCCTCTTCCACTCCTCCATGATGACATCACAGAGCTGGTGGATGTTAGAGACCTTGCACTCCTCCACCTTCCGTTTGAGGATGTCCCACAGATGCTCAATAGGGTTTAGGTCTGGAGAAATGCTTGGCCAGTCCATCACAGCTTCTATAGCAAGGCAGTGGTCATCTTGGAGGTGTCTTTGCTGTCGTTATCATGTTGGAATACTGTCCTGCGGCCCAGTCTCTGAAGGGAGGGGATCATGCTCTGCTTCAGTGTGTCACAGTACATGTTGGCATTCAAGGGTTCCCTCAATGATCTGTAGCTCCCCAGTGCCAGCAGCACTCATGCAGCCCCAGACCATGACACTCCCACCACCATGCTTGATGCTTGACTGTAGGCAAGACACACTTGTCTTTGTACTCCTCACATGGTTGCTGCCACACACGCTTGACACCATCTTATTCAAATAAGTTTATCTTGGTCTCCGTAGACCACAGAACATGGTTCCAGTAATCCATGTCCTTCGTCTGCCTGTCTTCAGCAAACTGTTTGCGGGCTTTCTTGTGCATCATCTTCAGAAGAGGCTTCCTTCTGGGATGATGGCCATGCAAACCAATTTGATGCAGCGTGCGGTGTATAGTCTGAGCATTGACAGGCTGACCCACCCCTTCAACCTCTGCAGCAATGCAGGCAGCACTCATACATCTATTTCCCAAAGACAACCTCTGGATATGACGCTGAACACGTGCACTCAACTTCTTTGGTCGACTATGGTGAGGCCTTTTCTGAGTGGAGTCTTGTTAAACTGCTATATGGTCTTGGTCACCGTTCTGCAGCTCAGTTTCAGGGTCTTGGCAATCTTCTTATAGCATAGGCCATCTTTATGTAGAGCAACAATTCTTTTCTTCCGATCCTCAGAGAGTTCTTTGCCATGAGGTGCCATGTTGAACTTCCAGTGACCAGTATGAGAGAGTATGTGAGAGCGATAACACCAATTTAAACACACCTGCTCCCCATTCACACCTAAGTCCTTATAACACTAATGAGTCACATGACACCGGGGAGGAAAAATGGCTAATTGGGCCCAATTTGGACATTTTCACTTAGGGGTGTACTCACTTTTGTTGCCAGCAGTTTAGACATTAATGGCTGTATGTTGAGTTATTTTGAGGGGACAGAAAATTTACACTGTTATACAAGCTGTACACTCACTACTTTACATTGTAGACAAGTGTCATTTCTTCAGTGTTGTCACATGAAAAGATAGAAGAAAATATTTACAAAAATGTGAGGGGTGTACTAACTTTAGTGAGATACTGTGTGTGTGTGTGTGTGTGTGTGTGTGTATATGTGTGTGTTTGGGGGTTCTAAGTATTTTTCTAGCAAAAAAAAAAAGTAGATTTTCACAGGTAGGAGGGGAAGGGTCAGGATTGGCCAGGATAGGAAGTGGTTAAAGGTGTGTGTCCTATTCCTGCATACTTTCGCTAATAGGTGTTCCCATCCCAAAAAGTTGGGAGGTATACACTCCATCCAAAAAGAAACGAAACATGTTATCAATGCATGCTTTATGGGTGTAATATCAAAAATATTATTGTAAATTCTTTTTTTTCACCCCAACCAAAGTCATAATATTTACAAACAAGTATCGGAGTTTGTCACTGGAGTGTAAATATTGATGTTGGACACAAATAGAAGGAGATTTAGGCAGGTACTCAAATCTCGAAGTATAAAGAATTGAGGAAGTGGAAATCCGCCTCTGCAGAAAACAAATTCCAGTTGTTCATTCTAGTTTGGTATTATTTTCTTGGAAAGGTTACATTAGATTTTCTCAACCTTTCTTATCCCAGTGGACAGTTTTATTGATGGGACTGTTCCCATTATTCAGGTGTTCCCATTATCTGTTCCCATTATCCATTGTTTCATTACTGGAGTGTCATGTTACCTCCAGGCTGTTAGGGGGCAGTTCATTCTCCTGGTTACCATTAGGCCCCCTTTACACCTGAGCAGATTGAAGTGTGATTTGAAGAGCTTACAATGCTTGACACTAGAATTTCTGACCAGGCTTTTTTCTGACACTTGTTGTTCACAAGTAAAAATCTGTATTTTTTTTTCCAACCCCACTGTGAAGGAATCCGGACACCCTAACTGGGTATCTCCGCCAAGAAGCTGCTTCCCAAAGCTCTGGAACACGAGACCAGCCATTTTATCTGGCTTTAGTCACCCCAAGAACTAGACAACACCAGTTTTGGAGTAAACCAGAATAAGAACTGTTTACTTGAACAAGAATACAGGCTTTTATACACTTGAGAAGGACATTCCACCCTATTGATCAGATTACCCTAACAATACAACCTGCACACAGGAATATAATTACAACAACCGACATATACTATAAACGTGACCTTAAAGGGGTTGTAAACCCTTGTGTTTTTTTTTTTTTACTTTAATGCATCCTATGCATTAAGGTGATGCATAGTAGTTTCCAGGTGATAATCTGTCCAAGGAGTATGGAGCAGGCCCACACCAACCCACGGAAAGTCCCACAGACTAAATGTGGGACAAGGGGAAAGGGAGCACAAACATACCTGCAACACAGACAGCATGGTTAAATGGAGATGGTTGTGTGTTCAATTAAAAAATAAAAATAAGAAAAATGTATCTCTGTGTATCCTATGTTTATGGCTTAGGCCCCTTTCACACGAGGCGGACTCCGTTTCCACGGAGCCCGCCTCGGCCCGCCGGTTCAGCGGGAGATCAGTCCGTTGATCTCCGCTGAGCCGGCGGATGACAGGTCCCTCTCTGCTCACTGAGCGGGGAGGGGCTTGTCAGGCGCCGCTGCCGCCTATGGAGGGATCGGACGAAAACGGACAGCGTGTCCGTTTTCGTCAGATCTCATCCGATCTGCCAGCGACGGACCTGGACGTAGAGCCATCCGTCTGCTTTTCAGCGGATCGGACCGGGTCGGATGTCAGCGGACATGTCTCCGCTGACATCCGACGCTCCATAGACTAACATGGAGCGCCCGTTCAAGTCTGCCGTCAAAACTGACAGGTGGACCTGAACGGTCCGATCGTGTGAAAGGGGCCTTACCCATAAGTGGCCTTAGATGGTAAATAACATTCAAATCACAGCTGACTGATGGGAATCTTTTGCTCAGAGAAGATCCACAACACATGGTTAAATGGAGATGGTTGTGTATTCAATTGAAAAAATTAAAAAAAATGTATTTCCTTTAATGATGCCAAAGATTGAACATGTGTATAAAATACATTTATATAAAAAAGAGAAAAAGAAAATAATAATGTATACATAATTAATAATGTAAAACAATATAACAGAAAATATCATTTATAATAGAAAGTAATATAACAATATTTTTTCTGCTGTTGGCCTTCTATGTTCCGATTTTTTTAAATATGAAGCTCAGCTCTATAACATGGGGAGGTGACCTCAAACTAAGAGGAGGGAGGTTTAAAAGTAACATCAGAAAGTTTTATTTTACTAAAAAAAGTAGTTGATTCTTTGACAGACTTCCGGCAGAGGTGGGGAGTCAGCCAACGGTAAATTAATATTAAAAAATGAATCGACCATTTGGTCTTTTTCTCCCACCAGCCCTGATTCCATATAAAATGATGTGTTATATATAAAGCCCCATACACACTATCGGATTTTCTGCTGATTTTTGTCTTCAGATTTACCAAAACCATGTAGTGCCAAGGGCCTGCCTGATTGCATACACATTGAAACTCCTAAGGTTTGACCTCATATTATATGGATTTGGTAAATCTGAATAAAAAAAAAATCAGCAGAAAATCTGATAGTGTGTATGGGGCTTAATATGATACAAAATAACCGTGATATATAATATTATATATTACAGTATATCTTTAATATAGAAGAGTAGAGGCACATTCGACTACTTGTCTTTTTTCTTCTGTCCTGTTATTTATCTATGCAATATAATATAACAATATAATATAATATGACTTTGTAATCCGACCAGCTATCCGTAACATTATTGTAGCCACAGGGAGGTCTCCACTTCCAAATGCATGCATTTTCATGGATTTGCTTGAACAAACTGCGGCCTCTTAACATAACTTTCCAGTGGAAACTGAAGGAGGCGGCTGTGATCTGCACTGCGCAGCCTGGCCAGGTGTACACACTCAATGCTTCAGATTCTGCCAAGTTGTTTAAAGTTGGGAGAGACTCCAATAGGAAAAATGTTTGTTTTTTGCAGTTCAGTAATTCGGACTGTGATGGTGTTTGCAGATTTGTGAAAAGGCGCATTCCATCTGCTATGTAGATATTCACTCTGATTGGATCTAAGCTGACCCCCAACCAGTGGCAACCCGTCCATATGGGGCGCGCGGGTGCCACCCCCCCCCCCCCCCATCCATGCATCTGCCCCCCTAATCTACATGCAGGACGTCACGCCAGCTGCATGGATTCCAATGGGGGGGGGGGGGGTTTTGAAGCACATGATTAGAGCTTCAAAAAATACAAATCTGCTCTCCAAAAATACTATTCTTTCCTCCACACTGCCAAGCAAACCTATTTTACAACTCTTATTAACACCTTCTCATCCAGTCCCTGTAAACTCTTATCTACCTTCAACTCTGTACTTTGTCCTCCACCCACTGACTCACTCACTACCCAGGAGATTGTTAATCACTTCAAAAACAAGATTGATACAATCGGTGATGAAATCTCCACTCTACAAGTATCTCCCCCAGTTAAGACCCCATATCAACAGGTACAATTGACACTCCCTTTATTCAAATCTGCTACTACAGACAAAGTTGCTAAACTCCTTTCTAAAACCCACCTAACCACCTGTCCTCTGGACCCTATTCCTTCTCAAATACTACGGTCGCCCTCTGACTTTATCCCACACTCTCTAACCCATATCTTCAATCTCTCCCTCACCTCTGGCATCTTCCCTATTGCCCTAAAACATGCATTGGTCACCCCCATACCTAAAAAGCCATCCTTGGACCCTACCAATCTTAACAACCTATGCCTTATCTCCCCTTTTCCTCTAAATTCCTTGAACGCCTGGTTTACAACCGAGTGACCACCTCATTAAGAATAACCTTCTTGATCCCCTTCAATCTGGATTTCGCCCTCAACACTCCACAGAAACTGGTCTTTTAAAACTCACAAATGACCTACTAACTGCAAAAACCAAGGGACACTATTCTGTACTTCTACTTCTGGACCTTTCTACTGCCTTTGACATGGTTGACCACCCCCTCCTCCTCAAAAAACTTTACTCCCTCGGTCTCCGTGACTGTGCTCTTCAGTGGCTCTCATCCTACCTATCCCAACGCAACTTCAGTGTCACTTACAATTTTACTTTCTCCACTCTTCTTCCCTTCTCCGTCAGGGTCCCCCAAGGTTCTGTTCTTGGACCTCTTTATTTTCAAGCTACACCTCTTCCCTGGGTCAAAATCATCTTTATGCTGACGACACCCAAATCTATCTCTCCACCCCTCAACTCACTCCATCAGTCTCCTCACGCATCACTAACTTACTAACAGACCTATCTGTATGGATGTCACACCACTTCCTCAAACTCAACTAGTCCAAAACCGAGCTTATAATATTTCCTCCCCCACGTGCCTCTTCCCCTGACTTATCTGTCAAGAGCAATGGCACAACCATCCACCCGTCCCCACATGTCAGGGTGCTAGGTGTTATCCTGGACTCTGAACTCTCCTTTCATCCCCACATCCAATCACTTTCCAAAGCTTGCCGCCTCAACCTGCGCAACATCTCCAAACTACATCCCTTTCTAACCAATGAAACCACAAAGCTCCTGATTCACTCCCTGGTTATCTCTCGCCTTGACTACTGCAACTCCCTCCTCATTGGCTTACCTTTAAATAGGCTTTCCCCAAATGAAAAACCAATTAAGTCCACACAAAAAAGATTCCACAGTGTGAAAGGGGGTGATTCCAATGGGGTGATGTATTCCAAGTCACTTCCACCGTCACCAAGGAGATTGGGGTATCTTGAATCGAAAGAACCCACTCAGTAAGTGGGGACTCTTACCGGAATTGGTGGACCCCCTAAAGGGCAAGGTCATATACGCCAGCAGACTTAGCCCTCTGCAGGGTCTATAGGTCCTCCTTGTCCCTGGAGCTCTCCGGCAGTGGCTGGAAGTCCTCCACAGTATCCAACTTGAAAATAAGAATTCACGTCTAATAGGCGGACTGTGACATAAGTTGCCAGCATGGAAAGATAAAAAGACTCCAATGGTGTAGTAACATTTAAAAAAGGGGTAGCCTTTATTACTAAAAAACGAATGGGTACAACCGCAACGATCATAAGAACAGCCGGGAAAAATTGTAAAAAAGACACCCGTACATCCAGGGTCATGTGGGGCATAATGACGTCGGTGCGAAGCTCCGCCCAACATGTTTCATCATATGTGACGTCTTCCTGGCGCAACTTATATACAACAAGGGTGCTCTAGAGCAGGGGTCTCCAAACTTTTCAAGCAAAGGGCAGTCTACTGTCATTCAGACTTCAGGAGGGCCGGATTGTGGCCATCGGGGGTAGAAAATGTTCCGGGCCCAGCACCAGTGAAAATAAATATGGCCTCCGGGCTGGTGGTCCGTAGGAGGAATAGTGACCCATTATTGGTTTCAGTGGGAGGAATAGTGCCCCATTGTTGGTATCAGTGGGAGGAATAGTGTCCCATTGCTGGTGTCAGTGGGAGGAATAGTGCCCCAAGGGCCGGATAAAGGCTAGCAAAGGGCCGCATCTGGCCCTCGGGTCACAGTTTGGAGACCACTGCTCTAAAGGTTTAAGAGAAAGCTGCTCGAAGCTTGCCAAAAGCTTGCTGAAACTTTCGTAGAAGTTTGCTGCTCTTATGCAAGCTGAAGCCCGTGTGAAACTGGACTTTATAGAGCGAGAAGGCAAGGTAAAGGGTGGACATACAAATAGATTTGCTGATTTTTGATAACAGCCAGAGGCGATTAATGAATATGGAGGCTGCTGGGTGTGTGTGCGATTCAGCTGGATGAACGTTGTCCTGACCTGACCTGCAGTGACACCCGTTGCCCCCTGCTGGACGCTCTGCAGATAGCGGTGACACCGAACCCCAAAATTATATAACACAGTATTCATTCTTCAATTGTGAATTGTTCCCGCACAGGTAAGATCTGTAGTTACCCGTGTCGCAGTATCAGATATAATATTGTGTCTTCATTCCGGCACCTATTTATACATCTTTTAGATTATTTTTTTTCATTGCATTCGTAGCTACGTGCAAAAAGAAATCTGATTTGTGTCGGCACATGTTTTCCCCCAGAGCGTTAGAGTTAAACTGTAACAAAACATTTATCAGTATTAAATATTAAACGATCGTTGCTACAGCAACAAAAATCGCAGCGAGATGAATATCTGGGGTGGCTAATCTACAGGATGGGGATGACACGCGTTCTCCTCGCTTACAGGACGCCTTCATGGTTGTATAAATATTTTACAAAGCTGTTTATTCGGTGTGATTTGTTATCGTACATTGGACATGGGAAGAACATCAGACGTGGAGCTGATTCATATAACCCGTCCAACGGCCAATCAGATAACAGCCATAATTTCTGAGAAAGGAACTGTTTGCAGACGATGTGTAATGCCGGTCGGTCCACCCTCATCCGTCCAGCTACAAAGAGCCCATCCTTCTCCAGACCATGTGCAAAATTGTGGATGACCACACGCCGATAAAATCAAATTCTTTATTGTATTATCCATAATATCTAATGCAATACCACAGGAGAAGTGAGAGCACTAATGCTGATCATCATTAGGCGCTTTATATTGTGAAACGCATTAGATGTCTGCACTCCTGCTATAATGCATTTGATATTATGGATATACACCGAGTGTAGACCACTTACGCGTTTCACGCTATAAAGTGCTTAATTATCAGCATTAGCGATCTCACTTCTCCTGTTGTATTGCATTTGATTTTATGAATTTACCACAATAAAGAAGTTGCCATCCACGATTTTTCATGTACTCTCTGTCTGTTGGACCATTTACTGTGTTTACAAGTCTTCACGATAAAAAAGAAAAAAAGCTGTCTTCGACTTTGTGACTTTGCCTAGGCTGAGATCATAGTCTCCTTTTAGTCTTGGTCTCCTCTCCCCCAGTCACCTGACAGCTGAATGTAAAAAAAAAACAAAACAATTGCTGGCAATAAAAAATGTAATAAAAAAAAAAAACAGAGGAGTTCCCCCCAAAATCTATACAGGCCCTTATCAAAGCATGCAGGCCAGGAAAGATGGGGGGGCGCAAACGAGCCCCCCCCCCCGAACCATACCAGGTCACATGCCCTTACCACGGGGGGTGCTTTGGGGCAGGGAGGGTTCATTCCCCTCTCCCACCCCAAAAGCACCTTGTCCCAAGGTTGACAAGAACGAGGGCCTCTTCCCCACAACCCTGGCCTGGTGGTTGTGGGGTCGCGGGGGTGATTTATTGGAATCTGGGAGCATTCTTTAACAAGGGGGCCCACAGATCCTGCCCCTTCCCCCTTCTGTGAATGAGTAGGAGTACATTGTACCCCTACTCATTCACCAAAAATGTGGCAAAAAGTAAATAAAAACACATACAAAACAAGTCCTTTGTTTTTTTTGTTTTTTTTTCATTCTTTGGGTTGGCGTTCATCATGATTGACGATGGATCTAGGGGGCATTGTTTCTTTTTTTTTTTTTTATAATAAATGTCTCCCAGATCCATCGTCGATCATAATGAACGCCAACCCAAAGAATGAAAAAAAAAAAAGTCTGCACCCGACGTGGTTTGACAGCTCCACCACCTCCAGACGCTAAGTAAACTAAGGGGCGTGGCCACCCGGTGACGTCACTGGGTGGCCCCACACCTTGTGACATCAATGACCCATCTTTTGGGGGGGCAGAGCCCTTCTGCCCTAATGCACCCCCCATGTTAAGGGCATGTGGCTTGCTAAGGTTCAGGTGGGAGGGGGGGGGGCTTTAGCTCCCATGAACCTTTCCTGCATGCTTGGATTTTGGAGGGAACCCACTTTTTTTTTTTTTTATGTTGGCGTGGCGTTCTCCTTAAAATCCATACCAGACCCAAAGGGGCCTGGTATGGATTGGTGGAGGGAACCCCACGCTGTATTTTTCATAATTCTTTTTATTGCCAGCAATTTATTTTTACCCCCGCTGGCAGCTGATGACTCAACCTTTGTTAAGGACGCCCGGGTGGCTTTCTGGCCCGCTTCTTAACAACTAGCTGTTTACTGGATGTTAAGGCCGCCGGTGGCACCGCTCCTTAATGCCAACGTAGCTTTACACACTCTGCTAAACGCCGGCAGAAAACGCTAAAACATTAGCATTTTTAAGGTAATTTTAGCTTTCTATTGTGCTTTGCTGCAATAACTTCCACTGTGCTTAAATTAAGACTGCTGATAAGATAATCTTATCTCCCTCACTTCCTCTTTTTCCTTATCACATACAGTACTAGAACCAGAACTCATAACTGATCTTCTGTGTTGTTTGTACATTATATAAATTATAAACCACTTAAAGACCACAATACGTATATACATTGCGGCTTTGAGGTGGTTTACCGGGGTTATGGCTGTCAGCCATAACCTCGGAACTCTTTTTTTTTATTCAGCCAGAGATACTCTTTCTCATAAAAGGTTCTCCTCCTACCTTTCTCAGCGCACTTTCAGTGTCACATATAACACCATCTCCTCCGCTCCTCTTCCCCATTCTGTTGGGGAACCCCAAGGCTCCGTCCTTGGGCCACTCCTATACCTCTTAGCTGGGCCAGTTGCTAACCTCCTATGGCTTCCAATACCAACTGTACTCCGACAACACCCAAATCTATCTCTGCACCCCCCTCGATCTCCTCACGGGTCACAAACGTACTGAATGACATGTCCGTATGGATGTTGCGCCACTTTCTCAAACTCAATCTTTCTAAAACTGAGCTTGTAATGTTTCCTCCTCCCCGATCCCCTCCTGTGACTTTACCATTAAGATCAACGGCACAACCATTGGTCCCTCTGCTCGTACCGGGGGGGGCTGGGTGTAATTCTAGACCAGTGATGGCAAACCTTGGCACCCCAGATGTTTTGGAACTACATTTCCCATGATGCTCCTGCACTTTGCAGTGTAGTGGAGCATCATGGGAAATGTAGTTCCAAAACATCTGGGGTGCCAAGGTTCGCCATCACTGCCCTAGACTCTGACCTCTCCTTCAGCCTCCACATCCAATCACTGGCTAAATCTTGCCGCCTTAACCTCCGCAACATCTCCAGAATTCGCCTCTTCCTAACTAACGACACCACATGACAACTTGTTCACTCCTTGGTTATTTCCCACCTCGACTACTGCAACTCTTTCCTTATTGGCCTACCCTTCCACAGGCTATCCCACCTTCAGTCTATTATGAGCACTGCTGCTAGACGCATACACCTCACTAACCGATCCCTGACTGCTGCCCCTCTCTGCCAATCTCTTCACTGGCTTCCCCTACCCCACCGTATAAAATTCAAAATACTAACCACAAAATACAAGGCCATCCACAACGTGGCCCCCATCTACATCACCAACCTCATCTGCAGATATCGCCCAAATCGCCCCCTCCGCTCCTCCCAGGACCTCCTGCTCTCTAGCTCCCTTGTTACCTCTTCCAATGCTCGCCTTCAGGACTTCTCCAGAGCCTCTCCCATCCTCTGGAACTCTCTGCCCCGATATGTCCAGTCAGCTCCTACCGTGTCCGCCTTTAGGAGATCCCTGAAGACTCAGGGAAGCCTATCCTATACACACACCCAAGAACTGTATCGCAGCCACCCCCATCAGACCATCCCCCGCAGCTATAACCTTTCTTACCACCTCCCGACTCCCTTTAGAATGTAAGCTCCACAAGCAGGGTCTTCATACACGAGACCTTCCTAATTAATTCATCCACGAACAGGGCCCTCCTGTGCCTTCTGTATTGAACTGTACTGTTATTTGTGCTGTCCCCCCTCTACATTGTAAAGTGCTGCGCAAACTGTTGGCGCTAAATAAATCATGTATTATAATAATAATAATACTACTACTACTAATAATAATAATAATAATAATAAAAGTGATCTGAGCGCCTGATCAGCCGCCGGATCACTTTTAGAAGCAGCGGGAGGGGTCGTATCCCCCTCCCACCACTCGCCGGTGTTTCTCAAGCTCAACGTTCTTACCGGCGAGCACAGGAAACAATCTTCTGGTTGGCATAACTGGTAACAGAGGTGAGAAGAAACCGGATCATCTCTCCCCGCCTCTATGATCTAAGAGGACCGGAGCAACGTCATGACGTCCCTTCCAGTCTAGGGCGGACGTAAACAGTTTTTTTTGTTTTTTTAAAAGATCAGTTTTTTTTCCTTTTTATTATTATTTTTTTTTTTGGGATCTTTTGCTTTTAAAGGAAGAGGAGCGATTTGGGGTCTTATAGACCCCAGATCTTTCCATAAAGAGGACCTGTCATCCCTTATCTTTATTACAAGGGATGTAATAGGAAAAAAAGTGGTAAAGAAATAATTTTTTTAAGGGACAGTGTAAAAATAAAATAAATAAGACAAAAAAATTAAAGCGCCCCATCCCTCCATGCTCGCTTGCAGAAGCGAACGCATACGTAAGTCGCGCACACATATGTAAACGGTATTCGTACCACACAAGCGAGGTATTGCCGCAAACGTTATAGCGAGAGAAGTAATTCTAGCACTAGACTTCCTCTGTAACTCTAAACAGGTAACCTGTAAAAAAAATGAAAGAGTCACTTATGGGACAGGGGCAATTGGACTATCTCGGTACAATATAAGAAAGTAAGTTCAAATGTATACACAGGTATAAAGAAAGTTCACTGATATAAAATGTATTAGTACAAAATGAATGACACAAACTGAATTGTCAAATACAGGTTAAAAGCATGGTAACAATCCATGTATATCACCAAAATAATAATCCCCAAAGAGGGGGGATCACAGAGGGATAGTTGATCACGGTTTTCATCTCTACTAGTTTTGTGGACTGATGCCGCTTCGTCAGGAGAATATCTGTAATTTGATTGACAAGTAATCAATGACAATATATTAGACTATAACAATAACAACATTTGAAAGTCAATGACAATAAAGATGTAGGGGGAAAAAGAGCAGAGCTGCTTACCCAAAACCTGGCGTGTACAGGACATGAGACGTCACCAAGAGGGTCCCCCGCGGCGACTAGGGGGCATCCGTGAAACACTGGAAAAAACAATCAATATACGCTTATTGGGATTTTTTTTTTTACCAAAAATATGTAGCGGAATACATTTTGCCCTAAATTGATGAAGAAATTAGATTTTTTTTTACTTTTTTTTTTTATTGGATGTGTTTTATAGCAGAAAGTAAGAAATTTAGTTTTTTGGGTTTTTTTCAAAATTGTCTGTCTTTTTTTGTTTATAGCACAAAAAATAAAAACCGCAGAGGGGATCAAATACCACCAAAAGAAAGCTCTATTTGTGGGGAAAAAGGGACATCAATTTTATTTGGGTACAGCGTCGCACGACTGCGCAATTGTCAGTTAAAGTAACACAGTGCCGAATCGCAAAAAATGGCCTGGACATGAAGGGGGTAAAACCTTCCGGAGGAGTGCTTAATGCGCTTCCATTGATTCCAGTCTAAATGGTGTTTTGTTTTGTTTTTTTTCCTCTGGTTGGCGTTTCCCTTTAACCTCTGGTACCACGACAACTGGCACTGTCCTCTGAGCAGATATTAATAAACCACCGCGGAGTATTGTTCTTATGCAAATGTTCTCTTTTTTATCAGTAATCTGCAGTCTTCTATGTACTTCTCCTTCTGGGTTTATTGCGATGTGCGGTCACATTTGCTCATCCGTTTTCTTTGGATTTGGATATGCAAAATATTCTCATTGGAATATGATGAGCGGAGCCGACCATTGCGCAGATCGATGATACTGTCTGAGGTCTTCTGTAGAAGCCGTACACATCCCACTTCCCCAAAACTCCTGCCAGAAATTTACAATTTAAAATTTTTTTTATCTGGAATTGGGTTACATAATCCAAAGATGGAGACCGAGATACAAAATACTGCCCTATAATCCGCTGTCGTCACACTGCAACACCCTCCTGTCCCTCCAGCAGCCATGGAGGCCCATCTACAGGAAAGACAGACTCAGCAAGTCAGGTGGAGCAAGATCTCCTACTGCTATGACTTGCTTCTGAGTTGCTGTTGGCATTGACCTTAATGGACCTACAAACATAGGCATGCACAGGGGGTGTGCCTGGGCACACCATAATCACTACGTGCGGTGCCGATTCCCCCTACTGCCTCACCCGTGTTGCCACCCCCAACGCCGCAGTGCTGCTGGCTTCCCTCCCTCCATGTTTCAGGATGGAGTGGGGGAAGGGGCTAGTAAATATGCCATTTACCAGTGGCTTCCTTTTCTAAATGAACATGGTAAACA